>JANAVB010041619.1:3866370-3971370 GCA_029216955.1 Iris pallida
GACTCGGAAGGAACAGTACCCCCAGCTTCAGAACTTGCTTCATTTAGGACGTCCTCGAGGACGTCGGTATCTGTTGTATCCGTCGGAGGATTTGCTTCCTCCAGTCTGTCTTCTTGGAATGTCAGGTTGTCGTAGAGGTTTGGAGGAGTGCTACCCCCAGTTCCGATGACCCCCAATGACGTAGACGGCAAACTTCCTACTATAGCAGTTTTCGTCTTTGAACGGGTGTGTTGGAATACTCCAGTAGAGGATAATCCTTTAGACGACGGCTTCTTAGCTGCAATAGTTGACACCTTTGGGCTGGAGATGCTTGTCTTCTTCCCTCTCCCCTCCACGGGGACTTTCCGCGCGGAATTGCAGGAGGCAACGGGAGGTGCCTCGTCTTCCGAGCTCGGATGTTGTAATCTTTGGAAGACGGATGGCCGGTCTTCTGTTACTGCCGTGTTGTTGCAACAGCAGTTGACGATAATCTGGGTGCAGTGACGTCCCTATGAGGACTCTCTGCACGCTGAGGCTCCTTCTCTTTCCTTGCGTTTGTGGAGGATAGCTTCACGCAGGTCAGAGGAACCACTTTGTCCGTTTGCCGCCGGGGGCTGGACTCGAGTGGTTTTATACAACTTCCTGTCAGAGGCCCACGTGATACTCAGCGGGACGCCCCGATAGTCAGAGGTTGGGGCAGCTGTCTGGACTTGATGAGTCCCCGCTGCCCTAGACTTTTTCTTTTTAGCACTTGTGGGTGCGTAATAGGAAGAGTCCACATTAGGTATCACAGAGTCTGGATTCTCATCCAGCGAGTGATCAGAGTTAGGACCGCATGAGAGTCGGTCGAAAACTGATCGAGAGAAGCGCGGTAGAGATGCTATGCGGCTAGCGTTGGGTGCCGTGCAGGCTATCTGCATGCGACTGTCTTCTGTTGTGGGATGAGTTCTTATGCGGTTAGGAGTCACGGCCGTGCAGGCTGTCCGCATGCGGTTGGCATCTGTGGCCGCATGGGTTTTCTGCAAGCGGTTGACTTTACTAGCCGCATGAATCTCATCCATGCGGTTGGGAACTGTAGCTGCATAAGTTATGCGGCTGACAGAAGTGGCCGCATAAGTTTTCTTTATGTGGTTGACGGTTGTGGCCGCATGGATTTCCTTTCTGCGGCTAATACCCTTCTGCGGTTCAGGTTGAGCAGAGACCCTCTTTGCCCCTGCAAGTCCAGCATCATAGTGTTTTCTTCTGTCGGACTTGGGGGCAGCAGAGGTGTCTGCGATCTGAAGTGGGGCCGCATGAGAATCTTTCTCGCCGTCTTGAGCGACCGAGGGTATCCCATCGAGGGCTTGGGGAGAAGCAAATGACTTTGGCCTCCACTCTTTGCGAGCCTTCGTGGTGCGGGTGCGTTCCTGGACCGGGCCAGCGTTGCCTTCAGAGGGCATCTCTTCGAACGCCTGTTGGTCGAAGCGGACGACCATCTTCTGTTGTGTGGAGCCAAGTTTGGCTGCATCCGATTACGTCACCAACTCCTCAGCCGTGGAGAAGTTAGTCCCCAGCAGAGTCGCCATCGTGTTTGCCATTGATTGTAAAAGAACAGAACAATTATCGGAGGACTGAACTTAGACTCACAATACAAACTCGCTCGTACAAAGAAAGCCTAGGGACGAAAACCTAGGTACAGCAGACTAAGTACGATTGTTTATTTTTGATTCTGGAGGGTGACGATAGAGGCTCATGAAAGCGACGGCCGCTCTGCCTTACTCCTTGGACGATCAGTACGCAGCCTTGGCTCGGGAAAGATCTGCTTGGCGTTGACAAAGAAAGGCTCTTCTTACTCTCCTCGGGTTGCTCTCCTGGCTTCTCTCTCTCTGTGAGTATCAAGAAGAAAGGGGAGAGCTCTCTCTGTGTAGATCTCTCTCTTCTTTTTATTCTTTTGTTGCCGACCTCTCTCTCTCTCCTCTTTTTTCTTTTCTTTTTTTTTGCATGGGGAGGATGCTGGCTATTTATAGGAGTGGGGTATGATCATTAGGGTTTGCTGATGATTATCTGTTTGGAATGTCGGCGCTTCCTTCATTCTATCTGAGCCCTTGATCCTGATCATAATGAATCTCGGCCACTAATGCTGATAGCACCAAATCTTATGAGCAGTTAATGCTGACCGCTTTAAATCCTCGTGATTGATTATGCCAATATTTGATTGCTCGCCACGTGTCCTATTGGCTTGATGATAAATGATATAACCTGATCTCGGCAATTATGATACTGATGTCAAATATTCTCGTTGGGATTCTGTTGAATCTTCAGTGCCACGTGTTTTAATTGAAGGTCCTGCCAGGGCCGCATAGGGTGACCAACACTTGAACCGCAGGGAGATACTCTTCGTGAACCGCAGGAGTCAATGCCTTATCGAGCCGCAGAGGACGAGCTTTCCGTAAGCCGCATATTCGTAGTCTTTGTGAGCTGCAGGGGACGATCTCTCCATGAGCCGCATATGCATAGTTTCTGTGGGCCGCCTGAGTTAACATGGTATTGAGCCGCATAGACCGGGCTATGGGTGGACCGCATATGGCGGATTCCTGTTAATCATATTAGAGTGATTCCTCAATGAGCCGCATGAAGCTGTTCTCTACCCGAGCCGCATGAGACTTTTGCCACGTGGCAATCTAGGATTTCTGACAGATCGGGTCAGAGATTGTCTTCTTTCCCCGAGGAGTCTGTCATTATGGCAGAGCCATTATGACGCTTTATGTCAGAGATGTTGCAGCCGTCGAGTCGTGTCAGAACATTAAATGAGGCCATTACTCCCGTAGCCAGCTGTGGGGGGATCACACGTGGCGTCAATTGAGCCGCATGTTCCTGCTGAACCGCATATATCCCCGAACCGCATGAGTCTGAGGGTCTTCTTTCGGGCCGCATGGGGCAACTCCAGTATGAGCCGCATAGGCTTGCTACCCAAAGCCGCATGGGCTATCTATGCTTTTATTCTAATATTTTCCATGCTTCTACAAATCTGCTCAGGCGGCAGAACCCTCCTGCGTACTCCTCCACGGACTGGGTCCCCTGAACTAGGGCCGCGAACTGGGTCTCGAGGGCTCCCAGTGCTGCGTCTGGAAAGAACTTCTCCTTGAACAGCTTCTTGAATACTGCCCAAGTCTGTCCTGCTGTGCCAACCCTCGGGTCAGTGTGGTACCATGTACGGGCCAGATCCTGTATCATACTGGCCGCTGCCTCTATCTGAAGTCTCGTCGGGATCTCAGCCAACCTGAAGATCTCCTCCATATGCTCGATCCACTCATCGGCATACAGGATCCCCTCTGTCCCTCGGAAGTCTCTCGGGTGCATCTTCTGGAAGTCCTAGATGCCCTTCTCCCGTGGCTGGTACGGATGTGGGGTCTGCCGCTGGCTGAGCTATGACTCTCTCCACTGCCGTCACTGCCAGCTCAATGCCTCTGCTGAGCTCTGTCGTGTTCCTCTGCTGCTGGGTCTGCTGAACCTCCATGTACTGCCTGAAGAAAGCGAACAGCTGAATGGCGTCAACTGTCCCTGCAGGTGGCTGCTGATGCTGCTGCTGAAATGTCTCAGGAATGACTGGGGTCATCCTCTGAACAAGTGGAGGCATACCTCCAATGGCTACAGCAGCTCCTGTCTGATCAGGAACAAAAGGTGCTACGGTCTCAACAGCCTGCTGTAATGGACGAGAGGTGGCAGACCCCTCTCCAGCGGCTACTGTACCAGAGCGATGTGATCGTGTCTCCACCATCCTGAAGACAGATCGAAAAGGAAGTCAATACTGAGCAGGAATCGATAAATCAAAGGAGGACAGTTTATTGCAAAGAGACAAGTCAGTAAGATATGTAGATGGCATGAATTGAAGCAGAATTTTTCCTAACTGTTATTGAGTACCTCTCCGTTTAAACCTATTTCTCAATCCTATCGCAGGCTGTAGTGATACTCTAGTTCGAATACCACTACATAAACTTGACCTGCATGGGCCACCACTAAAAACGTGTCACGACCCGCACCCTAGAGTAAGGGCACGAGAAGTGGGTACGTCCAGCCTACGCCGCAGTGTCGGCGGTAGAACGCTGTCCTAGGTTACTATCTAATCAACAACTCATGCAATTATATAATGTACTTATCAAATCTCAAATCCGAACGGAGGACAAGTATAGATATAATGAATCTCAATCACAGTCTAAGAACGATAAGATATCACAGAAATTTATAACTAAAGACTAACAACAACATTTATAAACTACTAAAATAATATCTCAAACAAACTCAAATACAAACTTGTATCTCAAGTTATTACAATTCAAATTCTAAAACATGAAAACTAAACCAAGTCTACTAGCTAGTCTCTCGATCACTCCTGAGTGTCGGGGCTATAGGTAGCTAAGCCATCTCCTGCTCCAAGGCAAGTAGGGCAAATGTCCTCAGGGCAGTCATCTGTAATATTTTCAACAGGTCCAGTCAGGACAGGAACGAGTACAAATCATCAAGAAATTCTAAGTAAATGACAGAGAACTATAAAACAGTTATAGACAGTTTTATTGATGAATATGGTAGTTTGTATACAGGTGATGGTATAGAGAAACAGTTAAGGTACAAGGAAAGTAAATACTAAACAAGAGAAGAATCATAGCAATGAAGACTGTAAAAATAGAACTAGCTGAACCAGGGTAATATGATATAAGTCCAGACAGCAATGTAGACAAGTGTAACTCCAATGTAAGTCCAGTACAAGATGAATCCAATACAAGATGAATCCAGTAAGGGATGATTCCAGTTATAGTGATCAATGATTCCAGGGTGAGTCCAGCCTATACTCTAACAGTGTGTTTTAAAATACCGAGATCGACATGTAAACGGCTGTAGGTAATACGGCACACCGTACACTTGGCCAAGTGTGGGATGGCTATCGTTCCAGAATAATTCCAAGGGTGTGGTTCCGGATTGGGGTATGTCTACATGTCTTACTCTAGTATTTCCCCGCCCACAAGTACAAGTGAATCCAGAAACGACACGAAAAATAGAGATGAGTCCAGCCAAACATAATGATACTAGCAAAAGATTCCAGAGTGATTCCAGTAGGTGGTTCAAATAGTGATTCCAGAGGGTGATACCAGTAGTGGTTCCAGAAGGTGATGCCAGTAGTGATTCCAGAAATAGAGGCCAGACAAATGGTATGTGTGTCGCATACATGAATCCAGAAATATCCATACGTGTTGTAAGAATCACATAAAACTAACTAGAACTGAAGTACAGTAATTGACAAGTAAATGAAAGAACTATCAGAGAATGTACTCGCCTGTTACTCTGAAAAGAGTAATGAAATATCAGATGTCTGTACCGGAGTCACAAAGTCCTAAATAGAGCAGTATAGGTTATGACATGTTTAAAATAAGGTAAATGAAATCTACGATGCAATCTACATAATTTCTGGGTCAATCTAGGTCAAAGTCAACTCTAAGTCAAACATGGTCAACTGTCTAGGTCAAACTAGGTCCAAGTCAACTTGGTCAACTCTGGGTCAATCTAAGTCAATATGGGTCTCTATCTAAGTCAATCTCTAAGGCCAACCACATTCAAAGTCTAAAACATACTATAGGCTAACTAGTACTACACAAGCCTAAACAAAACATATTAGCCTATGCAACCTTATAACATTATAGGCTAAACACTAAGGCTAAAATCACTTTACACACATTATGCATACATTAAGATATGTATATCACATTGAGATATATGTATATATAAATATATATACACATATATATATGTGTGCATAGAGTGATAGGGAGAAAATACATGTGCTTGTGTCAAGGTGTACATGTGAGGATGTGATAGTGATAAAGTGTTAAAGTGGCAGTGGCTAGTTAGTGTGTGTGTGTGTTTGTGTAGGTGAATGGAGATATTGGGGGTATATGTGGCATGAAGGGTGTGTTCCAGGATTCATAAGTGTGTGTGTGTTCATGGAACCATGGCAATGATGGAATGTGTGTTTACCTCTAATTAGTGTATACTAATGTGATGAAGTTTCAGGACTCAATAATCTCAGATTTCAGTTACACATTATAAAAATTCCTATTGTTAAACTCAGATTATAGGTTCAATATTGAACCAAGAATCAACTCAATCCCATAGTTAAATGAAACTTGACAGATATACTACTCACTCTAAACTCACATCTACATATATACATAAATCCAGAATCTGAACCTAAAAATACATGACACTACTCTCAAAGCCTATGCCTGTACAAGCCAAGCCCCCTGGCCTGGCAGCCCCAAGCCACTGCCCTGCTGCAGCTGCAATGCTGCTACTGCTATAAGCTTCTGCAAATGCTCACTAGGCCTAACCATTTTCCCACTGTTCACTGCTCCTTCTATTGCTACTGCCTAAGCCTAGGACACAACTCAAGCCAACCTAACATATGAACTATGAAGCCTAAACATTAAATTCAGTTTACATATAGTAGTAAACAAATAGGAGACATGGGTTGTGTGTGTTTGTACAGTGTAAGCAATAGGAATCTCAGGATTTCATATCCTGAACTATCTCAGGTATTAATATGGGCTGTTCTCAGGGGGACTGTCAATGACAGTTCAGTTTTCAGGGTTCACAAACAACCCAAATCAGTTCCAGTTTTATGCAAACAGTCAAGAAATCCTCATCTCAAGAATAGGCTATATATACATTAACTGACAGTGTAAAACCAACTGAAATAAAGCCATTGATACATAAACTTAATTTCTTCAAAACTAAATCCTAACTCAGGTTTCACACATCTCAGAAATTTCACTTTAATGGAAAACTCAGGAAAAAGACAGTTAACACCACATTAAACCAAACTCTAACCAAAAATCAGTGTTCAGGGTTCAGTCCTCATTGTTATCAATTCTCAGGTTTACATGTTCAGTCAAGTGAGTTGAGATGAAGGGATCGGTTTTAAGGTTAGAAGCTCAACCCCATGAACCAACCCAATGTATACATACATAGATATATATCATAAATTATTCACAGTTTAACATCTAATCAATGTATCTCAACAATCTCAGAAAACTCAATTTAAACCAATACTTTATTTGTGTATAACAGTTTAATATCAGAAAACCATTTTCCCTTGACAACATCAACCCAAACATGTAGCCATTATTTCAGTTAAAAAAAAGAGATAGGTTCAGGAATTTACAGAACAGAACATAGTATCAGAGAAACCTATTTCGAAATCCTAAAACCAATGAAATTATCAATCAGGCATATAGGTGTGTCCACCCCACATAAACACGTGTCCAGGGTGTCATTCGTGTCCACAAGAGTGGACACGAAGTGTCCAGCACACTCGAACACACACGAGTACACTGCTCAGTGCACAGTTTGTGCACAGGCTCGTACAGCCGTGTCGATCGACCTAGGTCACAACACGAAGCACATGGGGTCTCGTGCACGTGTCCACAGGTATCTGAGGTCTCAGGCTAGAGGTTGAACACTCTGCATCGAGCCCAATGCGTGTCAGTGTCCGACGCGAAGACCGTATCAGTGGGAAATATTCGCGTGTACAGTTCAGTACAAAATCAGTGCATGCCAAAATCCGTGTCCGACACGACACTAGGAGTCCTGAAACTTGGGGAGTGACTTGTCAGTCACTGCCCCGAGTCCCACACCAAATTTGGTGGTTCAAAACGGCCTGTGCAGTGAGTACTACACGCGTGGCAGCAGGGTACTGCCACCGTGTCTGCACGTGTATGTGCGTGTCCATTTTGGACACGAGGACACCAAAACTTCTACTCAGTCAGTTGGATTTTTGATCTATATTACAAGACCTAAATTTCCTTTTAATTAGTTTTTGAAATTAAAAACAATTTATTCTCACAGGCATTTCAACAAACACGTTATTAAAAACACCGATACGTGTCCGATACGGACACGAAATGGACACGAATTCCTACCAAACTTGGGCTACACTTAGGGGAACCCTAAATAAATGCATCTATGGGAAGAAATCAGAATTTCAATGGGTGTAGACAGGTTTACCTATTGAGAGATAGAATCTCAATGTAAAGAACCTCGATTCGATGTCTTCTTCGATTTTCTCCGGTTCAACCGTCCTCGATCCTTGCTAGCAAGCACCCACAAGTATCCTCTACTGTTGGGGATGATGGTGCAATTGATTTGAATCAATTTGGGCTCAATTTGGATTAATGGGGAGAGTTTTAGGGAAGAACAAGTAGGGCTTTTTCTAGGGTTTGTAAAAGAGGCCAAGGCTTTGTTAATGTGACTTTATAGGAGGGGGAGGGGGTCTTGTGTGGCTGTTGAAATGAGTAGGGTTAGGGTTTTAGATGAGTGGTTAGGATCACTCCAACAAATTCCTAGCCTTCCTATTGGTTGAGGCTTCTTTTCACAAATATCTCAAAAAGAAATATCTCATCCTAATAATATCTAGATATTACTAACCTTGGCACTTAGTAGGAATGTTCTAACCCTAAATTCAACCTCATGACTAATCTAGGTTAGGTTAACTTATAGGTTAAGGCTCCACTAAAAGACTAGCACAATATTTAATTAATATAAACTATAATTTCACAAAATTGCCAAAATGACCAAAATACCCCTAGGCTAAAAATTGGTAATTTGAATTCCTAATCACATGACTAGGCTCCCTTGGTCATGGTTAGTCTCTAGGCTTAGCAATACTAGGGTTTAGCTAGTTAACCATCAAAACACTAATCAATATTTTAAATAGTTTTAAAAATAATTAAAAATCACCAAAAATCACAACATGATTTAAATATCACTAATAAATGATTATAATTATAAAATTTCAAAATTGCCCTCATTTAGAAAACTGGGTGTTACACCGACCCAGCGTCTCGCCGTGGGGAGCGCCCGTACTGTTTGTCAAGAAGAAGGATGGCTCTATGCGTCTTTGTATCGACTACCGCGAGCTGAATAAAGCCACCGTCCGGAACAAATATCCCCTGTCCCGCATAGACGATCTGTTTGATCAGCTTCAAGGTGCTATGGTGTTCTCTAAAATTGATCTGCGCTCGGGTTACCTTCAACTCAAGATCAAGCCGGACGATGTGCCAAAGTTTGTATTTCGCACTCGTTACGGCCATTACGAGTTCCTGGTAATACCGTTTGGCCTAACGAATGCCCCTGCTGCTTTCATGGATTTAATGAATCGGGTGTTTCGACCATTCCTCGACAAGTTCGTAGTAGTCTTTATCGACGATATACTCGTCTACTCGAAGAATCGACAGCAACACACTGAGCATCTGCGGACCGTGCTTCAGACCCTTCGAGAAAATCAATTGTTCGCGAAGCGAAGCAAATGTGAATTCTGGCTTAGCAGCGTCGCATTCCTCGGACACATCATTTCTGCTGAAGGCATTACGGTCGATCCAAAGAAAGTTAAAGCCGTTGTCGATTGGAAATAGCCAGCGTCCGTCGGTGAGATTCGAAGTTTCCTTGGCTTAGCTGGATACTACCGACGCTTCGTGAAAGACTTTGCGAAGATCGCATCGCCTCTGACTCGCCTCACCCAGAAAGGAGTCGCATTTGAATGGTCAGACGACTGTGAAGCTGCATTCCAAGAGTTGAAGCAGAGGCTCGTCTCGGCCCCGATACTCGCACTTCCAGAAGGGACTGAGGGTTTCCAGATATTCAGCGACGCGTCCGGTCAAGGCTTGGGGTGTGTGCTGATGCAGCGGAACAAGGTGATATCTTTTGCTTCCCGACAGCTTAAGCAGCACGAGAAAAATTATCCCACGTACGACCTAGAGTTAGCGGCGATTGTGTTTGCGTTGAAATTGTGGCGCCACCATCTCTATGGTGTGGCGTGCACGATCTATACCGATCACAAGAGCCTCAAGTATCTATTCACGCAGAAGGAGCTGAACTTGCAGCAAAGGCGTTGGCTGGAACTAATCAAAGATTACGACTTGACTATCGACTATACGCCGGGAAAGGAAAATGTTGTGGCAGATGCTTTGAGTCGAAAGTACATTGCCTCGTTATCCACCGACCCCAGACTGCTACGCGACCTAGAAGAGATAGGCATCGAGCTCCGAGTCAGATTTCGGAATGTGCAGTTGGCAAAGTTGCAGTTAGAGCCGAGCTTGCTTGAAAAGATCAAGACTGCTCAGACGGACGATCCGTACCTGAAGAAAGTGCGAGAGCTAATTTCGACAGGCATGACGACCGACTTTGCGGAAGATGAAACCGCGTGCTTCGATTGAAGGGTAGGCTATGCGTTCCGGACGATTCAGAACTCAGAAAGGATATCCTGTCGGAGGCGCACTATGCAAAATACACTTTGCATCTAGGCAGTACCAAGATGTATAAGGACCTCCATACGACCTTCTTGTGGCACGGGATGAAGAGAGATGTGGCGCTCTTCGTGTCGTAATGTATGGCCTGTCAGCAGGTTAAAGCTGAGCATCAGCGACCGGGCGGGAAGATGCAGAACCTCGCTATTCCCGAGTGGAAGTGGGATCATGTCACTATTGATTTTATTGTTGGCTTGCCGAAGACACCACGGGGGAACGACGTCATCTGGGTCATCGTCGATCGATTAACCAAGTCAGCACACTTTATCGCCATCAAAGTTACTTGGAGCGTTGATCGCCTGGCACAGATTTATCTTGACGAGATAGTACGGCTGCACGGAGTTCCAGTATCCATCGTCTCTGATCGGGATTCACGGTTCATGTCACGATTCTGGAGTAGCCTTCAGTCGGTGCTGGGAACGAAGTTGCAGTTCAGCTCAACTTACCATCCTCAGACCGATGGCCAAACGGAGCGCGTCAATCAGATTCTCGAAGACATGCTACGGCTCTGTGCAATTGACTTCAAATCAAGATGGGACGTCCACCTACCGCTGGCGGAATTTGCATACAACAATAGCTACCAATCCAGCATCCAAATGGTACCATATGAAGCTTTTGTACGGTCTGAAGTGCAGATCGCCCATTTGTTGGGATGAAGTCGGGGAACGGCAGATATTCGGCCCGGAGCTGGTGGAACAGACTGTGGAAAAGGTCAAGCTCATTCCGGAAAGATTAAAGACCGCACAGAGTCGTCAGAAAAGCTATGCGGATGTTCATCGTCGACCTCTCGAGTTTCTAGTAGGCGATCACGTATTTCTCAAAGTGTCGCCCATGCGAGGAGTTACTCGGTTCGGCACGAAAGGAAAGTTGAGCCCGAGATTCGTTGGGCCGTTCGAAATACTTGAACGGGTCGCGCCAGTGGCCTACAAAATTGCCCTACCGCCGGCGCTTAATGTTGTACACAACGTCTTCCACGTCTCTAAGTTGCGAAAGTACGTGCACGACCCGAGCCACGTGGTAGACTTTGGCCAGCTGGAGCTAAAGTCCGACTTATCCTACGTTGAAGAGCCAGTTCAAATCGTTGAACACAAGGATAAGCTGCTGCGCAATCGAGCGATCCCTCTTGTCCGCGTCCTCTGGAGGAACCACTCGGTCGAAGAGTCGACGTGGGAGCTTGAATGGGAGATGAAGGAAAAATTTCCTTCATTGTTCTCTTAGAGGTAGGTTTCATCTTTAAGTTTCGAGGACAAAACTTTTTATTAGTTGGTTATGGTGTAGTGCTCCGTCCCTACATCGTGCCCCATCTCCGTCCACGGGGTGCACGAGAAAGGAACACTGTCGCTATCGATGCGGTCGAGATCGATAGGTCGAAATCGGCCGAGTCGATCGAATGGGAACGGTTGAATTAAGATCCATTCCACGTTATGGAATGGCTTCTTCGGAACCAAGTCCCATATTCAGCGGGTTGCGCCTCGAGGATTGGCTCTGTGGCTGAGTCGGGAGAGACCTCCCGTTGCTCTGGTTTTCATGCCGCACTTGATTTGGCTTTGGCTTTCGTTTTCGTGAATGCGCTTTTCGTGAATGTTTTCGATGGGTTTTCGTGACACATTTTCGAGCTCGCATTCATATCGAAATTCCATGAAATATACAGTGTTCTAATCAGTTGCTTATGCGATTGCAGGTGATCGCGTAGGCGATGACAGCGCAGCCAACCGGTCGCTCGCTTGAAGCAAGCCTAAGACGAGTGGCTGACCTCCTTCGTCCCGTCCCTCTACTTCAAAACTCAATATATAAAGTAAAATAAATGCTTGTCATAATAGTATAGAATCAATGAAACCATGGTACGATACTTCATGAAACACTTGTTAACGAACTGCCGGTTTTGGAAATGGAAAACTTGCTTTCTTATACAATCATACTTGGTCTATGCAAAACAATGAATGAATCGATTAATGTATATCGCAACGTTACGGCCAAATGACCCAAATCAACTAAGTTCAAAGGAAAAATGGTCATTGGACAACTTGGCGACAAGGTGTAGTTTCCTCGAACGGTTACCTAGGCCAAGGGACCGATTCGGCCCAGGAGGAACGAGTGTATAGCAAGTGCCAGCCTTCATCGGCGTGAGTTATGCGGGAACTTTCGCACAGGGCTCGCTACCCGACGCGAAAGGGTCATCGTCTAACTCAGCTATATGTCCGCGATGGCTTGAAATTGCCAGTGGCCTTCACACCCTTCTTACTGCTTAATAAATGTACGTGGCACAGGGTGAATATGATAGTTGCTCAATGTTATACAATTTCATATGCTTGCCTCAAAACATGTTAACATGCAAATCGAGTAGGATGGTTAGAAAGATCATTAAAATAGCTAGCTAACATGTTTCTGAAACTTCTTGAATCAAATGCAGAGCTTGGACTTAGTTAGCCTTTCGCCAGTACATGTGTTTAGTGCTGATCCTCGCTCTTTGCAGGTCCCGCAAACCAGGAAGGACGCGCCAACTAGCTCGGCGACGTTCGTGACTTTTGAAGCTTCGGCCATGCATCCGCGGCAATCGTATCCTCGGTACCGTCAAAGAAAGGAGGGTTCAAGCGCTTGAAGCTGTTGGCCGTCTGGTTCCCTGGATGTCCGCCTTGGGTCAAAGCATCTTGAACTGTCTGGTGTAGGGCGTCGCTTCGACGATCCTGGGAAGCTATCAAGGTTCTGATGAGGCCTATTAAGGTACCATCAACTGGCTCTGCAGGCTGGAAGGGCCGAACTGGTGACTCTCCTCCCGTAGGCACAACTCTGGAGGCTATCCCGGAATGCTGGGCTTGATCCCCGGGTTGCTACTGATCTTCGGAAAGTGCTCCACCTCGTCGATCGGTAGGACCAGGTACAGTGCCGCTGAAGAAGACGACACAGGGAACAATAAGGAAAGGACCAGGACAGATCAACGATATAAGCACAGGATCAGGGCAAGAATCCAGGGATTCAGAGGATACGAACAGAGATCAAGGACGAGTACTGATTGAGACATCTATCCGGTAAACCCCTATACATCTTGATTTATAAGACCTGCATGGGCCACCACTTAAACCATGTCACGCCCCAGAACCAGAATACTGGAGAGCGGGGGCAGACATAGCCAGCTACGTATATTGAAAGGGAAACCACCTCGATATATGGTCACGGCTGTCTAGATATGTGAGGGTTTTCTACAAGCCAACAGTCTCTTATGGTCATGAACAAGCCTAGTGTCTCAATCACCACAAGTAAGTAAAGTCGCAAGATGTATGATCATTAAATATACAATAATAAGGCGTCCCAAATATTACAAATTCAGCTGATCATGAATCTAGTCGTTACAAAATGTTAGGACTAGCAAGAGTTTAGTCATACATGATCAACCCTAGGATTTGTCAATCATGTTTACAGTCCGTAGGCAGACAGTAAGTAAAAGTGATCCGAGCTAACAGGTGCTCGTCGGCTAAACGCCTCAAAAGAATAATTTTACAATAGAGTGAGCGAAACAAAATAGAAAACCCACTCTTGGCCCGAATTTCGTCTAGTGTTCACCATTGGGCTGGAAGCTTGGTAGATCCTCGGGAGCTGCTCCGAAATCTGGCCACACAAAACCAGCTGGGTCAACCCCAGAAAGAGCAAGTGCCACAAGAGGGCCACGAAATAAGAACAAAAGCCAGCAATCAGCCCAGAAAATCTAATATTAAAACAAAAATTACGAAAACATGTCAGGATGATATACGACGAGATAACCATGGAACTATTCCGATAGCCAGGTTACAACCCATAAACCAAATAAGGACCGGGGTTGTAACCCTTCATCTGGACAGAGCTTGGTTTCCCACCATTTATCGACAAGATAATAATGTAAGAAATCAAGACAGGAAGCAATCTAGTATTGGATCAAGACATGACTAGACTGGTTATACCTCATTCAATCAATCACGGCCAAGCAGATACTACGGCTTACTATATTAACTAACTAGGGTTATCACAGGCCTAATTACTAACAAGATGCAGTGAGATTGTTCTACAGCCACAAGCCCTGCAGACTATCCAGGCTACCCAGGACGAAAGATTAGGGTTGAATTCAGGTGGGTACATTGCCCAGAAGACAAATGTACCCTTTGGTGACTTAGAGGATGCAACACTCGACGGTGCGCTGGAAATGTGCCCTACTCGACGGCAGGCTACAGATCCCAAGAGTGCCCAGGTAACGGGATTGCCTGTAGCTGTGTCATCTCTTCATGACTACTGTGTTATTCTAGTTATTAGCCTTAATCCATTTTAGTAGGTACTCCTGACCGTGTTACTCAGGAGTCCCATCCTAGACATGATACAAGACTGGACAAGTGGATTAACAAGCAAGCAAGTAGAACCACCCACGGTGTCAAGGCAGGTCAAGTTAAATTATCAAGATCAATCATGTCAGGGTACTTGTCAGGAGTGCGCCACGACGGGCCACTATCATGCCGGGTTGGTCATGTCTGGAGTGCACCACTACTGGTCACTGCCATGTTATGCTAGTTCCTTGTCATACCATGCCATGTACAATAGTCATTCTAAACATATTAAGCAAAATCAAGTTCATGACAAAACGCATAAGGATATAAAATGGACGTAAAATATCTAATAAAATATCAATATACAGGACAATAGAAAAGCCAAGCTTAAAGAAATAAGACCAAAACTCCAAGAGCTAATGGGTTAAGCAAGGGGGGTCAGGGAAGCAGCATACAAAAAGTCACGCACGCTGAGAGAGCAGCATAGGTGAAAGTCACGCACGCTACAGGAGCAGTGTACGTGAAAGTCACGCATGCTACATGGAGCAGTGTACGTGAAAGTCACGTACGCTACAGGGAGCAGCTGCATGGAAGTCACGCACGCTCAAGGAAGCAGCATACGTGAAAGTCACGCACGCTACAGGGAGCGCTGCATGAAAAGTCACGCACGCTCAGGAGAGCAGCTGCTTGAAAAGTCACGCACGCTCAAGGGAGCAGCTGCGTGAAAGGTCACGCACGCTCAAGGGAGGAGCTTCCAACAGGGAGCGTATCCAAGTCTGCGTACGCAGCGCTAAAGAGCGCACGTAGCTCAGTGTGCGTGAGCTAAGAAGCTCTGTACACTGCTCACTGTCTTCTCCAAACAGCAAGAACACCATGGCAGAACCCAAAACTTCAAAACAACATAACTTGGTCATCCGAACTCCAAATCCGGATTTCCAAAATTCTAACTGGAGAGAAACTGAATGCTCTTCCACATGGAAGCATCAAAACCCATGAAAATCCAACCCAAGTAGATCAAACCATGCAAAATCCGAAAATAGCTAAACTTAGATCTAGAACAAAGGAAGCTCCAAATCACAAAATAGCAAGTTCTAATGTTGATCCCTATATCCTAATCTAGCAAATGGACCAAGAAAATATGGTTCTCATGAAGTGGCAAGATGCACTTGCCTAGGGTTTGGGAGAGTTGGAGGAAGGAAAAGAGGGGAAGAAATTAATGGAGGAAGTTATGAGGAGAGAGAGTGGTAGGTAGGGATTATAAAGTGGAAGAGTTATGGTGGGTTTAGGGTGTAGCATAGGGCTAGGGTGATCCAACACAAAACCGAACCAAACCGAACCATCCCCAATAAAACCGAGCCATGCCAAAACCAAAATACGAAAAATACCAAAATTCCACAAGTTGAGAAAAATAAAAATATATGCCAAAAATCCAGATACGAGTATAAATACAAAATACGGAAAATACGGGAAATGAGGGTGACAACTCTACCCACCTTAAAAGAATTCTGTCCTCGGAATTTAATCAAGGAGCTAGAGATTGTCATGGCAAGTTACACTAAGCACAGGCAAGTTACACTAAGCAGTTCAATCATACAATCATACAATACAAGCAAGGAAGGGAAAACGTAAGGCATAAGAAAGACATTATATCTCACGAGTCAAACAGGTAGGGATATCGCGATCGAATGTCGTCCTCACGCTCCTACGTTGACTCACCTAAAGAGTGATGACCCCAGGCAACACGGACTAATTTAATAGTCTTGTTCTTGAGTGTCTTCTCCCTCCGGTCCAATATAGACACGGGCCTCTTCTCATACGAAAGGTTGGTACCAACAACCAATTCCGAATGATCTAGGATGTGGCTCGGGTCCGAAATATATCGTCGTAATTGGGATACATGGAATACATCATGCACCTCACTTAGCGACGGTGGAAGAGCGAGACGATAGGATACATCTCCTACTCGCTCTAGAATATCGAATGGCCCTATATACCTAGGACTAAGCTTTCCCCGCACGCCAAAGCGAATGACGCCGCGGTTAGGTGAGATCCTAAGGAATACATGGTCGCCGACAGCAAATTCTAAGGGACGTCGATAAGCATCGGCCCAATGGCGCTGGCGGTCCTGGGCAACTCGGAGGTGATCTCTGACCTTCCTGACCACTTCAACCGTCTGAGAAATCAATTCGGGTCCGAGCATCTGCCTCTCTCCGATATCGTCCTATGCTAGCGAGGATCTGCACTTCCTGCCATAAAGAGCCTCGAAGGGTGCCATCTGGATACTGGCCTGATAACTGTTGTTGTACGAGAATTCCACCAGGTGCAGATGATTCTCCTATGAACTACCGAAGTCAAGGGTGCAAGATCTCAACATATCTTCAAGAGTCTAGATTGTGCGCTCTGATTGACCATCCGTCTGCGGGTGATAAGCTGAGCTGAATTTAAGGCAAGTCCCCAAACTCTTCTGTAAGCTGCGCCAAAAGTGTGATATGAATCTTGAATCCCTGTCCGAGGTGATGCTGACTGGCACACCGTGAAGCCTGATGATCTGCCTGAGGTACATCTATGCTAGCTGTGCCGTTGACTGCCCAACTCTGAATGGGAGAAAGTATGCCACCTTGGTAAGCCTGTCCACAATTACCCAAATAGTATCTCTGCCGGTCGGAGATCTGGGCAATCCGGTCACGAAATCCATGGTTATATGCTCCCATTTCCATTCTGGGATCGGTAAGGGTTGAAGAAGTCCAGCGGGCCTCTGATGTTCAGCTTTAACCTGTTGGCAAACCAAACACCGAAAGACAAACTGGGCTATCTCCCTCTTTATGCCATTCCACCAGAAATGCTGACGAATATCACGGTACATCTTTGTACCACCCGGATGAATAGAATACTGCGAACTGTGGGCTTCTGCCATGACTTCCTGTCTGATATCTCCACTGGGCACACAAAGACGAGTGCCGTGTCGAAGTGTACCGTCTTCATGGATACATAACTCTGGCCTTCTTCCTGCTTCACACTCTGCTCTGAGTTGCTGGATCTTGGAATCTGTTGACTGAGCCACCCGGATTCTCTCAACTATGCTGGAGTGAACCTGTAGGCTGGCCATCAATGCCACACTGGTAGGAAGAACCACTTCAATTCCCATCTTCTGAAGATCTGCCAATAATTCTGGATGCGCCGTCAAGAAATAAACTCCGGCTCTCCTGCTCAATGCATCTGCTACGACGTTGGCCTTCCCGGGATGATACTGCAAATCCACATCATAGTCCACTAGTAGCTCGAGCCATCTTCTCTGCCGCATATTAAGGTTCTTCTGGGTAAAAACATACTTCAGGCTCTTATGATCAGTAAAGATCTCCACTCTATCTCCGTACAAGTAGTGTCTCCACAACTTCAAGGCAAACACTACCGCCGCCAATTCCAAGTCGTGGGTCGGGTAATTCTTCTCATGATCACGTAGTTGACGTGACGCATAAGATATTACCTTCCCATGCTGCATCAAGACACACCCCAATCCTCTGCCTGAAGTGTCGTAATAAACTGTGAATCCTCCGGTCCCATCTGGAAGGGTGAGAATGGGAGCTGTTATCAAACCTGGCTTCAATTTCTCAAATGATTCCTGATACTCTGCTGTCCAAACAAACGGCACATCCTTGCGGGTCAACTGGGTCATCGGCGCTAAAATCCTGGCGAAATCTGAAACGAACCGCCAGTAGTAGCCGGCCAATCCAAGGAAGCTGCGAACCTCTGCCACTGAGCTGGGTACCGGCCATGACTCGATAGCCACAATCTTCTGGGGATCCACTTCCACTCCTCCTCGGGTAATGATGTGACCCAAGTATGAAATACGATCGAGCCAGAACTCGCATTTACTAAACTTGGCGTACAACTGATGCTCCCTAAGCGTCTGAAGGACGACTCTGAGATGCTGCTCATGCTCTGCTTCACTCTTGCTGTAGACCAAGATGTCATCTAGGAACACAACCACAAATTGGTCCAAGTAAGGCATGAAAATGCGATTCATGAGGTCCATGAATACGGCTGGCGCATTGGTCGCTCCAAAGGGCATAACAAGGAACTCCCAATGTCCATACCTCGATCTGAATGCTATCTTCGGGATGTCCTGCTCTCTGACTCTGATCTGGTGGTATCCCAACCGCAAGTCTATCTTCAAAAATACTGAAGCCCCTCTGAGCTGATCAAACAAGTCATCTATCCTCGGAAGAGGGTATCTGTTCTTGATTGTTACCGAATTCATGGTACGATAATCAACACATAGCCTGGACGTACCATCCTTCTTTTTCACAAGAAGCATCGGGGCTCCCCAAGGCGATCCACTAGCACGGATGAATCCCTTGGTCCTAAGTTCTTCAATCATCTTGTATAAAATCTCTAACTCTGAAGGCGCCATCCTGTAGACTCGCTCTGATACTGGTGCTGTCCCGGGAATCAAGTCTATAGTGAACTCAATCTCCCGCTCCGACGGCATCCCTGGAAGCTCCTCTGGAAAGACATCTGGAAACTCTTCAACTATCCGGGATAACTGAACTGCTGCTACTGTCATCCGCAATACTGGGGAAGATGGCTCCACTGCGCCTCTGGAAAATGAGAACTCTGGCTCGCCTGGAATGTTGAAAACAACTCTGCCAACATGGCAGTCTATCCTAGCATACTGGTTCCTCAACCAATCCATGCCTAGGACTGCATCATAGTCTGCCATAGGAAACTCTATGAATCTAGCGGAGAACTCCCTACCGCTAACTACGATCCGACACGAGGAAAACACATGATCTACTCCCACAAGGCCATTACCAGTAAGTATATTGAGCCTCACTGATAATGACTCGGGCTCCAATCCTATCCGTGTCGCGAATCGTGCAGACATAAATGAATGCGATGCACCAGAATCAAACAATACTGAAGCTGGAAAGGAGTTGACGAGAATAGTACCTGCCACTACCTCACCTGGTGCAACTTCTTCTTCCATAGCCATCATCATGGCCTGACCTTGTCCTCTGGCTGCTGGTCCCCTCTGCTGGAAACCTCTCTGCCTATTCTGGGTCTGAGTTTGGGCTTGTGCATACTGCTGGGGGTATTGTTGCTGGAATGCCTGAGACTGAGGCGGCAAGGGCCTCGAAGACTGATACTGCTGCTGCTGAACTGGTACTGGGGCCGATCCTCTCACCGAAGAGCTAGAAGGGTTGGATGCAGATGAACCATCCCTATTCGGGCAAGCCCCAATCCTATGATCTGCCGCTCCACAAGCCAGGCACAATCCCTGCGCCCTGCGACAATCCGCCACCACATGCCCTGGCTTTCCGCAATGAGAACATCCCATCGCGGAAGTTTGCTTCTTCTTTTGCTGCTGTGGGTACGTCGGGGTCGAATGCTGAACCGACGTTACTGAGGCCGCCCGCCTCGGAATTCCAATGGTCAATCCCCTAGCTGCCGGGGCTGGAGCTGATGATTGGTGCATCCGATTGTGGGACCGCTTTCTACTTCCGGTCCTATCCACAATCCTCTGGGAGGTATACTCATGCCTCCTAGCTGCTCTCAAGACTGCGTCGAACGTCTGGTGCTCGAACTGCTCAACCGCCAATAAGATCTCCAAATGCAATCCCTGCTGGAACCGCTGGGCCCGATCAAACTCGGTCGCCACCAAGGTGGGGGCAAACCTACTGAGTCTAGAAAACTCTGATGCATAACTATCGACTGTTCTACCTCATTGCTTCAAGATGGTAAATCTGGTCTGCAGGTCTTACCGAGCCACAACATCGAAATACTTCGTCTGGAATCTCTCTCTAAACACTGTCCAAGCAATAGGTGCCACTAATCCCATGGCTTGTGCCGTCCACCAACTGCGAGCCAAGTCCAACAACTGCAGGCGTACCACCGCCACCTTCTCATTCTCGGGTGTCCTAGCTGCTTCCAGAACCACCTCGGTATCCTGAAGCCATGCATCCGCGGCAATCGCATCCTCGGTGCCGTCAAAGAAAGGAGGGTTCAAGCGCTTGAAGCTGCTGGCCGCCTGGTTCCCTGGATGTCCGCCTCGGGTCAAAGCATCTTGAACTGTCTGGTGCAGGGCGTCGCTTCGACGATCCTGGAAAGCTATCAAGGTTCTGAAGAGGCCTACTAAGGTACCATCATCTGGCTCTGCGGGCTGGAAGGGCCAAACTGGTGACTCTCCTCCCGTAGGCACAACTCTGGAGGCTACCCCGGAATGCTGGGTTGATCTCCGGGTTGCTACTGATCTGCGGGAAGTGCTCCACCTCGTCGATCGGTAGGACCAGGTACAGTACCGCTGAAGAAGACGACACAGGGAACAATAAGGAAAGGACCAGGACAGATCAACGATATAAGCACAAGATCAGGACAAGAATCCAGGGATTCAGAGGATTCGAACAGAGATCAAGGACGAGTACTGATTGAGACATCTATCCGGTAAACCCCAACACATCTTGATTTACAAGACCTGCATGGGCCACCACTTAAACCATGTCACGCCCCAGAACCAGAATACTGGAGAGCGGGGGCAGACATAGCCAGCTACGTATATTGAAATGGAAACCACCTCGATATACGGTCACGACTGTCTAGATATGTGAGGGTTTTCTACAAGCCAACAGTCTCTTATGGTCATGAACAAGCCTAGTGTCTCAATCACAACAAGTAAGTAAAGTCGCAAGATGTATGATCATTAAATATACAATAATAAGGCGTCCCAAATATTACATATTCAGCTGATCATGAAGCTAGTCGTTACAAAATGTTAGGACTAATAAGAGTTTAGTCATACATGATCAACCCTAGGATTTGTCAATCATGTTTACAGCCCGTAGGCAAACAGTAAGTAAAAGTGCTCCGAGCTAACAGGTGCTCGTCGGCTAAACGCCTCAAAAGAATAATTTTACAATAGAGTGAGCGAAACAAAATAGAAAACCCACTCTTGGCCCGGATTCCGTCTAGTGTTCACCATTGGGCTGGAAGCTTGGTAGATCCTCGGGAGCTGGTCCGAAATCTGGCCACACAAAACCAGCTGGGTCAATCCCAGAAAGAGCAAGTGCCACAAGGGGGCCACAAAATAAGAACAAAAGCTAGCAATCAGCACAAAAAATCTAATACTAAAACTAAAATTATGAAAATATGTCAGGATGATATATGACGAGATAACCATGGAACTATTCTGATAGCCAGGTTACAACCCGTAAACCAAACAAGGACCGGGGTTGTAACCCTTCATTTGGACAGAGCTTGGTTCCCACCATTTATCGGCAAGATAATAATGTAAGAAATCAAGACAGGAAGCAATCTAGTATTGGATCAAGACATGACTAGACTGGTTATACCTCATTCAATCAATCACGGCCAAGCAGATACTACGGCTTACTACATTAACTAACTAGGGTTATCACATGCCTAATTACTAACAAGATGCAGTGAGATTGTTCCACAGCCACAAGCCCTGCAGACCATCCAGGCTACCCAGGACGAAAGATTAGGGTTGAATTCAGGTGGGTACATTGCCCAGAAGACAAATATACCCTTTGGTGACTTAGAGGGTGCAACACTCGACGGTGCACTGAAAATGTGCCCTACTCGACGGCAGGCTACAGATCCCAAGAGTGCCCAGGTAACGGGATTGCCTGTAGCTGTGTCATCTCTTCATGACTACTGTGTTATTCTAGTTATTAGAAAAGCCAAGCTTAAAGAAATAAGACCAAAACTCCAAGAGCTAATGGGTTAAGCAAGGGGGGGTCAGGGAAGCAGCGTACGAAAAGTCACGCACGCTGAGAGAGCAGCATAGGTGAAAGTCATGCACGCTACAGGAGCAGTGTACGTGAAAGTCACGCATGCTACAGGGAGCAGTGTACGTGAAAGTCACGTACGCTACAGGGAGCAACTGCGTGGAAGTCACGCATGCTCAAGAAGCAGCATACGTGAACGTCACGCACGCTACAGGGAGCGCTGCATAAAAAGTCATGCACGCTCAGGGGAGCAGCTGCGTGAAAAGTCACGCACGTTCAAGGGAGCAGCTGCGTGAAAAGTCACGCACACTCAAGGGAGCAGCTTCCAACAGGAAGCGTACCCAAGTCTGCGTACGCAGCACTAAAGAGCGCACGTAGCTCAGTGTGTGTGAGCTAAGAAGCTCTGCACACTGCTCACTGTCTTCTCCAAATAGCAAGAACACCATGGCAGAACCCAAAACTTCAAAACAACATAACTTGGTCATCCGAACTCCAAATCCGGATTTCCAAAGTTCTAACTGGAGAGAAACTGAATGCTCTTCCACATGGAAGCATCAAAACCCATGAAAATCCAACCCAAGTAGATCAAACCATACAAAATCCAAAAATAGCTAAACTTAGATCTAGAACAAAGGAAGCTCCAAATCACAAAATAGCAAGTTCTAATGTTGATCCCCATGTCCTAATCTAGCAAATGGACCAAGAAAATATGGTTCTCATGAAGTGGCAAGATGTACTTGCCTAGGGTTTGGGAGAGTTGGAGGAAGGAGAAGAGAGGAAGAAATTAATGGAGGAAGTTATGAGGAGAGAGAGTGGTAGGTGGGGATTATAAAGTGGGGGAGTTGTGGTGGGTTGAGGGTGTAGCATAGGGCTAGGGTGATCCAACACAAAACCGAACCAAACCGAACCATCCCCAATAAAACCGAGCCATGCCAAAACCAAAATACGAGAAATACCAAAATTCCATAAGTTGAGAAAAATAAAAATACATGCCAAAAATCCAGATACGAGTATAAATACAAAATACAGGAAATACGGGAAATGAGGGTGACAGGGTACTGAATGAAGAGATACGGAGACGTTCTGAGGGCACTTCATACATATCCCATCACTCAGAGGCACTAATTTCGGAGAGCCGCGGAAGGTGCAAAAGTAGGGGTCCAGGTGGTGACAGAGACAAGAGCAGGGGGAAGTCCAAGGGTCGGTACGAGGACTCGGAGTGTTACCATTGTGGAAAGAAGGGCCACATCAAGCGAAACTATTTCGCTTGGAAGAGAGAGAAGAAGGGCGACAAGGGGAAACAAGATAAGAACACTACGGTGGCAGCTTTGATACATGGAGGCGATGTGATCGTCGTAGGTGATGAGGTTATCATAAGCCTCGCCTGCGATGACAATTCTTGGCTGGTGGACTCAGAGGCTTCAGCGCATGTATCTCACAACAGGGCACTATTTGCCACTTATACGATAGGCGACTGTGGAGTATTGAAGATGGACAATGGAGATGTGTCAAAGGCGATTGCCATTGGAGATGTGCATTTGAGAACGAAGACGGGTGCAGTTCTTATTCTCAAAGATGTTCGTCATGTCCCTGATATCCGTTTCAACCTGGTGTCGGTTGGAAGGTTGGATGATGAAGGATTCTTCAGTCTCTTCGGAAATAGTCAGTGGAAGCTTTCCAGAGGTTCGATGGTGATTGCCAGAGGAAGCAAGAAGTCCGATCTCTACTATATGGAGGGGAGCGCACAGGGGGCACAGGAGGTGAACGCAGTCAGTGATGCATCTACCGAGTTGTGGCATAGGCGGCTCAGACATATCAGCGAGAAGGGGATGAGCTACTTGGTGAATAGGAAGGTGATTCCAGGGCTCAAGTCTACAAAGTTGGAGAAGTGCACGTACTACTTAGCTGGGAAGCAAAATAGGGTGTCTTTCTAAAGTCACCCAAGTTCAAGGAAGCCGACGTTGCTCGAGTTGAGTCACTCGGATGTCTGCGGTCCTATAAAGGTAAAATCTATTGGTGGTGCTTGTTACTTTGTAACTTTTATTGATGAATATTCCAGGAAGGTTTGGGTCTATGCCTTAAAGACCAAAGATCAGGTGCTACGTACTTTCAAAGAGTTTCAGGCCTCTGTTGAAAGAGAGACGGGCAAAAAGTTATTGTGTGTTCGGTCCGACAACGACGGCGAATACATTAGTCCCTTTGATGCTTATTGCAGAGAGCAGGGGATACGACACCAGAAGACTCCACCCAAGACACCTCAGCTCAATGGTGTAGCGGAGCGCATGAACAGGACACTGATGGAGAGGGTACGGTGTTTGCTGTCAGAAGCAAACTTGCCGGGCAGTTATTGGGGTGAGGCTCTTCTCACAACAGCTTATGTTATTAATTTATCTCCTTGTGCTCCTTTGCAGGGTGATGTGCTTGACAAAGTATGGTACGGCAAAGAGTCGTCATACAATCCTGCGAGTGTTTGGCTGTAAGGCCTTCGTACATGTACTGAAGGACGAGAGGACCAAACTTGAGCCGAAGATGAGGCGATGCGTCTTTGTCGGCTACGGTCGGGATGAGTTTGGCTATAGACACTACGACCCGGTGGAAAGAAAGCTCTACAGAAGCAGGGACGTAGTATTCGTCGAGGATCAGACCATGACCAACACTCAGGATTCCGAGACGCCTTCTGAGGCTGAGAAATTGCCTGAGTTTGAGTCATTTCGCTTCGAGCAGTTTCCAGAGGACATCGTAGAGGATCCAATTATGGGGGAGCCAGTATATGGAGTTGCTTCCAACCTTGATCATCAACCTGCTGATGGTGGTCAGGGTGTCCCTCAGGAGGATGAGCATGCCGGAAAGGCGATTCCTGAAGAGGAGGATGCTGTTGGTATACAGCCAGCACCAGTGGCTCTACTGAGAAGGAGCGACAGAGAGCGTCAACCATCTACGAGATACTCACCGGGTGAGTATGTGCTATTGACTGACGGGGGAGAGCCCGAAAGTTTTACAAAGGCTATAGAAGACGAACACAGGCAGGAGTAGATGGATGCTATACAGAAGGAGATGAGTTCCTTACATGCCAATTCCACTTATGAGCTGGTGCGGTTGCCAAAGGGCAAGAAGGCTTTAAAGAATCGATGGATGTTTAGAGTGAAGCAGACGGATGATGCTACTCGCCCTCGATACAAAGCGAGGCTGGTAGTTAAAGGCTACGGTCAGCGGAAAGACGTGTATTATGATGAGATCTTTTCGCCAGTTGTCAAACAGTCGTCTATTCGAGTGGTGCTAGCATTGGCAGCCAGTTTCGACTTAGAGGTCGAGCAGATGGATGTGAAGACGGCATTCCTCCATGGTGATCTTGAAGAGGAGTTATAAATGGAGCAGCCAGAGGGATTCTGTGAGAAGAGCAAGTCACATTTGGTCTGCCGGTTGAGGAAGAGGTTGTATGGTCTGAAGCAGGCTCCAAGGCAGTGGTACAGGAAGTTCGAGTCATTTATGGGGGATCATGGCTATGCACGGACGACGTTGGACCATTACGTATTTGTGAGGTACTTTGTCGAGGATTATTTCATCATTTTATTGCTCTATGTAGATGATATGCTGTTAGTGGGTCAGAATGCCAATAGGATAGTGGAGTTGAAGCACCAACTGGGCACGACCTTCTCTATGAAGGATTTGGGCACAGCAAAGACTATTCTTGGGATGGAGATCAGTCGAGAGAGAGAGTCCAAGCTGCTATATTTGTCCCAAAAGAAGTACATTTACCGGGTACTTTAGCATTTCGGTATGGACGAGTCGAAGAAAGTGAGTTGCCCCCTTGCGGCTCACTTTAGGTTCACTGAGGAGCAGTGTCCATCTACCGAGGACGAAAAGGAAGATATGGAGCGGGTTCCATTTACTTCAGCTGTGGAAAGTCTTATGTATGCTATGGTGTGTACGAGGCCAGACATCGCTCATGCAGTTGGCACAGTTAGCAGGTACCTTTCAAATCCTGGAAGGGTATATTGGAGTGCGGTCAAGTGGATTCTACGATACCTTCAGGGCACTGCCGATTGGAGTCTTTCTTTTGGTGGTGACGACCCGAAGCTGGTTGGGTATACTGACGCTGATATGGCTGGAGATGTAGACACGAGGCGATCGACTTCGGGCTATGTGATGATGTTTGTTGGAGGAGTGGTATCATGGCAGTCGCGGTTGCAGAAGTGTGTTGTCTTGTCGACGACAGGCGCAGAGTACATTGCGACGACGGAGGCTTGTAAGGAGTTGCTGTGGATGAAGAAGCTGCTGCAGAAAATAGGGCTGAAGCAAGAATAGTATACTTTGCTTTACGACAATTAGAGTGCTATTCGCCTTGTGAAGAACCAGACATTTCATAGTCGGTCTAAGCACATCGAGACTCGGTATCATTAGATACGGGATGTGATTGAGAAGAAGGATGCGGTGCTTGAGAAGGTTCATACTGATGACAATGGAGCGGATATGCTCACGAAGGTTCTTCCGAGGGATAAGTTTGAGTACTACAGGAAGATCGTCGGGATGACGACCTCCTCGACATAGTTGTGAAGGGGGAGATTTGTTGTAGTGGGTGGGGTTCCCACCTATGTGGAGAATACCCCAGAGAGCGACGAGCGCCATCCGTGTGTCGGAGAAGCTTGGGGAGTGCATGGATTTTATTTTGGTACATATATGGTAAGAAAATATATGATTGAATTTCTATATTTACTTTGATTATATATTTATGATTGGACCCTTCATATAGTAGCTTTCCATATTGTTGGGTTTCCAATTATGGTAAGCTAATTATGATTGGATTTCCATTAAATATATGATTGATTTATATTGAAAGTTTCCATATATATTGGCCTTCCATGTATGGGTTACCAAGGGCTTATAAAAGGGTGATGCATGCTAGTTGTAAAATCATCTCAAAACAAAGAGTGCTTTATAATCTTTGAGAGAGAGAGAGAGGATTAAGGACTATTGTGAAGGAGAGATTGCTTCGAATAATTTTTCGGCATCTCTTGTTCTTCGGAGTCCGCAATCAAAAAATTTCTTCTCTCAAGTGAGTTGTGGTGATCCGTGTTGGATCGGGAGGAGCTTGTAGAGGGTGTATTCTCTTTATTCCATTAGTGGAGTTTCTTCAGGGTTGGACTTCGATCGTCCCGTGGTTTTTCCCGCAAGGGTTTTCCACGTCAAAAATCTTTGTGTCTGCGATTGTGTTTGGCATTTTTGGTTTGTGGGCTTTTGCTCGATTCTCTTACAGGACTTTCTGGTTTGGGGGAACGGTTTTCGCGCTTCGTTCCCAATATTTGGCACTTGCAGCGTTTGTTTTGCCGTAACAACTGAGTGGTAAGTGTCACATCGTAGAAGGTGGGCAGTAACTTCTCTTCGGTTTTTTCCAACAATCAGTTGCAGCCAAAAATGGGTAAAAGTGAGCTGCAACTGACCTCTGGTCGTGTCCAGATGCATCAGTCAGTCAGTCGGTCAGAGCCGATCCGGTGCTCCAATCCATCAACGGCGGTGGGAAGGAGACGGAGCGAGCTCGAGCGGTCGACGACGGACTGTTTCAGATCCCGATGCACTCCATACTCCTCTGAACTCCCTGTCAGCCCCTGTTTTTCAAATTTAATTTAATTAGTGTTAATTAGTTGCTAATGACATGTTTAGCTTTAAAATAATTTACTATGATTTTTAGAAATTTTTTTAGAATTTTTAAATAATTTTTAAATAGGTTTTAATTACTTAAAATAGGAGTTTGTAATTTATTAAAATATTTTAATATATATTTGTAATTAATTCAAATGTTTTAATTAGCTTTTGCAAATCCTTGTATTGTTTTAATATCGGTTTGTAAATATTATTTGCAAACTTAACCTGGGGAGGGACCTAACCATAATTTCCTAAACTTCTAGGGACCTAAGAGCAAACTCCCCTCTCTCCCCAACCCGATCACCGCCTTTTCCTAAATTTCTGGCGGCCCTAATCGAAATCCTAACCCTAATCCGACGTCCCCACCGCCTTAGCTCCCCTATAAATTGACCCTCTCACTTCCATCGACCGACCACTACCACTACGACCCATCTCGGCCAAGCTCCGTCCCCTTCTTCCCCATTTAACTTCATCGGAACCCTAGCTTCGACCATCCCCCGTTCAGCCTCCACATCAGTCTACACCGTCCCCAACCACCACCACTCGACGTGCCACGCCGAGCTGGACCCAGCGCCACCTAAGCTCCACCGCCACGACGCCCCTAGCCGCCGTCAGCACGCTCGACAACCCCCCAGTTCGCCGGACACGTGAGTAATACTCAAGAAACTGTGTCGTGCGTGTCTCGAACTCACACACATGGTTCGTCCGAACACGACAACCCCAACCCTGTGCTCAGAAACGCGTTTTAGGACTCGTGCGTGTCGTACTTGGCACTGATACAAGACTCGTATCCCTAACTGTTAGGACACGAGGATACGAGAATAAAATTAGAATTAAATAACGGGTTCGGATTTGTTTTATCTAGTTTAAAACCTATTCACCTAAAACCTAAATAACACTAAACCAAACCCTACCCCTAACACACAGCGCGGGTTGACCCTCTGGCCAGCCCGACCGAGCCCAAGAACTTGACCCCCTGGGCCGAGTTCGAACCCCCATTTTCCACTGTTTTGTTTTGTTTTCTTTTTGTTTATTTTATTATATATATATATATATATATATATATATATATATATATATATATATATATATATATATATATATATATATATATATATTTTTTTTTTTTTTTTTATGTATATATGTATATATGTATATGTATATATATATATATATATATATATATATATATATATATATATATATATATATATATATATATATATATATATATATATATACTGTTATATATGAATATATACAGTATTTGTATATATATATATATATATATTTCATAATTAATATTTTATTATATATATGTATATGTATATATATATATATATATATATATATATATATATATATATATATTTTATATATATATATATATATATATATATATATATATATATATATATATATATATATATATATATATAAATAAAAAAATACTGTTTTATATGTATATGTATACAGTATTTGTATATGTATATATATATGTTTTATATTGAGTATTTCTATTATATATAAATGTATATTTATTATATATATATATATATATATATATATATATTTTTTTTTTTTATATATTATATATATTATATATATATATATATATATATATAAATATTGTAGTTATATGTTAATTCTACCTTGTACAAAATATTGTTATGTAAAATTTCACAAGTTATTTTATTATATATTTTGTGACTTGTATATTTTTACCACTTTAAAAATATATTATTATTATTTAAATTCCTGTATTTTATTTATTGCCAATTGATGTCCAAACGTAGCATGGATTTTTGGGTCCAATTGTATCTAATACATTCAGAGTCTGTACAAGTCATATTAGACTTGATTCATGGCTCTGGGTAATGTAACTGGACTTCGTTTCAATTCGAATACATGGACAAAAATAGTAAATAATTAATTAATTATTTTCCAGAAACTGTTGCTTGCTATTTTTGAATTTTTATATATATTTTAATTATTGTAAAAATCTGAGAAAAATTGTATTTAAATACTATGTTAATTTAGACAATTTATTATAATTTTTCCAGTATTTACTAAGTATTGTTGGTATTTTATAAAAATAGAAAAACAGAACTCATTTTCAGTGTATTTATGTTTACTGATTTTTAATAAATATTTATGAGGGTTTATAAATTCCAGAAAAGTTAGTATAAATTTCTACAATTAACAAGGATCATTTTGGTACTTTATTTTATGTAAAAGTATATTTTTTGTCTATCTTAAAAATTGTTGGAACATAGTGTACAGTTGATTTAATTATTGAATAATTACGACTTGTAACTTTTTGTGTTATTTTGCATTTTAGTCGTATTGAACCTCACCCAGCACTAGTGTAAAGTCCCTAGAAAGTTAGTTTGAGTATTGTGTCACCCCACATTGGTCTTCTATGCTAGAGTCATCATTTGGCTAGGTGTCCAATCAGAAAGTCGAGTTGCACCACTAGTGTTTTAGTGTTTAACTTAGTATAAAAACTAAGTTATGTGTTTATTTCTACAGTGACGAGTCACCAGGCATCTATAGCATTTTTATCGCTGCTTTGCTTTGCTAAAGGCAAGTACTTCTACAAACTTTACATACTGCTATAAATAATAAACTGTGATTTACCAACCATGTTAAATGCTGATCCTTGGGGTAGCAAGTTAAAATTTTGCATGTTGTATTACTTTCAGTCTCTGCCATGTTTAGAACATTTTTTATATCTCTCACATGTTTAAATAATGGGTTAAGGAAAAACTGTTAGTAGTGTACGTGAACATGACCCCCTTCTCCGTATGTATTTACCGCACACGGTAACATTCTATATATAACTTTGCCGTATGTTCTGATCTCGCATTTGTGTATGGATATACACCGATGCCGTTTGTGCATGTTTGTGCATGCCAGAAAAACTTGATATGTGCCGCTGTACATCCTATTCACCTATTGACCGATTTACGTACATACTACGGTTTTAAACTTTTTAACTATATGTTATCACTTCTAAAAAGAACCAATAAAACCATGATATGCCATGATTCCAGTTTATTACATTTCTGTTCATGCTTCCTATATTTAGTTTGCTAGAATCAGTACTTGCTCCCGTCCTGACAGGATAACGTTGTAGGTATTCTTACTGAGGAGGAGTTGCTCTGTGACCCATATTATGGAGTTACTGCCGAGGACCAGGCTTTGTCTTACATGGATGTACCTGTGGAGAACCTCGTCTAGTTTGTGTAGTTGCTCGGGATATTTATGTTAGGGTTATATACTAAAAGCATCACTTTTGTAGTAACCTTATTTCCTTAAATTTTGAATGAGAATCATATGGGCAAATGTTTGCATATTGTATTTGTTGCAAGTGTTAATGCAAATGTATGATATTCTATATTGTAGATAATATGGTGTGTGGTGTCACACAGAAGATTAGATTATCAGTTTCCTATGGAGTATATAAATAGTTCACAACCTAGATGGACTTGGACAATCTATTGGAAAGGTTGTAGTGTAATCTGGTATTAGTCTATCTTGACTATAGGTTTACCGTAGTACACTTTGTGTGTATTGAACAGGACCACTTGAGGTTGTTCTCTTTGTACTGACTACATAAGAGAACAAATACTTCTATTATTATGGATGCTTGTACTCTTAATTCGGATATAATAACGGACATATATATGCAATGTGCATTACTTTGACTCATAAAAGAGTGAGATTCATTATGGATCAACAACCTCTATGAATTGGGTAATAACATTGTATGTATGATGGGCTGTTGATTATAAATGGAATCCATGTCCCGATACATCGGGTTGATGATGTCCTCTTAAGGAGCTCATAAGGATTGTCATGTAAACCCTGTAGGTGGATTATATCCGACATGACAAATAAAGTTGAGCGGTACTACTTAAGGATAAAAGATGTCGAATCAATATAGTTGTCAGTAACTTAATTTGATCGACGGACATACGATATCTTAACATAGGAAGCCAAATGAGCATATAATAAAAGGAGCCCACAAACATAATTTGGGATTAGGGAGGTAGTGCAATAATAGCTCATTAGTGGACCGAGCTATTGTTAATGGGCCTGGATTGTGTGTTCGGGCTGAACACGGGATATCCAGATCCGTTAGGAGGCCTAACCCTAATTTCTCCTCATGGTCCCTGCCGTAGCCTATATATATCCTCTATTCTCTGGCTGCCAGATTACTGATCAGAAATATGAAATTTTCTCTAAATTCGTGATTCACGTAAGGAGAGAAAGAGAGTGCTGCCAAGGAGAAGAAAAGGTTGGAAGATCGTCGCCCACATGACGTCCAACTCGAGGTAGGAATACGTGCAAAAGATCTTGGAGTCGTCCGCTCGAGATTGCCAGGAATTACTTGTCTCCTTTCCGTCGCAGGTATAATTCGTGAACCCTAGTTTCCGCCTATGAAGGGTTAGAACACGTATTAGATCTGTTTAACTTTCTATCGATCAATACGCACACCAAAGAAAGGGTCCTGGGAATCCCCAGTTTCATCAATTGGTATCAGAGCCACTTTGGATCTACGTATTGATTGATACGTCCATGTTGTCCAATAAAACTTGTGCTATGTAATAGTCGGTAGATGTAGATCTGTTCTAACTCGATTTTGCAGGCATCTTAGATCCAACTATTATGGTCCAATGCATGTTTTTTGATTGTGTTGTTTAAACCACAGACATGTCGTAGATGTTGTTGTTGCTGTGGATGTAATTAAAATCACGAGGGTTGATCGTGCTTATTAATTTAATTTTTTAATCTAGATTATGTGTGAACTCCTTCGGAAGGCATATGATTGATGTAATTTTAATTATTTTTGATCAATCGTGATGGCGGTGGTGGTTGTTTCTGACGCCGGACGAGATGCTGGTTTTGAGCAATCCAGAGGCAGACAGATGATTTTCGATGAAGGAATCGAACCCCGTATAGATCTGTGCAGCGCTAGATTTTGGATTCGGATAGTTGAGGACGGAGCAGCAAAGATGACCATAATAGTTGGATATTTTCTCTTATTTTTGTCATTTTGCTTTTTCTAATTATGCATGTTTATTATTGTGTGGTTGTTTTTTTGAAAAACCAAGCCTACATTAATAATGGACAACATGGACATAATATCAACTAGTAGAAAAACTCTCATTGTTAAATAACTAAGTGGGAGAGGATTTTTATTTAGTATAGATCCTATGGTCTCCATTACTGGTTTGTAGGTGATGTAATTATACTTGCGTGTTGGCTTTAGTGCTTTCCTCCATATCGGATGAGTATAATTATGGATCACCAGTACAAACTTCCTTAGGGATAATTGTAGAAAGTTACCTAGTATGTGTTTACTTCTCCATCTGAAGGAACTCATTACAAGGTAATGGACTTAGTATTAAGTAATGGTATACACTTAGATAGAAATAATGGTATCCTCCCCATCGGAGTCACTGCTATTATTTGTATGACCAGAGCAAGACCAGCATATTAATTTTATTTATCATAAAGTTATATTGACATGATAGTAAAATTAATAAGAAAAATCTACTTAAACAAAGTTGAATTTGTATACGTCCACACTATCGTGGCATGCTAAATTCATAGTGTTCAAGGTGTTGGTGAATTTCTTATTATTGTTTTGAGGGAATCAATATTTAGTTAATTCAAAAAGTTTTTTTTGCCCTACATAATTTTATTTATGTGATTCTCAGGATTTCAAAAAAAAAATGGGTTCTTTCAGTCCACTTATGGTGATTCTTAAAGAAAACAAACTTACTGGACCTAATTATATTGACTGAAAACGTAATTTGGATATTGTTCTGACTGCTGAGGAGTACAAATATGTACTTGTTGAGGAATGCCCACCTAAGCCTGATGCTAACTCTGATGAAGAGGTCAAAGAGGCTTATAAGAAGTGGAAAAAGACAGATGAGATGGCACGGTGTTATATTCTGGCATCTATGTCAAATGTACTACAACATCAGCATCAGGCCATGGCCACAGCTTATGACATGATGTATAACCTCAAGGAACTCTTCGGACATCAGAGTAGAGCAGCTAGGCAGTTTGCTATGAAATGTTTGATGAATACAAAAATGGCTGAGGGCACACCAGTAAGGGATCATGTTCTCAAGATGATGGGTCATCTGAATGAGATGGAGATCCTTGGAGCTGAAATCGATGGGAAAACCCAGGTCGATATCATTCTCAGAACTCTGCCTAAAAGTTTTGACAATTTCTGCCTTAATTACAACATGAACAAAATGTTGTATAGTTTGGCAGAACTTGCAAAAGAGCTACAGGATGCTGAATCTCTCTTTAGGCAGAGTGGTCATGTTTTTGTTTCTGAAAAGGCTTCTACTTCTAAGCCAAAAGGCGGTAAGAAGAAGAATAATATTCAGAAATAGGCAAACTTAGCAAAGAAGGGCATGGGACCTCAAGGCGCGGTAAAAAAGCCCAAAGGCAAATGTTTCAAGTGCAAAGGGTCAGGACGTTGGAAGACTGATTGTCCACTTCTCAAACAAGGGAACAAAGAAGGTATATCTCATTTACTAGTAGTTGAAACATGTTTAGCGGTGTTATCTGCCGACACCTGGTGTGTAGATACAGGAGCCACTAATCATGTTTGCAATATATTGCAGGGGTTCCAGGAAACCAGACGGCTCAGTGATGGAGAGATATGCTTATTTATGGGTGATGCTACAAAAGTATCGGTCGTTGCACTAGGAGATGTTACCTTATCTTTTGGTAGAAATAAGTCTTTGACATTGAGAGATTGTCTTTATGCACCTTCACTTAGAAGGAATTTAGTTTCTGTTTCTATGTTAGTTAAGGATGGATATTCAGTTTATTTTAATGACAATATTGTTATTAGAAAGAATAAACATTTTATCTGTTCTGGTGCATTGGTAGATAATTTGTATGTCATTAATCCTATTTCGCCCACAATGCAACTTATGGAAATGAATAATATGTCATCTAACTTAAATAAGAGAAAAAACCTTCTTGTATGAACCAAACATATCTTTGGCACTTATGATTGGGGCATATTAACCTAAGAAGGATTCAAAGACTGGTTAAAGATGGACCTTTGAGTTTATTGGAAGTGGAGGTACTACCAGTTTTGTGAATCCTGCTTGGAAGGTAAAATAACCAGAAGGCCTTTTACGACAAAGGGGTATAGGGCCAAAGATGTGTTGGAATTGGTTCATTCTGATTTGTGTGGATCCATGACTATCCAAGCTAGAGGTGGCTTTGAATATTTTGTCACATTTATTGACGATTATTCAAGGTATGGATACATTTATTTGATGCGCCATAAGTCTGAGTGCTTTAAGAAATTCAAAGAGTACAAGGCTGAAACGGAGAAACATCATGGAAAATGTATCAAGTCATTATGATCAGACTGTGGTGGCGAGTACCTCTTTGGAGAGTTTAAGGATTATTTATCAGAGGCTGGGATTGCATCCCAATTGACTGTACCTGGAATGCCCCAACAGAATGGTGTAGCTGAAAGAAGGAATAGAACTCTTATGGAGATGGTTAGATCAATGATGAGTTATTCGGATTTGCCAGATTCGTTTTGGGGATATGCCTTAGAGACTGCAGCTTATATTTTGAACTTGGTTCCTTCTAAGTCAGTACCTCTTACTCCCACAGAGCTGTGGATTGGGCGTAAGCCTAGTCTGAAACATGTTCGTATTTGGGGTAGTCCAGCACATGTGCTGAATGGGAAAGCAGATAAGTTAGAATCTCGTACAGAAGTACGCTTGTTTGTAGGCTATCCAAGAGGAACGAAAGAAGGTTTATTTTATAGTCCTAAGGATCAGAAGGTCATTGTTAGCACCAATGCCCGATTCTTAGAGGAAGACTATGTGATGAACCATAAACCCACAAGTAGAGTTGTTCTAGAAGAACTGAGACGTGAGACACCAAGTACTTCAGTACCAAAAGTACAAGAGGATGAACCACAAATAACTGCACAATGTGTCACAAATGTTACACCACAACCGATAGTACCTCGTCGTAGTGGGAGGGTTGTGATACAAACTGATAGATATATGTTCTTGGGAGAGTCATCAGACTTCGTCCCTGAGGAACAAGATTATGATCCCTGTAACTACAATGAAGAACTCCAAGATAAAGATGCAGAGTCTTGGCAAAAAGCAATGATATCTGAAATAGAATCTATGGATTCTAATCAGGTCTGGGAGCTTGTAGAACCACTCGATGGTGTAAAAGCTATTGGATGCAAGTGGGTCTATAAGAGAAAAGGAGGATTAGGCGGTAAGGTTGAAACCTTTAAAGCTCGGCTTGTAGCAAAAGGTTTTACTCAAAGAGAGGGTATCGATTATGAGGAAACCTTTTCTCTTATAGCCATGCTTAAGTCTATTCGAATTATTTTATCTATTGCAGCTCATCTCGATTATGAGATTTGGCAAATGGATGTCAAGACAGCTTTCCTTAATGGAAGTCTTGAGGAAGACATCTATATGAAGCAACCAGACGGGTTCATTGAAAAGGGCCAGGAGCATCTTGTTTTAAGCTCAAAAAGACCATTTATGGACTTAAGCAAGCTTCCAGATCTTGGAACATCTGTTTTGATCAGGTGATAAAATCCTATGGATTTGATTAATGTCAGGATGAATCATGTGTATACAGAAAGTGTGACAGAAATATGGTGGTGTTCCTAGTACTTTATGTGGATGACATCTTGCTCATTGGAAACAATGTGAAGGTATTATCTGATGTAAGGGTATGGTTATCTAAACAGTTTGATATGAAGGACTTGGGAGAAGTAGGTCACATCCTTGGGATCAAAGTTCTACGAGATCGCAAGAAAAAGATGTTGGGCTTATCCCAAGCTTCCTATATCGATACTGTACTAACTCGTTTAGGTATGCAAAATTCTAAGAAAGGTTTCTTACCTTTTAGACATATAATTGCTCTATCAAAGGAGCAGTGTCCGAGGACACCTAAAGAGATAGAGAACATGAAGGCAGTTCCTTATACTTCAGCAGTAGGAAGCTTAATGTATGCAATACTATGTACGAGACCAGACATCTGCTTTGCCGTAGGCATGGTCAGCAGATATCAGTCTAACCCAGGATAAGAGCACTGGACTGCCGTAAAGCATATTTTGAAGTACCTGAAAAGGACTAAAGAGTATATGCTAGTTTACCAGGCAGATAGTTTAGTTCCCTTAGGGTATACAGACTCAAATTTTCAGTCAGATAGGGATTCCAGGAAATCTACCTCAGGTTATGTGTTTACTTTGGGAGGTGGAGCCATTGTGTGGAGGAGTATTAAGCAAAAATGTATTGCTGATTCCACCATGGAAGCCGAGTATGTGGCAGCCTCTGAGGCAGCCAAAGAAGTGGTTTGGCTCAGAAACTTTCTGTTGGACTTAGATGTGGTACCTAGTTTGCCTAAGTCTATTACACTTTATTGTGATAATAGTGGTGCAGTGGCAAACTTGAAGGAACCACGAGCCCATAAGACAGGAAAACACAATGAGCGTAAGTACTACCTGATACGAGATTTCGTAAAGAAAGGAAAAGTTGCTGTGATCAAGATAGCATCAGCCGACAACCTAGCTGATCCCTTTACAAAGAGCTTACCAGCTAAGGCTTTTGACAGTCATGTTGAGGGAATGGGAGTCAGATGTGTAGCAGCATGGCTTTAAGTATAAGTGGGAGATTTGTAACAGTATACTGAAAAGCAATGCTTTGAGTATAAGTGGGAGATTGTTAGGGTTATATACTAAAAGCATCACTTTTGTAGTAACCTTATTTCCTTAAATTTTGAATGAGAATCATATGGGCAAATATTTGCATATTGTATTTGTTGCAAGTGTTAATGCAAATGTCTGATATTCTATATTGTAGATAATATGGTGTGTGGTGTCACACAGAAGATCATATTATCAGTTTCCTATGGAGTATATAAATAGTTCACAACCTAGATGGACTTGGACAATCTATTGGAAAGGTTGTAGTGTAATCTGGTATTAGTCTATCTTGACTATAGGTTTACAGTAGTACACTTTGTGTATATTAAACAGGACCACTTGAGGTTGTTCTCTTTGTACTGACTACATAAGAGAACAAATACCTCTGTTAATATGGATGCTTGTACTCTTAATCCGGATATAATAACGGACATATATATGCAATGTGCATTACTTTGACTCATAAAAGAGTGAGATTCATTATGGATCAACAACCTCTATGAATTGGGTAATAACATTGTATGTATGATGGGCTGTTGATTATAAATGGAATTCATGTCCCGATACATCGGGTTGATGATGTCCTCTTAAGGAGCTCATAAGGATTGTCATGTAAACCCTGCAGGTGGATTATATCCGACATGACAAATAAAGTTGAGCGGTACTACTTAAGGATAAAAGATGTCGAATCAATATAGTTGTCAGTAACTTAATTTGATCGACGGACATACGATATCTTAACATGGGGAGCCAAACGAGCATATAATAAAAGGAGCCAACAAACATAATTAGAGATTAGGGAGGTAGTGCAACAATAGCTCGTTAGTGGACCGAGCTATTGTTAATGGGCCTGGATTGTGTGTTCGGGCTGAACACGAGATATCCAGATCAGTTAGGAGGCCTAACCCTAATTTCTCCTCATGGTCCCTGCCGTAGCCTATATATATCCTCTATTCTCTAGTCGTCAGATTACTGATCAGAAATCTGAAATTTTCTCTAAATTCATGATTCACGTAAGGAGAGAAAGAGAGTGCTGCCAAAGAGAAGAAAAGGTAGGAAGATCGTCGCCCACACGACGTCCAACTCGAGGAAGGAATACGTGCAGAAGATCTTGGGGTCGTCCGCTCGAGATTGCCAGGAATTACTTGTCTCCTTTCCGTCGCAGGTATAATTCGTGAACCCTAGTTTCTGCCTATGAAGGGTTAGAACACGTATTAGATCTGTTTAACTTTCTATCGATCAATATGCACACCAAAGGAAGGGTCCTGGGAATCCCCAGTTCCATCAATTTAGTGTAGTCATGTATTAGACTACATATTTTGTAACTGGACCTGTATCCAGTTTTATATTTCGGACTTGTACTTGGACTTATTATTATATGAGATAACTTTTGTGTTGGAGCATTTATGACTCTTATTACTTATAGAACTGTTAGCACATTTAGTCCTATATTGTCTATTCTTAGAATAACTTACTACGCTTTAACAAGCGTAGGCTGGACATGGCGCGGCCCGATCCAACAATTTAGGTAACGGGTCGTGACATATTTTTAGTGATGGCCCATGCAGATCCTGACTAAATTGTTTGGTTACGTTATTGTACCAAGCTTGCCTACAATTAGGAACTTAAGGTAATTAGACAACATTAGGACTGACGCTTAGAACACCTAGAGGAATACAAGGATTGCAACATAGGAAATACATCACATGCTTGCTATTATAATTAGATTTTCTTGTCTATGATTGTTTACTTTAAAGAGTCCTTATAAGTCCTTTTTATTTTATTTTTAGATGGTGCTTACTCGTTCATCCCAGTATATCACACCTGAGAATGGCACACTCCCTATCCAGTCAGCTGACCAGTTGACTGATACACCTCCACCTCCACCTACCATATTCCTCCACTCCATAAATCTATAAATCCAGATGCCTCCCCCATCTTCCACATTACAGTCCCAGCAGGACCCGATACTCCCACCACCACCTATCACTATACCTACCCAGGCTTCCGTCACACTCGACGGGAACCAACTGCTCACTCTGATCCAGGGGTTCCTAACGACCCATCAGGAGCAGACTACCCTACTCCGCCAGAGCATGGAGCGTTCTGAGGAACGTACCGTGGTCCCACCACCTGTAGAGCCATGGCAAAGAGGAGGGACGATCAAGGACTTCATGAGTCTGAACCCCAAGGAGTTCTTAGGGACTGAGGTCATAGTTGTAGCAGATGACTGGCTAGACTCGGTAGAGAGGAAGATCCTTGGAGGTAGGTTGCCGAATGACCTCCAGGTCGAGGCAGCGAGATTTCTGCTGACAGACTTGGCAGGAGTTTGGTTCCGGAATGAGCCGCTATTCGCGAGAGGGAGGGCCACTTGGGATCAGTTCAAGACCTAATGCAAGAAGAAATTCTTTTTGACCACCGCTAGGGTAGACATGGGGCTACGATTCCAGAACATCCAGTAGAGGAACCCTTCTGTCTACGAGTACGCGGCAGAGTTTAGTCGCCTGAGCCGTTTCGTTCCTAGTCTGGTTGTAGACCCAGAGGAGATGACATGTAAGTTTTGCCATGGGCTAGTTCCAGACATTGGCATTCTTATAGTGGCGAACGGTACGACTGACTACTACTAGAGCCTAGAGTTGGCCCGGAGCATTGAGGAGCGTCTTCTATCTTGCAAGAGGCCGACTTCTGTACACCTAGAAGGACCGTCCAAGCGTCAGACTTTCCAGCAGAGAGCACCGACGCCGTACCAGCAGACTTACCGTCCTCCTACACTACATCATCCGACCCCGCCAGTTAGAGCCCCAGGACCCCGACAACAGCAGAAGAGAACTTGTGTACATTCTGTAAAAGGGTAGGCCACGACTCTTTCGTTTGTAGGAAGAGGTTGGGGTAGTATTTAGCTTGTTGGTCTGCCATCCATCAGCTTCGGGACTGCCCAGTAGCCAAGGGACCTAGAGGGCCGCTCCTGACTCAGCAGCAGAGATTTGGGCAACATCTGCAGCAGCAGAAGGGACCTCATGGGAAGACTTATAGCCTAGCCCTTGAGCCGGATCCGGAGCAGATTTCGGAGCCAGATTACTTAGATGACGTCATCACAGGTCATATTTATTTGCATACTTTTCTAGCTCTATGCTTGTTTGATTCTGGTGCATCTCATAGCTTCCTGTCATTAGAGTTTATGCATAAACACCATTTAGTAGCTATACCTACAGAGGAGATGAGTAGAGTAATGACGGAAGGCAGACCAGTGCCCATTAGAGCTATCTATAGATGCTCTATTACTATAGCCGGGAGAGAGTCTAGGGGACGATTCTTTGTGATGCCACTCCCCGGTTATGATATCATATTGGGGATGGACTGGCTTAGCTATGCACATGCAGCTATAGACTGTCATTGTAGGAGCGTAAAAAGTGCTCTATGGACTGAGTCAAAGAGATTAGGGATTTTACGCTAGCTATTTTACGCTAACTAGTTTACGCCAGGGCTAGTCGTTGAATTTTACGCTAGGGACAGACTGTCAGGACGCATTTAATGCAGAAGATTTGATTTGACAGAATGATTATGCTGACAGCATGCAACACAGAAGTCGAGAATATCGGATTTTTCACCAAACTCGATACTTGTCGTATGGTGGGCAGAGAAGGCTATTTTATGCTCAATAAAATCACTTCTTTTTACGCACGATAGTTATATGAGCTTTTACGCTCAAGGCTATTGTGAGCGTAAAGTCTATTTGGGCTAAGTTTTATGCTCAAGGCTATTTTAGCCACTTTACGCTGAGAAATTTTATTTGGGTTGTTTTTACGCCAGTTTGCCACTTTACGCTTGGACCATATTTTGGGTTATTTGTACGCCCAATCCTTCTTGACTACTTTGGAACGTGGTTTATCCACGTGGCTTTCGTGCCACATTTATTGAGGAACGTATACACGTGCTCCCTATTTTTGTTGAAATAATATGACACGTGTCAACATACGTAGAGGGTGACTTCCATTGTGGGTGACAGTTACCAGCGTAAAACCCAATTTTGTGCTTTTTACGCACAATGGGTCAAGTCTATAAATAGACTTATTTTTTACATTAAAATTATCATGATCAGAGAGACATGAGAGAATACAGAGATCAGAGCCCAGAGACTTTGATTTTAGAGAGCATTCTTCTTCAACTTTTCTTCCAGAACAGAGTGAAGCAAAGCAGGAAAGCATTCGACCTCGCCATCAGTGCCCAAGTTCGTCGATACCTTTCTGGTGACTTAGTTCTTCCGGCTGTTCATTTTCTAGCAGTGATCTTCATCATCATCGTACGGTCCAAGGAACAAAGTGATCGTCTTCAGATCAAACTTCTATAGCAATACTTCCCAGAACAATTTGTACTTTCTGTACTTTTTTCGTTTTCTTTCAAAAGCCAATTTTGGGCATTTTGTTAAGTAAAACAAAATGGCGACTCTGCTGACTGATCTTCGGCAGATAATCGATCTTCAGCCATGTCTGATATCTTCTTTACATGCTCTTGTTTGTAGAGCATTGAATCAGAAAAATAGGCTTTGACACCGTTGAAAGGATTGATATCAGCAAACTCAGTCTTCACAACCCCTTGGGAATCCACGTACTTGAAGCATTGGTGCAGAGTTGAAGGCACAATATTATGCTCATGTATCCACGGTCTTCCAAGAAGGATGTTGTAGGATACGTCTGAATTAATAACATAGAATGTCGCCATAGTTCGAAGATCACCAATCTGAATCTTCAGACGAATCTTTCCCAGTGGTTTAAAGTGTTCTATGGACGGAGTCAAAGAGATTGGGGATTTTACGCTAGCTATTTTAAGCTAACTGTTTTACGCCAGGGCTAGTCGTTGAATTTTACGCTAGGGACAAACTGTCAGGCAGTATTTAATGCAGAAGATTTGATTTGACCGAATGATTATGCTGACAACATACAACACAGAATTTGAGAAGATCAGATTTTTTACCAAACTCGATACTTGTCGTATGGTGTGCAGAGAAGGCTATTTTACGCTCAATAAAATTACTTCTTTTTACGCACGATAGTTATGTGAGCTTTTACGCTCAAGGCTATTGTGAGCGTAAAGTATATTTGGGCTAAGTTTTACTCTCAAGGCTATTTTAGCCACATTACGCTGAGAAGTTTTTTTTGGGTTATTTTTACGCCAGTTTGCCACTTTACGCTTGGACCATATTTTGGGTTGTTTTTACGCCCAATCCTTCCTGACTACTTTGGAACATGGTTTATCCACGTGGCTTTCGTGCCACATTTATTGAGGAACGTGTGTACGTGCTCCCTATTTTTGTTGAAATAATGGGACACATGTCAACATACGTAGAGGGTGACTTCCATTGTGGGTGACAGTTACCAGTGTAAAAACCCAATTTTGTTGCTTTTTACGCACAATGGGTCAAGTCTATAAATAGACTTATTTTTCACATTAAAATCATCATGATCAGAGAGACAGGAGAGAATACAGAGGTCAGAGCCTAGAGACTTTGATATTAGAGAGCATTCTTCTTCAACTTTTCTTCCAGAACCGAGTGAAGCAAACCAGGAAAGCATTCGACCTTGTCATCAGTGCCCAAGTACGTCGATACCTTTCTGGTGACTTAGTTCTTCCGGCTGTTCATCTTCTAGCAGTGATCTTCATCATCATCATACGGTCCAAGGAACAAAGTGATCGCCTTCAGATCAGACTTCCATAGCAATACTTCCCAGAACAATTTATACTTTTTGTACTTTTTTTCGTTTTCTTTCAAAAGCCAATTTTAGGTATTTTGTTAAGTAAAACAAAATGGCGACGCTGCTGGGGACGCCCTTCTCCTCTGATGAGAAGGAAATTGCTTAATACGATGATGTGTCGATCGGATCAACAAAGAAGACTCTGGTTGTATACTTCGACCAGACTGCCAACGAAGAAATGCTCCGAACTGGGGGTGGTACCCGCTGCTCCAATGTTCAAAAATCGAGGAAGGCGCAAAAAGTTTGGATACCCAAATCCAAGGCATCCTCGGATCTCCCTGCTGTCTCTAAAGTCAAAGGAATCCTTCCTACTCCTGTTGTAGGGGCTCCCGTTTGTAACGAGGCAGTCCTTACTTCAGGGTTGCACCCTGAGCGTAAAAACCAATCTCTCGTCGGTGATGGGGAAGATTGCCAAGTTTTACGCCCAGCGTGTAAAAGCCAAGTTTTATGCTTAGCGCGTAAAAGTGAGGTTTTACGCCCAGTGCGTAAAAACAAAAATTTACGCTCTGTGCTTAAGAACAAGTCTCCCGTCTGTGACGAGGTAGACCCCAATACTTTACGTTCTGAGCGTAAAAATAAGTCTCCCGTCTGTGACGAGGTAGACCCCAAAGCTTTACGTTCTGAGCGTAAAAATAAGTCTTTCTTCTGTGACGCGGTAGACACACAAAATTTACGCTCCATGCGTAAAGGAAAATCTCCCGTCTATGACGTGGCAGATACTCATGTTTTGCGTTCTGTGCGTAAAGGTAAATCTCCTGTCTGTAGCAGTGTAGATAAAATTCACAAGGATGCTTCTGCATCTAAAGTGAATGTACCTGCATGCACGAAGCATAAAAACATAGTTGGTAAAACTTCTGTTTTTAACCAACAACCTTCTTATACTGCTGTACGCAAGGTACTAAACCTTCAAATTATACGCAATGAAGATGGAGTTCTTTGTGCTAAAAAATCTCAGGATTTACGCACGTAACTCCAAGCGCGTAATGCAGCCAGTAATCTTCTTTATACACAAGGGACTAAACGTTTCTCTACCCCAAATGTTATAAGGAAGACTACTCCCTCTACTCCTTCTAATTTATGCGAATTGCTAGTGCAAAAGCGTAAAGATAGACAATCTTCTGTGACACTCCCCCAAGAGAATCATCATTGTGAGAGTCACCAGATTGTAATCAAATATTGTTGTTAGACTTCTAAATGGTCAGTTTTTGACCGGTTAAGTTTCAATACGCCTCAACAACAAGTTGATGACCAAGAACATGAGTTGTCTTATGCCTCAGTCAACATGGCATCTCATACCAACAGAGGACGACGTCCAAGACGCAATACATCCCAAACTCCAGGTCACCAACAATTTAACAGACTTCTTAATTCCTTTGAAGGAGTATATCAGAATACTCGATCAAGAAGGCAAAGACAGTCGCAGACTTCTGATTCAGAAGCTGGGGGTACTCAATCTCTTGAGTCCGAAATGGATAGTGTCGATTCATACCTCTATACCAATCCTTCTGTATCTTCAAGAGAGGTTGAATCCTACGCTATTGGAGATGAACCAGAGACGTCATCTGCTAATACAGAACAACGTCTCACTGCCGTTGAGCAATCATTAAAGGACATGCTTACTATGATGCAAAGCATGCACCAGATAATAATGACTCAGCAAACTGCTCAGCCGGCAGTAGCAACACCGGTGCAAGTAGCAGCACAAACTCAAGATAGTCAAGGGGTTGATATACCTTTGAATATTCAAGAGCCTGCTGTTAACCAAAATTCTGCATCCCCAGATCCCATCATTCCAGAAGATGTGCCACCTCCGGTGGGGGTTACGGTACATCCAACAACTATTCAATCAAATGTGCTTTCTTAAACTAGTGAAGCTATTCAAGCAGTGTGTAAATTAAAAGCACAGTTTGAAGTTCTGAAGCATAAGGATCAACTCCAGAGGTTAAGGATTAAGCAACCTTATCCTCCTCATTGGAATGATGTACCCTTTCCACCGAAATTCAAGCCACAATCAATGGTATTGTTTGATGGAAAGGCTTCTCCTAGTCAGTATATCAATTACTTTGATATTATGACTGTGCATCTGCAGAAAAATGATGCTCTTCTCACTCGAGTGTTCTTCGAGTGCTTGACGGGTTCAGCTTACGACTGGTATCGTAGTTTACCCGACAATTGTATTTCGTCTTTTGACGAATTTAAAGTAATGTTTCTCTCCCGTTTCTATGAAGGGGGCATGGACATGAATATGTCCTCCTTAATAGAAATCAAACAAAAGGAGAAGGAAGATACTCGGACGTTCATCGAACGTTTCTGACAGGCAAATCTGAAAATGCCTCCTGGCATGCCGGATTCAGCGTTGATCGATACATGCAAGATGAATCTGCGACCATCCATTGCTGTCTTCACGGGTTCCCAATTCACAGATTGGGTCTCGTTTATTATAGCAGCAGTTTCTGCCGAGACCAATGGTAGGTTGGCTCATGAGCATGGGATGATTTTTGCCTCAGAAGATAAAAGAAAGAAAGGCTCTTCTGGTAATAATTCTGGCAATCGTAGTGGGAAAGGAAAGGATACACTTATGGTTAATCTTTCCAAAAACAAAACGACGCCGAATAATCAAGAGTCTTCTAAACCAAAAGAAGAATACTCTTTTGACGAAAGTGATATCCCTGGGATATTTCAATGTCTGGTAAAGAGTGGCAAACTCCAAATTCCGGAGCCGAAAAGGCCTAATGAGGTGAATCTGACTGACAATCCCAAGTATTGTATCTATCACAGATACATAAATCATCCCACCAAGGCTTGTTATGTTCTAAAGAAGAAAATCCAAGAGCTGATCAATGCCAATGCCATTGCTTTAACTAACGATGAGCGTACGGTCACAACCAATATGGTTTCTCTTCAATTTGGAGGTTTTTTTCCTCAACAAGTCCCAGATGGGATTGTCCCAATTCCGAAGGCGACGATGAAGATTGTGAATATCTCGCCTACCAGAGAGGAAAATGAAGGATTGTTGCCTCTCACATTAAAGAATGGTAAAATTATATGGGTACATCCTGACTTAGTACCTGAAATTGAAGATGAAGGAAAAACTTCAAAATCCAAAAAAGGTAAGAAAGTCAAAACCTGCAACATGATTTCTCATGTTATTCCAGATCCTGATGATTTGGATCATCTATGGAATGGCATTCCTTTGGAAGATAGACTGAGAGGTTTGAACATATGTCCGCCAAGTCTGGCTCCTCCTACCAAGCTCAAGTTGACTCATCAGCAGTGGCTAGCTATGAACAGTGTTCCCTTATACAGGACATAATAAGTTTTTGCTGCTTATAAAAAAGCTCCTACAGGAATTTTTCCTTGTATCCCGAGTCCTTCTCCTCCCGTAGCTACAGAGGCTTCTATTCTTCATTCTTCTGTAGTTACAGAGATCTCTTCTCCTTCCTCTGTTGAACCACCTGTTAAAAGTCCGCTACCCATTTACTTATACAGTCAGCAATCAGTCCTTCTCATGAAAAAGATAGGCTATGACTTTCAAAAGGCAGAGGGTTTGAATTATGATAAAGGAATATGACTTCCTTTACAAATTCAAAGTCAAAAATCTACTGTCGGATTGGGTTCTGAGGTTCTTCATAAAAATCCTCACAAGAAAAAGGTTAAAGGAAGGAAGACTAAATCCTGCAATATGGTACTTCCTTCTTCTGCATCTGAAAAAAACTTTTGCTGGTACAAGATCTGGGAAAGAGTACCATAAAGATTATGAGGGATCCTCCAAAGAAACAGAGGATGTTGAAACACCACCAACTCAACCGTCTCTTGTTCCTGCTAAACCATCTGTGGTTGAGAAGGGGAAACAGAAAGAAGTACGCTTTGACGTCCCGTTGAAGTCTGCTTCCAGTCAAGGGGTGATGATGAAACCCTACAAATTTGATATTCTAGGCCAGTTAACTAATACTCCGTCTAGACTCTCTAACTTCGAGTTGCTTCACCTTTCTAAAGAAAGTTGCAAAACTTTGAGTAAAGCTTTGTTGCAAGCTGACTCGTGCTTAGCTCAACTCAAGACTCCCGATAATATACCAGCGTCATGCCCACAATACCATAGTATGATGGAGGTCATTCCTAACATTACCTTCACACAAGAGGACATGTTGTTGAAGCATAACAAGCACGACAGGCCTTTGTGCTATACTGGGTGTATTGAATCCACTGAAGTTGACAGGATTTACATTGATCCTGGGTCTTCCATTAGCATAATCCTTCAGAGTATGCTAAGACCGTTAAGGATTCCTACTAGTGACTTAACTTACACTAGTACTACAATAGTTGGTTTCAACTCTGGAAAGAGTAAACCACTGGAGAAGATTCGCCTGAAGATTCAGATTGGTGATCTTCGAACTATGGCGACATTATATGTTATTAATTCAGACGTATCCTACAACATCCTTCTTGGAAGACCGTGGATACATGAGCATAATATTGTGCCTTTAACTCTCCACCAATGCTTCAAGTACGTAGATTCCCAAGGGGTTGTAAAGACTGAGTTTGCTGATATCAATCCTTTCAAGGGTGTCGAAGCCTATTTTTCTGATTCAATGCTCTACAAACAAGGGCATGTAAAGGAGATATCAGACATGGCTGAAGATCGATTATCTACCGAAGACCAGTCTATTAATGAAGATCCTCCAGAAGAGCAACCTTTGAAGATCAAAGTCAAAGGACGAATCCAACCCCAACCTGTCAACGACCAACCTCTAAAGATCAAAGTCAAAGGGAAAACTCGAACTTTATCTGAGGAGTCAGTGAATGTTCCTGCCAAGAGCCAAGACCAACCCCTTATGATCAAAGTTAAGGGACGTACTTCTCGTACGAATGATCCAGCATCGCCATTGATCATTAACCTTGGCAAGTCTACGCAGAAAGCGGATGACAGTCCGTTAATGATTAATCCGAAGCGTAGTAGTCAAATTATAAATGATGTAAATATTGATCATTCTGTACTTTCCAATATCAATGAAGATTTCTTTTTTGAGTATATGGCTGTCAAATTGGTTGAAAGAATGTCTTTATCTTCTGATGATCAAAGTCATCAATATAAAGATGACATAGATACAGAGAAAATTTATACATTGACCATAAAGAAAATTCTTTCCTCCTCATGTCGATGTTGGACCTTATGCTCAAAGGTTCTTAACATCGTCTCCCTATCTTCTTCCTATAGCTGCTTTATCGCAAGCTTGTGTAACTTATAGACATCACGAAGAATCTTATTTCGTGATTCCGTCTGATAATAAAAACAAGCGCCAAATTATGTAAACCCCTTGACCAATTTCTATCATGTTAAATTTTTTATTATTATTTAAATAATTATTATTTATTTAGTTATCGTTCTTAAACTAGACACTTGTTTTACTTATATACATGTGAATGTAAATATAGGTATTGCATAAAGAGGATCTTTGCAATGATAGAATGTTCATGGACCTTAAGGACATTTTCCAATTTAAATCATAAATCAAGAGTAAACCAGGATCCTGAATCAATTCGAACACCTGCCACTGATAGATAGGTATTAGTCCCATATATGTGTATATGTACACATGTCTTATTAGAAGAACTCCACTTTTTGTAAAAGACCAAAGTCTAAAGGGGGTTTGTGTAAGGTCCTTAGTTTAGATCAAATATGCTGTTACCAATCAAATTCCCTGCTATGACCGAAACCCCCCCCCCCATATCTTGTGGGCTAGCCAAATCTAATCACAACCGACTTCCTTAGATTTAAATAGAATCCCTGACAGAATAGGATTTTAAATCCCAAGGATAAACCCTACCAGTTTAAACGAAGGAGGCCCATATCCTTCCCATACATACATATATGTATATATAACCTGTTTGAGGGATTCCTGAGTTTCTGTTCGAGTAGAATAGGAAGGGAGAAATATCTTGAGTTCAAAATCCGATCCTTTCTTCATCAAATACAAGACCTAGGCGCAGACCTTGTCACAGCAACAAGGGAAGAGTTCGAGCAACAGGGGTAAGTCTCCTTTCTTCTTTTAAAAGTTGTCTTCAGTTGGTAGTCCTGATGCATAATCGAATATTAATAGATATGAGTATCGGATTGATACACCTGTATACATAATCAAATATTCAATACACGAAGTCCATCTCAGATCATGAAATAGCCAAACCATATCAATATTCTTCTTCCTATTGAAGATTCTGATACCAAGGGAAACCGAGTATCAGGTCTTACCTGACCCAAGAGAAAATAGGGGGCATTGCCATATACGAAATCTGATTGGAACTTTTAGGGGTATTGGTTCAGGTCGTATCAGTCACCATGTATTCACCTAGGTCGATTTTAGGATGATGGAATACCCATTAAGCCAAGGGCGGATAACTAGCTGAACCATGGTGTCGAGGGTTCAATATCAAAGCAACCAAAGCCTTAGTAAATCTGCTATCAGTTAAGATCCCATACACACCAAGATACGAGAAGAGGGTATCAGGTAATTTGGGTGACCAACTGTAACGACCAGGGGGAGTCAATAAGGCAGTTGTTTTTAGAGGAGCAGAACAGGGCATGTTAGTATCACAACTTGGGTCCAGTTTAACCAAGGGACAGCACCCATGGGCAACTTGGTCCCATTTGTTCTATGGTTGTTTAAGCATTTAACTAAAAAGGCTACAGAGTTTACCCTATTGACACATATCAATTGATATACTTTTTTCCCAATTTTGCAGTTGAACACTATATCAGTTTAGGCAGGAAACCCAACCTGGATTGTAAACCCCAATATCTGGTGGAAACTCAAGAATGCATGCCAATCATAGAAGGAGTATAGGGTTGTATATGGATGTAGTGCTTTAACCATACCGGGAACCAGGGATGCTTGCTTGTACTTACCGATACTTAGAGTTTCAATAATCAAGTTCGAGTATGCAAGTATAGAGAGTTGCAGTAGGAGTTTGAAGATAACGAGATACAAATCTGTTGCCAATAAAGATGTTAGCACTGGCCTTTAAGATTGTGTATACCACCCCAATATATTTCCCTTTTGAAATTTGGCAGTCCATCGTCAAGTCCATGGGTATGTCTTTCCATACTTGGCTTGGTATTTGGAGTGGTTGCAAGAGGCCACTTGGTGTACCTTGCTTCATCTTGTGTTGCGGGCAAACATTACAACTGTTAATGAAATCCTTAATCGTCTTCCTCATTCCCTTTCAATAAAAGTGGGACCGAATCAAATGTAGAGTTGCAAGTTTTCGTTCCCATGGGAATTCTGAATGATATGTGCAGTAACAGTAGTTAGTCTTCAGCCAAATAAATCTTGTCTTTAAAAAATAGTATATTATCTTCAAATCTCCATAGCACTACCACATCCTCTTAGCTGTAGTACTGTACCAGCTTATGTAAAACCAACTAAATACCAGTTTGGGGTAAACCCATATGTAGGAAAGAAGCAAGGGAGAGTATCAGACATTGGGTTGTGTTTGTCCGTATAGGGATGTGTAGTGGGAGATTTGGGTATAGAAAATCTGCATATACCTATGTGTGTATCAGTTAACTAGAGATGATTTTCATGTATCGGATTACCAAGGGAACATTCATGTAACCATTACTCAGACTTAGTAGTATAGGTTCAACCATTTCTGATTTCAGTCCACAATTAAATGCTTTAGTGAAGGAAATTAGGCCAATTGGTATCCAATAAGATATCTGACAACGGATTGATCTCCGAGGTTAGAGACATAACATAGTGGTTCCTACAGGATAAATTGCAGTGGGAAAGACTAATTCGAACATCAGGAAACTGTATAGTGTATTGCATCGTTAGTTAATGAAAGAATGTGAGAATAGGCATGTATTCCAAAAATCTGTACATTTGAGAGAAATACCCTAGATTCCCAGGATAGGCAACATAAACGAGGGTAGTGTAAATATTAACACTGAGTTCTAGAGATAGGTATCCTTACATATAATGTTTTAGTTCTCACTCCTATAATAACTGAATCTCTTTGTATCTCCTGGGTGTAGGATGAATTAGGCTATATGCCTTGTGTTCTAGTTCCCTTTGCTGATTACTAGACCTGTGTGGGTGGTATTGCCTGTGCTTATTCTATGATGATAAATAAAGGGCTGTTAGGTGTATCTAGCATTGTAGCTAGGACAACAAGCCTGTTCCTGAACAGAGTTCCATAACAAAGATAGGATAAGAGAACAAATATAAGGCCTAGAAAGTAAGTATATGCATATAGCTTTATTAATGTATTGATTCATACAACAGGTTTCTTGGGACTGGAGAATTTCATCAGAACCTTACAGCAGCTCAGGACCTAAGGCAAGTATACCTTGCCTTCCTCTACAGTTTAACTTACATGCATTTCCTTTCATTTTTCAGTCGTTTAATTATTTATGGACATGTGCTTTTCGTGTTATTTTCTGTGGAGTTGTTTTCATATAGCCATGTTCATGTTGGCCTTGTGTTTTACATTGGAGTTGTTCTCGTCAGTACCTTGTTTGAGTCGTGTCATAGGACGAGTGCGTGTAGTGAACTGCCATAGCCTTGATTATCGTTTTACACAACCAGAGAGTCCACACTCAGGACGAGGGTTGTTTAGTGCACCAGAGAGTCCACACACGGGACGAGGGTGTTTATCGTGATCAAATGGTACTAGAGAGTCCACACACGGGACGAGGGTTGACCATTTACACCAGAGAGTCCACATACGGGACGAGGGTATCTTGCCGTGAGCTAACCAGAGAGTCCACACTCGGGACGAGGGTTAGTGCTTAGTTCAAGCCAGAGAGTCCACACTCGGGACAAGGATTTGGTTCTTCCATTGATCTCATGTATCGTTCATCTGGCAGTTCATTTATGCATAGTTGTTCTAGTGTTCGTGTGTTCGTGTTCGTGTTTGTAGTCATTGTCTTGTTCTTGTTCTTTTTTGTTTATTTCTTGCGCATGATAAAACTGTTAGATAGGCATGTATATTATGTATCTTGCTATGTCCTCTTAGAACCTGATGATCTCCTCAGGTTAGCCGAGTTTGAGTCAGGAGCAGACGAGTGGATTGAGTTAGCTTCAGATCACGCGCTTTGCAGTTGAGGTTACTTGGTTAGCAGGTTGTACTCAGTTGGTTCATTTCTTGTATTTCTCTATTTTTTTGTCTACTGGTAGTGGATTTGTGTCCACCGGACATGACATTAATTTTGGATACATTCAGTTTATATTCATTATTGCTTAGTTACATAGATATTCACAGATCTCGTTTGTGTCTTGATTATTCTGTGGATGAGATATAGATTTTCCCGTGATTAGAGATTCAGTGACTTGTGAGTATAGACATCGTACTACCGCCGACACTGCAGCGTAGGCTGGGCTTGGACACGCTTTGTATCCGAAAAGCGGGTACGGGTCGTGACAAATTGTGTTTGGCCTGGCTAGAAATATCCCTGTTGTTCAGACAGATGATCTTAGAGATAAAGATAAAGAAAGAATCCGAATTGACAAATATAGTCAACAATCTCTCAAGATTATCCAGAATATGGGATATGATTTGAAGACTATGCAAGGTCTCAATCAAGACAAAAGTAGACGATTACCATTATGTGGTGATCCATTTTACCAGAAAACTCATCATGGATTGGGATATGATCCGTTCCACATGTTTAATAATGATATACAAGAAGTATTCTCTTCTAGTTCTTCACAATCCTCAGATTTCGCAGAAATCCATTTCATTGAATCTGAATATGCTGGAGGAGACTATTATGATGAATCTGAGTATATATTCTCAGTCAACATGGTTCAAACTGATGGCGAATCTGAGCCATTTAAAAATGACTCTTGGGCCCAACAGATGGACACACAGTGGGAACTTCGTTTTGAACAACGACAACCACCTACGGAGGATGAGATTCTTCAAATCGATGTTGGAGACGGAACTACATCCAAGCCAATATTCATAAGTAAGAACCTTTCCGAAGATGAAAAGGAAGAGTTAATAAAATTGATTAAAGAATATATTGATATCTTTGTATAGAGTTATGAGGATATGTCGGGTTTGGATCCTAAAGTTGCTACGCATAAACTCAATATTCTTCCTAATGCCAAGCCTGTAAAACAACAGTAGCGACTTTTTCGACCAGATATGATGGATGCAATTGAAGCGGAAGTCAACATCCAGACTGGGTTGCCAATATTGTTCCTGTTATGAAGAAGAACAGAAAAGTCCGAGTTTGCATAGATTTTCGAGATCTTAATGCAGCTTGTCCAAAAGACGAATTTTCACTTCCAATTACTGATGTCATGATAGATAATACATGCAGTTTTGAACGCATGTCTTTCATGGACGGATTCTCATGATACAATCAGATCAAGATGCATCCTGAAGATGAGAAGCATACTACTTTTCGAACACCCCTTGGGGTTTATTGTTATACGGTTACGCCATTTGGTTTTAAAAATGCCGGCGCCACGTATCAAAGGGCTATGAGCAACATATTTCAAGAACATCTATGGAAGACAGTTGAATGTTACGTAGATGACATTGTTGTCAAAAGTCGATCAAAAGATGATGACATTCAAGACTTAAAGATAGTATTTGAATTGATACGTCAACATCAATTGAAAATGAACCCTACCAAGTCCTTTTTAGGGGTTTCCAGTGGCAAGTTTTTGGGATTTGTCATCACTTCTCAGGGTATCCATGTTGATCTTGATAAAATCAAAGCAATTCTTGAAATACGTCCTCCACGCAATTTAAAAGAACTCCGCGGCTTCCAAGGTCGCATTGCTTATATCAGGAGATTTATATCCAATCTCTCTGGGAGATGCCAACCTTTCTCCCGTATATTAAAGAAGGGTGCATCATTTGTTTGGGATGAAGCATGTCAGAAAGCTTTCAATGCCATCAAGCAATACCTTACAATTCCACCTGTTCTAGTACCACCAGTAGTGGGAAGACCATTTTTGCTATATGTTCGAGCATTAGATCATTCACTTTGTGCTCTTCTTGCACAAAAAAGTGATATGGGTCATGAACAAGCAATTTATTATCTTAGCCGAATGATGGTCGGAGCTGAACACAGGTATACTCCTATAGAAACGGAATGTCTGGCTTTGGTTTTTGCTGTTCAAAAGATACGACATTATGTGTCAGGACAAACTATTCATGTCATCTCCAGAATAAATCCTATTCGGGTACTGATGAGAAAAACGAAGCATTCTTAACTCCAGGTTAGCTACCTGGGCGATGTTGCTCACTCCTTATGACATGGTCTATGTACCTCAAAAATTAGTGAAGGGTCAAGCATTAGCTGATTTCTTAGCAGCTCACCCTATACCTGAAACATCGAAGCTATATGAAGATATTCCAGATGAAGTCGTGGATTGCAACATGATTTTAAAAAAATGACATTTGGCAATTATATTTTGATGGAGCGTCACGAGTTGGACCTTGTAGGAGCGTAAAAAGTGCTCTATGGACTGAGTCAAAGAGATTGACAATTTTACGCTAGCTACTTTACGCAAGCTACTTTACGCCAAGGCAGTTCATTAAGTTTTACGCCCGGGGACAGGCTGTCAGGTCGCATTTAATGCAAAGTGATAATGAATCTGACATAATGATTTGCTGACAGCGTATAAACACAGAATTCGAAGAGATTGGATTTACACCAAACCCAATACTTGTCGTATGGTGTGCAGAGAAGGCTATTTTACGCTCAATAAAATCACTTCTTTTTACGCACGATAGTTATGTGAGCTTTTACGCTCAAGGCAATTGTGAGCGTAAAGTCTATTTGGGCTAAGTTTTATGCTCAAGGCTATTTTAGCCACTTTACGCTAAGAAGTTTATTTGGGTTGTTTTTGCGCCAGTTTGCCACTTTACGCTTGGAGCATATTATGGGTTGTTTTTACGCCCAATTCTTCCTGACTACTTTGGAACATGGTTTATCCACGTGGCTTTCATGCAACATTTATTGAGGAACGTGTGTACGTGCTCCCTATTTTTGTTGAAATAATGGGACACGTGTTAACATATATAGAGGTTGACATCCATCGTAGGTGACAGTTACCAGCGTAAAAACCCAATTTTGTTGCTTTTTACGTACAATGGGTCAAGTCTATAAATAGACTTATTTTTCACATTAAAAGGGGGGATCATCAGAGAGATAGAAGAGAATACAGAGATCAGAGCAGAGACTTTGATTTTAGAGCATTCTTCTTCAACTTTTCTTCCAGAACAGAGTGAAGCAAAGCAAGAAAGCATTCGACCTCGCCATCAGTGCCCAAGTGCGTCGATACCTTTCTGGTGACTCAGTTCTTCCGGCTGTTCATCTTCTAGCAGTGATCTTCATCATCATCGTATGGTCCAAGGAACAAAGTGATCGCCTTCAGATCAGACTTCCATAGCAATACTTTCCAGAACAATTTGTACTTTCTGTACTTTTTCTCATTTTCTTTCAAAAGCTAATTTTAGGCATTTTGTTAAGTAAAATAGAATGGCGACTCTGCTGGGACGACCTTCTCCTCTGATCAGGAGGCAATTGCTCAATACGATAATATGTCGATCGGATCGACAAAGAAGTCTCTGGTTGTACACTTCGACTAGACTGCCTACAAAGAGATGCTCCGAACTGGGGATGGTACTCGCTGCTCCAATGTTCAGAAATCGAGGAAAGCACAAAAAGTTTGGATTCCCAAATCCAAAGCATCCTCGGATCTCCCTATTATCTCTGAAGGCAAAGGAATCCTTCCTACTTCTGTTGTAGGGGCTCCCGTTTGTAACGAGGCAGTCCTTACTTTAGAGTTGCACCCTGAGCGTAAAAACCAATCTCTCGTCGATGATGGGGAAGATTGCCAAATTTTACGTCCAGCGTGTAAAAGCCAAGTTTTACGCTCAGCGCGTAAAAGTGAGGTTTTACGCCCACTGCGTAAAAATAAAAATTTACGCTCTGTGCTTAAGAACAAGTCTCCCGTCTGTGACGAGGTAGACCCCAATGCTTTACGTTCTGAGCGTAAAAATAAGTCTTCCGTCTATGACGCGGTAGACACACAAAATTTACGCTCTAAGCGTAAAGAAAAATCTTTCGTCTATGACGTGGCAGATACTCATGTTTGGCGCTCTGTGCGTAAAGGTAAATCTCATGTCTATGGCAGTGTAGATAAAATTCACAAGGATGCTTCTGCATCTAAAGTGAATGTACCTGTACGCATGAAGCATAAAAACATAGTTGGTAAAACTTCTGTTTTCAACCAACAACCTTCTTATACTGCTGTACGCAAAGTACCAAACCTTCAAATTATGCGCAATGCTGATGGAGTCCTTTGTGCTAAAAAATCTCTGGATTTACGTACACAACTCCAAGCACGTAAAAATGTACAGTTTGGTTCTGCGAATGTAGCCAGTAATCTTCTTTATACACAAGGGCCTAAACGTTTCTCTACCCCAAATGTTATAAGGAAGACTACTCCCTCTACTCCTTCTAATTTACGCGAATTGCTAGTGCAAAAGCGTAAAGATAGACAATCTCCTGTGACACTCCCCCAAAAAAATTATCATTGCGAGTGTCATCAAATTGTAATCAAGTGTTGTTGTTCGGCTTCTAAACGGTCAGTTTTTGACCGATTAAGTTTCAATATGCCTCAACAACAAGTTGATAACCAAGAACATGAGTTTTCTTATGCATCAGTCAACATGGCATCTCATACCAACAGAGGACGACGCCCAAGACGCAATACATCCCAAACTCCACGTCAACAATAATTCAACAGACTTCTTGATTCCTTCGAAGGAGTATATAAGAATACTCGATCAAGAAGGCAAAGACAGTTGCAGACTTCTGATTCAGAAGCTGGGGGTACTCAATCTCTTGAGTCCGAAACGGATAGTGTCGATTCAAACCTCTATACCAATCCTTCTGTATCTTCAAGAGAGGTTGAATTCTACGCTATTGGAGATGAACCAGAGACGTCAACTGCTAATACAGAACAATATCTCACTGTCGTTGAGCAATCATTAAAGGACATGCTTACTATGATGTAAAGCATGCACCAGATAATAATGACTCAGCAAACTGCTCAGCCGACAATAGCAACACCGGTGCAAGTAGCAGCACAAACTCAAGATAGTCAAGGGGTTGATATACCTTTGAATATTCAAGAGCCTGCTGTTAACCAAAATTCTGCATCCCAGATCCCATTATTCCAGAAGATGTGCCACCTCCGGTGGGGGCTACGGTACATCCAACAACTATTCAATCAAATGTGCTTCCTCAAATTAGTGAAGCTATTCAAGCAGTGTGTGAATTAAAAGCACAGTTTGAAGTTCTGAAGATAAGGATCAACTCCAGAGGTTAGGGATTAAGCAACCTTATCCTCCTCATAGGAATGATGTACCCTTTCTGCCGAAATTCAAGCCACAATCAATGGTATTGTTTGATGGAAAGGCTTCTCCTAGTCAGTATATCAATTACTTTGATATTATGACTGTGCATCTACAGAAAAATGATGCTCTTCTTACTCGAGTGTTCTTCGGGTGCTTGACGGGTTCAGCTTACGATTGGTATCGTAGTTTACCCGACAATTGTATTTCGTCTTTTGACGAATTTAAAGTAATGTTTCTCTCCCATTTCTATGAAGGGGACATGGACATGAACATGTCCCCCTTAATAGAAATCAAACAAAAAGAGAAGGAAGATACTTGGACGTTCATTAAACGTTTTCGACAGGCGACTCTGAAGATGCCTCATGGTCAACATCCAGACTGGGTTGCCAATATTGTTCATGTTATGAAGAAGAACGGAAAAGTCCGATTTTGTGTAGATTTTCGAGATCTTAATACAGCTTGTCCAAAGGACGATTTTTACTTCCAATTACAGATGTCATGATAGATAATACATGCGGTTTTGAACGCATGTCTTTCATGGACGGATTCTCAGGATACATTCAAATCAAGATACATCCCGAAGATGAGAAGCATACTACTTTCCGAACACCCCTTGGGGTTTATTGCTATATGGTTATGCCGTTTGGTCTTAAAAATGCCGGTGCTACGTATCAAAGAGCTATGAGCAACATCTTTCAAGAACATCTACGAAAGACAGTTGAATGTTATATAGATGACATTGCTGTCAAAAGTTGATCAAAAGATGATCACATTCAAGACTTAAAGACAATATTTGAATTGATGCATCAACATCAATTGAAAATGAACCCTACCAAGTCCTTCTTAGGGGTTTCCAGTGGCAAGTTTTTGGGATTTGTCATCACTTCTCAGGGTATCCATGTTGATCCTGATAAAATCAAAACAATTCTTGAAATGCGTCCTCCACGCAATTTAAAAGAACTCTGCGGCTTCCAAGGTCGCATTGCTTATATCAGGAGATTTATATCTAATCTCTCTAGGAGATGCCAACCTTTCTTCCGTCTATTAAAGAAGGGTGTATCATTTGTTTGGGATGAAACGTGTCAGAAAGCTTTCAATGACATCAAGCAATATCTTACAAATCCACCTGTTCTAGTACCACCAGTAGTGGGAAGACTATTTTTGCTATATGTTCGAGCATTAGATCATTCACTTGGTGCTCTTCTTGCACAGAAAAGTAAAATGGGTCATGAACAAGCAATTTATTATCTTAGCTGAATGATGGTCGGAGCTGAACACAGGTATACTCCTGTAGAAAAGAAATATTTGGCTTTAGTTTTTGCTGTTCAAAAGACACGATATTATGTGTCAGGACAAACTATTCATGTTATCTCCAGAATAAATCCTATTCAAGTACTGATGAGAAAACCAAGCATTCTTAACTCCAGGTTAGCTACCTGGATGATGTTGCTCACTCCTTATGACATGGTCTATGTACCTCAAAAATTAGTTAAGGGTTAAGCATTAGCTGACTTCTTAGCAGCTCACCCTATACCTGAAACATCGAAGCTATATGAAGATATTCCAGATGAAGTCGTGGATAGCAATATGACTTTGAGGGATGATATTTGGCAATTATACTTTGATGGAGCATCATGGGTTGGACCTAAATGTAATATCGTCTCCGGAGTAGGAATTGTCTTGGTTTTCTATGACAAAATGTTCATATATCGTGCTTATTCTCTTAATGAGCCATGCTCCAACAATGTGGCAGAATATAATGCTATGCTGATTGGTCTTCAAGTAGCAAAACAATTGGACATCGAATTCTTGGAAGCCTATGGAGATTCTCAACTGATTGTTAATCAGGTTAGAGGGACATATGAAGTCAGAAATCCTGACCTCATTCCTTATCATCAAGAGGTAATCGAATTGGTCCTTTCATTCAAAGGATTCTTCATCGAATTCGTACCACGTTCTCAGAATGTGGAAGCTGATGCTCTTGCTAGCCTAGCTGCAGGCTTAGCTGTTCCAATTCGAAGACAAAATACAATTACTTTGTTGGACCGAAACTTATTCTGTATCAAGAATAATCTGTATATTGAACAGAGTTATACTACAAAATCAAGTGATTGGAGAAGTCCATTTATTGATTATACGATTAATGGGATTTTACCTGAAGATCCAAAAGAAGCTACATCAATCAAGAGACGATTATTTCGATTTTATTATGATTCGTCTCTATATATGCTATACCGTCGTTCATATGATGGACTTTTGCCGTGCTGTCTCTCAGAAAGTGAGGCTAAACAAATACTTCGCGAAGCTCATGATGGTGTTTGTGGTGCTCATCAACCAGGTCCGAAATTACAAGACCGTATTCGAAGAATGGGATATTATTGGCCATCCATGATAGCAGATGCTGTGGATTATGCCAGACGATGTAAAGCATGTCAGATTCATGCTGATTTTATTCATCAGCCGTCTGAATTCTTGCATCCTACAGCAGCTTCTTGGCCCTTCGAAGCTTGGGGCATGGATATTATTGGTCCGATTAATCCTCCTTCTGTCAAGGGACATCGGTTTGTATTGGCTATAACCGATTACTTATCTAAGTGGGCAGAAGCAGTTCCCCTTGTTGAAGTGAAAACATCTAATGTGATTAGCTTCATCAAACACCATGTTCTTTATCACTTCGGGATTCCTCAACGGATAATTTATGACACTGGACCACAATTTGCCAGTCAGGCATTTTATCTGTTTTGTGATAAGAATCGAATTCAAAATCTGGCTTCTACGACTTATAATCCAGCTGCTAGTGGTTTAGCCGAAGCTTTCAACAAGACAATCATCAAACTTCTTAAAAATTTCATCTCTTCTAATAAACGTGATTGGAATGAGAAACTTGGAGAATATTTATGGGCTTATCGAACGACAGTCCGAACTCCTGCCAGTTTTATACCATTTTTATTGGTCGATGGATGCGAGACTGTCCTTCCATTGGAAATTCAGATTCCATCTCTTCGAATAGCCATTGCTAATGGGTTAACTACAGAGAACAATGATCGCTTACGACTCCAATAACTTGAAGGATTGGACGAAAAGCATCTTCAAGCACAACATCATATTGAGCTATATCAAGCCCGTATATCTTGAACTTTCAATCGTAAAGTTAAAGAGAGGGTATTGAAGGTCGGTGAGCTTGTTTTAGCCGTTCGAAGACCGATGGTGATGACTCATAAAAGCAAAAGGAAATTTCAAGCAAAATGGGAAGGCCCTTATGTTATCGAGACAGTTTTTTCCAATGGTACCTATCGGTTATCTAAGCCCAATGGAGATTTACTCATGATGCCGATCAATGGCAAATTTCTTAAGAAGTACTATGTATAAAAAAAAAGACACAGAATGAAAATAAAATCTTTTTTATTTTTGTTCAGAATAAAGGATTAAGGATGAGGACCACTGCCTTCCTTACTGAATACATAGTCAGCCAATGCATCAAAGACATCATTGCCTGAGTTCACAAAAAACTTGCAGGCAGCCATCCTCAGTGCCTCGTCTTCAGGAGTTTTTCCTGGCTCTACTAAGAAGGCAAGGATGTCTTGGGGTGGCTTGGGCGTAGAAGAGCCTTCGCATATTCTGGTTGGGCCTGACACAATTGGCTCAGTGGGGCGCATCTCGATGACGTCCTCAACCTTCATGGTGACTTCAGTCTTTTGCAGCACGTCCTTGGAAGACATTTCCAATAGGAGAGTGAAAACAAGGATGAAACTTTACAAAGAGTTCTCATCTATTTATAGGAGAGAGCTATTAATGAACCGGTCTTGGAAATTGAAACAACCTTTTCATTCCCGAAAAGATCTATTCATTCATTACATCAGATTCATCCATTTAATTCAGATTCATCCATTTAATTGTGGAGTTGAAATGATCTTTCTTTTCTCAAAATAAACGCTGATTCATTTATTTATTTTATCGATATTAGCGTATGTCCTCAATGATGTCTGTCTTCTTATTTCCCCGGCTACCAACGTTTGGTTAAGCTGATTACTTGTCTTCTCGGAGCAAAATTTCAATCTTTTATCAGTTGATTAAAAAGTTGGATTTTTTATTTATCATATTATCATGATCTATGAATAAATATTAAGTCTGCTTGTATTTCCTATCTATTATGTCCATTTGGCCTCTGAATAGATATTAATCTATTTTTCTTTGAGTTATTACGATCTGTCATGTCCATATTACCTCTGATAGTATTATATACTCTAAAACAGAAAACGAGATTTTATTATCTATTATGTCCATATTTCCTCTGGATAGATACAATTTATTGAGTTTCGAAGACTTGTCATGTCCATATTACCTCTGATAAGTGTTTTCTATCTCATACCTATTGTTTAATTTCAAAATAAATGATAGGATCATAAAACAAATATTTTATTCATTTCTTGAATAAGATAAAAGATTACAAAAGCTCCCTATTTGCCTAAGGCGGGGCAGATATATCTTTCAGCAATTTTTGGAGCTCTGCTAAGCGCTTCTCACGAGAGCCCATTATATTTTCAGTAGCTATCTTTCTTCGAGCCTCTGGAGTGCAAATAGGAGAAAACTTAGCGAAAGTAGCTATCAGATTATCTCTGGCATCATCAAGGTGCTTGATAGTAGATTCAGCTCCAAAAACTTGTTCCTCCAAGATTGAGCTCTGTGTCAGGTATTGGTCACGAGCTGCTATTAATTGCTCCTTCTCAGCTTTCAGACGAGCTAGTTCTGCCTCCATTTCACGAATTTTATCATTTTGTTCCTGAATTTTTGTATTCGAAGTGTCGTAGGCTTCTCTATAATGCTCCAACTGAGGCTTTGCATCAGCTAAGAGAGCTTTCTCTTTGGCGACTTTGCTGCTATGTTCTCTGAGAGAGTCGTTGAAAGTAGTCTCTCAGCAGTGTATTCAGCTGATAAAGCATCATACTCAGCTTGAATAAGACTTTCAGTAGTTTCACCTATCAACCGTAGATATTCTTTGATAGGTTGCTCAAGTTCTTCTACCACCTTTTCCAGTACAGTTGCTCTCACAACATCATTAAATATGGCGACGTTCCTGATAGTGGAAACAATCGCGCCTTTCAAGCTTTCATAACTCAGGCCCCTATTCAAGACCATATCAATCAAAGCTGCCAGTGTCTTGTAAAAATCTTTATTATGAATCTCAACTAAGAGATTCATTTCTGCATTGGAGCTCGGAGTTGCAGCAATCTCTACCAAATCTCTTTTCCGAATACAAGGGGCAGATGTGGTTGCTCCGGTAGCAGAATGAGATAAAGACGATGTTGTCGTTGCTACCATAGTTAATTGATCCCTAGGAGCTTCAGGGATTATATCTTCAGTACTAGCAGATGTGGTTGCTCCGGTAGCAGAGTGAGTTAAAGACGATGTTGTCGTTGCTACCATACTCAATTGATCCCTAGAAGCTTCAGGGATTATATCTTCAGTACTAGCAGAGGTGGTTGCTTCGGTAGCAGAATGAGATAAAGACGATGTTGTCATTGCTACCATAGCCAACTGAACCCTGGGAGCTTCAGGGATCACATCTTCAGCACTTGTCACTCCAGCCGTTTCTGGAGTTCTGGTGGCAGTAATTATGGTGGATGGAATAACAGTTGAAGCAGCTGACTCAGATTCAGGCATTGTCTCCTCATGAACTTCTGTTGGATTAGTTATAATAGTAGAGGGTGCTATTATGACATTTCCAGTTTCAGTTGACGATTTGACTACGCCTTCATCACCTTCTTGGACTTCTGGCTTTTCAGACTCTTGAAATACTTCAATCTCTTCATTGAGATCAGTTCCTTCTTCATCAGCTGTTTCCAGATCTGCAGTTAATTTTTTTGTAGTTTGTTCTTCTTCTCTGTTGTCAATATGAGAAGACAATCCTGGTTGAACCTCTGTTTCAAGCTCTTGTCGTAGTTCCTCTTCTGGTTAAATTTCCTCTACTCCATCTGAAGAAGAACTTTCTTCCTCAGACTCCAGGTTCTCCTCATAAATATATTCTTGAAGAGAAGGAGGAGCCATAGGTTTTGGTGCAATAATAACACCTGTAAAATGAACAAAATAAATTAAAATACAAAATCATAATGTATAAACTTGTATAGATTTTGTATATATACCTGGAGTAGGTGTAGAATATGCCAAATATGCTTCATAATCCCCATCCCAATCTTTATCATCAAAATCGAGAGCTGGTTCATCCGGTGGGATAGATTGTGAAGCGACGCCTTCAACTATTTGTGCCTTTTGTGGCAAGGTTAAATGAAGTGAAGTACTAAGGCATCCTGGCGATAAAATCCCTACAGCTTCGGTTGATGTGGCTGCTTGGGAGACTGAGGATCCTTCTTCAAAATGAGTTGAAGAGGATGCGACATGTGCCTGCTCTTCGATAGAAATGTCGTCCTCTGGAGTAGCAACTCTTGGTTTGGAAGGCATTTTGACGGTGACCTTTTTCTTCTTTTCGAGAGTCTTCACTGGAAGAGTAGTAGATGTACTCTGCTTCCGTTTGCGGGATTTCCCAATAATAATAGGTTTTGCAGCCTCTTCTTCCATTCCTGTAGCAATAACTTCCAGATATGGATCTGGAACAGCAGCATCATCAGGGATATCTGTTGGCACCCTGACTGGCTCTTCAATATTGCCTTCCTTAGGCCATCTCAGGCTACCTTTTATATTATAGCCATGGGCAAAGGAACGGATAGAAGTGTAAAATTGAGCGTACGAGTGAAGAATACGTAGCTCTGTAGTAATGGTGGCGGTTGAGACTCTGAATTTGGCTTCCATACGGGAAGTACTGAAATATCTCCAATCCCTGGCACCATCAAGCAGTTTCCCGTAGTGACAAAAACTGGTACAGGGATTACCAACATGAAGTTGGTCATACCCAAATTGACGAGCGAACCTACTGGGTAGATATGGTTCGAACGTGCAATTATCTTCATTTCTGTACATCAAGTAAGAGGGCCTGGTGCACTGTAGCCATTGGAAGACTGCTGGTGGCAATATAGCTCTTTCTTCAATTTCATCTTCAAACTAGACGCAGAAACAGTCGGCTGAAACTTGTGGCCGAGTGCAGAAGAAGTTCTAACCATAAGAATAGTTCAAAACTGCCCGGGTATCTGCCACCGTCGTGGCAGTCCATGTAGCCTTGCTGAATTCTTGGAGGAAGACCTCCGCATCATCGCCTGGGCCTGGTGGCAACAGATTGCAGTTATGGTGCAATAACCAGCCCATCAAATAAGTATAGGGCATTTCCACCCGGGGGAATGTCTTCAGATGTGGAGCATTGTTGATTAACTCCTCACCGAAAGTCCTCAAACCTACATTTACTCGGCACACCATCGCCGATAGCAGGTTAATTCTGACTTTAAAAACCAAGCGTACTACGGGCCATAGTACGCTACGGTAGATTCTATCAACCGTACCAGTTCTCGGTACGACCCATCTTCTCAACCATAAAGAAAGGAAGCCTGCTAGCAAGGCTTTCCTAGAGGTCTTTTAGCTGTCGTATCTAAGAAAGCTCAAGGCTTCAGTTCTAGTAGGGAACTCTCCAGTCTTGGTGGACAGATATTTATTCGGGAATTTATAGACAGTCATCATATCCCGAATTTTGTTAGCACGAATGGTTGAATCTGTATTGATAGCTGGAGCTTTATTTTCCTGGAATCTTTCTTTGTCATCCTTAGATATTTTATCCTTATAGAAGAAAAGATACGTTGTCCACTTATTAATATATCCTAGATGAGATGTACTTTCATGCATTGTAGTACAAATCATGTAGTGACACATTAATTCTTCATATACCTCAATCAACTGAGGATTTGTCTCTCTAATTTCAGCAAGTTCCCGGTTGGAGGGAACGTATTCTTCATACGGAGCTTCTTCCATGGGCAGTTTTGAGATGAATTGCATCTCATGAAGTGCAAGACCCATTTCGCCTTTCGGGGTTGCAAAAGTTCCAGTCGAACTTATGTATATTTCCATCAGGGCCATGAACAGGTTACCGTTCAAAGGTATACCATGACTAGTGGAAGCTACCGCTTTATACAGGCCAATATCTTTCAGCTCTGTCTCAAACTACTTCATCATCCAAATGCTAATCTGGATCCAGTTCTGGTTGAGAGGAGTTAACCATCCCGGTAGCTTGGGGTTTGTTTGGGGATATAATACCCCATCTTTAATAAACTTGTTGACAAACATCTGGGTCTGCACTGGTTGCATTAAACCCGAATCTTCACTTGGAGTAAATCCCGACATGAGGCCAGAGAAAGAAGTGACACCGCCATTGGGAACGCTAGCGAAATACCCCATATCATTGGTATGATCCCTCTTGAAAATAATTCTACCCGGCCTCCCGTGACTGCTGGGAGTCAGATTCCACAGCATTTGTCGAGGGTGGGTGGCATGGAAGAATGCTGACAAAGGGTAATCTCTATCCATATCAGGGAGATATATGGCTCTCTCTCCAGATTTGAACACCCAAGACTCCTTCTTGGGGTGTGTCTGTGACTTACAGTCAATCGCATCCCCAAATAAGAAGGCTGGTTTTGCAAATTATTGTTCATTCAGTGAAGTCAACAATTCTCCATTTATCATGGATAATAGTATCCTATCCTCCTGAGCAGCTATCAACTGTGCCCTCTCTATGGGGTAATCTGGGTTCGATTGAGGAAATGTTACGTGAGACAGATTCTCCAGATAATTTGAGCCCACCATGCCAACTGATGAGCCAAAAACTTCTGCGAGAGGGTGAATTTGCAAGTCCACTGCCAAAAGAAAAAAGAAAAATCAAGTTAGTAAAAATCTAATTTGGTATCTTTTACGCAGAAAAATTGGTCTAAGTTTTAAATACAAAGGGTAAAAAGTTTTAAAAAATGTAAAAAGTCTTTATTTTACACAAAGTCTTTCATTTTGTGAGATTTTACACTGGCACATTAGATGTGGGCGTATTTCAGATTTTACGCTGGCACATTAGATGTGGGCGCATTTCAGATTTTACGTTGGCACATTAGATGTGGGCGTATTTCAAGTTTTATGCTGGCACATTAGATGTGGGCGTATTTCAAATTTTACGCTGGCACATTAGATGTGAGCGTATTTTAAGTTTTACGCTAGCATGTGTGGACATGAGCGTAACTTAAGTTTTACGCTGACACGTATAAACGTGGGCGTATTTCTTAATTTTGCGCTGACACGTATAACGTGGGCGTATTTTGATTATCTTAATTTCTACGCTGACACGTATAACATGGGCGTGAAATCAAAGATTTAGGTCTTTTTCTTCTTCGACGAATTTTACAGCCAAAAGGAGCAATATTTTACCCTTCATTGGAGGAGCCACGACGGGGTTGCCTGGCTGAAATGCTACTGATGATCGGTTAGGAGTTTGCGCGCGGTCGACCGACGAGGAATCGACGGCGAACTTCTTTCCTTTGCTGTTGTCGACGGCGGATTTCTTTGGGGCCATTGAATTGAATGCAAAAGAGTGAACGAGAAAGGGGATTCGAAAAAGCTTGGGAGTACAAAGAAACAAAGTAAAGTTTTCTCTCTCCCCGAAGAACCCTATTTATAGGAAATTTTTGAATCGGTTCAAATTCTAGATTTTACGCCGACTGTTGGATATCCCAACTTTTACGCGGACGACCGTTGGATATTCCGAATTTTACGCTAACTGGTCAAATTTTGAATTTTACGCTTCTGTTCAAAATGTTTCAAATTTTGAAAATATTTGAAAACTTTGAAGGGGGTCTTGTAGGAGCGTAAAAAGTGCTCTATGGACTGAGTCAAAGAGATTGGGAATTTTACGCTAGCTACTTTACGCCAAGCCAGTTCATTAATTTTACGCCCGGGGACAGGCTGTCAGGTCGCATTTAATGCAAAGTGATAATTAATCTGACATAATGATTTGCTGAAAGCGTATAAACACAGAATTCGAAGAGATTGGATTTACACCAAACCCAATACTTGTCGTATGGTGTGCAGAGAAGGCTATTTTACGCTCAATAAAATTACTTCTTTTTATGCACGATAGTTATGTGAGCTTTTACGCTCAAGGCTATTGTGAGAGTAAAGTCTATTTGGGCTAAGTTTTACGCTCAAGGCTATTTTAGCCACTTTACGCTGAGAAGTTTATTTGGGTTGTTTTTACGCCAGTTTGCCACTTTACGCTTGGAGCATATTATGGGTTGTTTTTACGCCCAATTCTTCCTGACTACTTTGGAACGTAGTTTATCCACGTAGCTTTCATGCCACATTTATTGAGAAAGGTGTGTCCGTGCTTCCTATTTTTGTTGAAATAATAGGACACGTGTCAACATATGTAGAGGGTAACATACATCGTGGGTGACAGATACCAGCATAAAAACCCAATTTTGTTGCTTTTTACGCAGAATGGGTCAAGTCTATAAATAGACTTATTATTCACATTAAAAGGGGGGATCATCAGAGAGACAGAAGAGAATACAGATATCAGAGCCCAGAGACTTTGATTTTAGAGCATTCTTCTTTAACTTTTCTTCTAGAACAGAGTGAAGCAAAGCAGGAAAGCATTCGACCTCGCCATCAGTACCCAAGTGCGTCGATACCTTTCTGGTGACTTAGTTCTTCCGGCTGTTCATCTTCTAGCAGTGATCTTCATCATCATCGTATGGTCCAAGGAACAAAGTGATCGCCTTCAGATCAGACTTCTATAGCAATACTTTCCAGAATAATTTGTACTTTACGTACTTTTTCTCGTTTTCTTTCAAAAGCCAATTTTAGGCATTTTGTTAAGTGAAACAGACCTAAAGGTAATATTGTCTCTGGGGTAGGAATCGTCTTGGTTTCTCCTGACAAAATGGTCATATATCGTGCTTATTCTCTCAATGAGCCATGCTCCGACAATGTGGCAGAATATAATGCTCTGCTGATTGGTTTTCAAGTGGCAAAACAATTGGACATCGAATTCCTGGAAGCCTATGAAGATTCTCAATTGATTGTTAATGAGGTTAGAGGGACATATGAAGTCAGAAATCCTGACCTCATCCCTTATCATCAAGAGGTAATCGAATTGGTCCTTTTATTCAAAGGATTCTTCATCGAATTCGTACCACGTTCTCAGAATGTGGAAGCTGATGCTCTTGCTAGCCTAGCTACAGACTTAGCTGTTCCAATTCGAAGACAAAAGACAATTACTTTGTTGGACCGAGACTTATTCTGTGTCAAGAATAATCTTTATATTGAACAGAGTTATACTATAGAGTCAAGTTCCCAGCAGAGAGATTGGAGAAGTCCATTCATTGATTATGCGGTTCATGGGATTTTACCTGAAGATCCAAAGAAGTTGCATCAATCAAGAGACGATCATTTCGATTCTATTATGATTCGTCTTTACATATGCTATACCGTCGTTCATATGATGGACTTTTGCTGCGCTGTCTCTCAGAAACTGAGGCTAAACAAATACTTTGCGAAGCTCATGATGGTGTTTGTGGTGCTCATCAATCAGGTCCGAAATTATAAGACCGCATTCGAAGAATAGGATATTATTGGCCATCCATGATAGCAGATGTTGTGGATTAGGCCAAATGATGTAAAGCATGTCAGATTTATGCTAATTTTATTCATCAACCGTCTGAATTCTTGCATCCTACAGTAGCTTCTTGGCCCTTCGAAGCTTGGGGCATGGACATTATTGGTCCGATTAATCCTCCTTCTGTCAAAGGACATCGATTTATATTGGCTATAACTGATTACTTTTCTAAGTGGGCAGAAGCAGTTCCCCTTGTTGAAGTAAAAACATCTAATGTGATTAGCTTCATCAAATACCATGTTTTTTATCGCTTCGGGATTCCTCGACGGATAATTCATGACAATGGACCATAATTTACCAGTCAGACATTTTATCGGTTTTGTGATAAGAATCGAATTCAAAATCTGGCTTCTACGGCTTATAATCCAGCTGCTAATGGTTTAGCCGAAGCTTTCAACAAGACGATCATCAAACTTCTCAAAAAGTTCGTCTCTTCTAATAAACGTGATTGGAATGAGAAACTTGGAGAATGTTTATGGGCTTATCAAACGACAGTCCGAACTCCTACCGGTTTTACACTATTTTTATTGGTCTATGGATGCAAGGCTGTCCTTTCATTAGAAATTCAGATTCCATCTCTTCGAATAGCCATTGCTAATGAGCTAACTACAGAGAACAATGATCGCTTACGACTCTAAGAACTTGAAGGATTGGACGAGAAGCGTCTTCAAGCACAACAACATATTGAGCTATATCAAGCCCGTATATCTCGAACTTTCAATCGTAAAGTTAATGAGAGGGTATTCAAGGTCGGTGAGCTAGTTTTAGCCGTTCGAAGACCGATGGTGATGACTCATAAAAGCAAAGGGAAATTCCAAGCAAAATGGAAAGGCCGTTATGTTATCGAGACAATTTTTTCCAACGGTGCCTATCGGTTATCTAAGCCCAATGGAGATTTACTCATGATGCCGATTAATGGCAAATTTCTTAAGAAGTACAATGTATAAAAAAAGAGACACAGAATGAAAATAAAATCTTTTTTTATTTTTTGTTCAGAACAAAGGATTAAGGATGAGGACCACTGCCTTCCTTATTGAATACATAGTCAGGCAATGCATCAAAGACATCATTGCCTGAGTTCACAAAAAACTTGCAGGTAGCCATCCTCAGTGCCTCTTCTTCAGGAGTTTTTCCTGGCTCTACTAAGAAAGCGAGGATGATTTGGGGTGGCTTGGGCGTAGAAGAGCCTTCGCATATTCCGGTTGGGCCTGACACAATTGGCTCAGCGGGGTGCATCTCAATAACGTCCTCAACCTTCACGGTGACTTCAGTCTTTTGCAGCACATCCTTGGAAGACATTTCCAATAGGGAGTGAAAACAAGGATGAAACTTTACAAAGAGTTCTCATCTATTTATAGGAGAGAGCTATTAATGAACCGGTCTTGGAAATTGAAACAACCTCTTCATTCTCGAAAAGACCTATTCATTCATTACATCAGATTCATCCATTTAATTGTGGAATTGAAATGAGGGAATTGAAATGATCTTTCTTTTCTAAAAATAAGCGCTGGTTCATTCATTTCTTTCATCGATATTGGCGTATGTCCTCAATGACGTCTGTCTTCTTATTTCCCCGGCTACCAAAGTTTGGTTAAGCTGATTACTTGTCTTCTCGGAGCAAAATTTTAATCTTTTATCAGCTAATTATTTATCATGTTCTCATGACCTCTGAATAAATATTAAGTCTGCTTGTATTTCCTATCTATTATGTCCATTTGGCCTCTGAATAGATATTAATCTATTTTTCTTTGAGTTGTTACGATCTGTCATGTCCATATTACCTCTGATAGTATTGTATACTCTAAACAGAAAAGGAGATTTTATTATCTATCATGTCCATATTACCTCTAGATAGATACAATTTATTGAGTTTCGAAGACTTATCATGTCCATATTACCTCTGATAAGTATTTTCTATCTCATACCTATTGTTTAATTTCAAAATAAATGATAGGATCACAAAACAAATATTTTATTCATTTCTTGAATAAGATGAAAGGTTACAAAAGCTCCCTATTTGCCTAAGGCGGAGCAGATATATCTTTCAGCAATTTTTGGAGCTCTGCTAAGCGCTTCTCACGAGAGCCCATTACATTTTTAGTAGTTATCTTTCTTCGAGCCTCTGGAGTACAAATAGGAGAAAACTTAGCGAAAGTAGCTATCAGATTATCTCTGGCATCATCAAGATGCTTGATAGTGGATTCAGCTCCAAAAACTTGTTCATCCAGAATTGAGCTCTATGTCAAATATTGGTCACGAGCTGCTATTAATTGCTCCTTCTCAGCTTTCAGACAAGCTAATTCAGCCTCCACTTCACGAATTTTATCATTTTATTCCTGAATTTTCGTATTTGAAGTGTCATAGGCTTCTCTATAACGCTCCAATTGAGGCTTTGCATCAGCTAAGAGAGCTTTCTCTTTGGCGACTTTGCTGCTATGTTCTTTGAGAGATTCATTGAAAGTAGTCTCTCGAGCAGTGTATTCAGCTGATAAAGCATCGTACTCAGCTTGAATGAGACTTTCAGTAGTTTCACTTGTCAACCTCAGATATTCTTTAATAGGTTGCTCAAGTTATTCTACCACCTTTTCCAATGCAGTTGCTCTCTCAACATCATTAAACATGGCGACGTTCCTGATAGTGGAAACAATTGCGCCTTTCAAGCTTTCATAACTCAGGCCCCTATTCAAGACCATGTCAATCAGAGCTGCCAGTGTCTTATAAAAAGCTTCAGTATGAATCTCAACTAAGAGATTCGTTTCTGCATTGGAGCTCGGAGTTGCAGTATTCTCTACCAAATCTATTTTTCGAATACTAGGGGTAGATGTAGTTGCTCCGGTAGCAGAATGAGATAAAGATGGTATTGTCGTCGCTACCATAGTCAATTGATCCCTAGGAGCTTCAGGGATTATATCTTCACTACTAGCAGAGATGGTTGCTTCGGTAGCAGACTGAGATATAGACGATGTTGTTGTCGTTACCATAGCTAACTGATAACTAGGAGCTCCAGGGATCACATCTTCAGCACTTGTCACTCCAGCCGTTTCGGGAGTTCTGGTGGCGGTAATTGTGGTGGATGGAATAACAGTTGAAGCAGCTGATTCGGATTCAGGCATTATCTTCTCATGAACTTCTTTTGGATTAGTAATAATAGCAGATGATGCTATCATGACATTTCCAGTTTCAGTGGATAACTTGACTACGCCTTCATCACCTTCTTGGACTTCTGGCTGTTCAGACTCTGGAAACACTTCAATCTCTTCATTGAGATCAGTTTCTTCGTCAGCAACTGTTTCTTGATCTGCAGTTGATTTTTTTACAGTTTGTTCTTCTTCTCTGTTGTCAATATGAGCAGACAATCCTGGTTGAACCTCTGTATCAAGCTCTTGTCGTAGTTCCTCTTCTGGTTGAATTTCCTCTACTCCATCTGAAGAAGAACTTTCTTCCTCAGACTCTGGATTCTCCTCATAAATATTTTCTTGAGGAGAAGAAGGAGCCATAGGTTTTGGTGCAATAATAACACCTGCAAAATAAACAAAACAAATTAAAATACAAAATCATAATGTATAAACTTGTATAGATTTTGTATATATACCTGGTGTAGGTGTAGAACGTGCTAAATATGCATCATAATCCCCATCCCAATCTTCATCATCAAAATCGAGAGCTGGTTCATCCAGTGGAATAGATTGTGAAGCGACGCCTTCAACTATTTGTGCCTTTTGTGGCAAGGTTAAATGAAGAGAAGTACTAAGGCGTCCTGGCGATAAAATCCCTACAGCTTCGGTTGATGTGGCTGCTTGGGAGGCTGAGGATCCTTCTTCAAAATGAGTTGAAGAGGATGCGACATGTGGCGGCTCTTCGACAGAAATGTCATCCTCTGGAGTGGCAGCTCTTGGTTTGGAAGGCATTTTGACGGTGACCTTTTTTATCTTTTCGGGAGTCTTTACTGGAAGAGTAGTAGCTGTACTCTTCTTCCGTTTATGGGATTTCCCAATAATAATAGGTTCTGCAGCCTCTTTTTTATTTCCTGTGGCAATAACTTCCAGATATGGATCTGGAACAGCAGCATCGTCAGGGATATCTGTTGGTACCCTGACTGGCTCTTCAACATTGCCTTCCTTAGGCCATCTCAGGCTACCTTTCATATTATAGCCATGGGCAAAGGAACGAATAGAAGCATAAAAGTAAGCGTACGAGTGAAGAATACGTAGCTCTGTAGTACTGGTGACGGTTGAGACTCTGAATTTGGCTCCCGTACGGGCAGTACTGAAATATCTCCAACCCCTGGCACCATCAAGCAGTTTTTCGTAGTGACGAAAACTGGTACAGGGATTACCAACATGAAGTTGGTCATACCCAAATTGACGAGCGAACCTACTGGGTAGATATGGTTCGAACATGCAATTATCTTCATTTTTGTACATCAGGTGAGAGGGCCTGATGCACTGTAGCCATTGGAAGACTGCTGGTGACAATATAGCTCTTCCTTCAATTTCATCTTCAAACTGGACGTCGAAACAGTCGGCTGGAACTTGTGGCCGAGTATAGAAGAAGTTCCAACCATAAGAATAGTTCAAAACTTCCCGGGTATCTGCCACCGTCATGGCAGTCCACGTAGCCTTGCTAAATTTTTGGAGGAAGACCTCCGCATCATCGCCTGGGCCTGGTGGCAAAAGATTGCAGTTGTGGTGCAATAACAAGCCCATCAAATAAGTATAGGACATTTCTACCCTGGGGAATGCATTCCGATGTGGAGCATTGTTGATTAACTCCTCACCGAAAGTCCTTAAACCTGCATTTACTCGGCACACCATCCCCGATAGTCTGACTTTAAAAACCAAGCGTACTGCGGGCCATAGTACACTATGGTGGATTCTATCAATCGTACCAGTTCCCGGTACGACCCACCTTCTCAACCATAAAGAAAGGAAACCTGCTAGCAAGGCTTTCCTAGAGATCTTTTGACTGCCGTATCTAAGGAAGCTCAAGGCTTCAGTTCCAGTAGGGAACTCTCCAGTCTTGGTGGACAGATATTTATTCGAGAATTTATAGACCGTCATCATGTCCCAAATTTTGTTAGCAGGAATGGTTGAATGTGTATTGATAGCTGGAGCTTTATTTTCCTGGAATCTTTCTTTGTCATCCTTGGATATTTTATCCTTATAGAAAAAGAGATACGTTGTCCACTTATTAATGTATGCTAGATGAGATGTACTTTCATGTATTGTAGTACAAATCATGTAGTGGCACATTAATTCTTCATATACCTCAATCAACTGAGGGTTTGTCTCTCTGATTTCAGCAAGTTCCCGATTGGAAGGAACATATTCTTCATACGGAGCTTCTCCCATGGGCAGTTTTGAGATGAATTGCATCTCATGGAGTGCAAGACCCATTTCGCCTGTCGGGGTCGCAAAAGTTTCAGTCGAACTTATGTATATCTCCATCAGGGCCATGAACAGGTTACCGTTCGAGGGTATACCCTGACTAGTGGAAGCTACCGCTTCATGCAGGCTGATATCTTTCAGCTCTGTCTCGAAGTTTTTTATCATCCAAATGCTAATCTTGATCCAGTTCTGGTTGAAAGAAGTCAACCATCCCGGTAGCCTGGGGTTTGTTTGGGGATATAATACCCCATCCCTAATGAACTTGTTGACAAACATCTGCGTCTGCATTGGTTGCATTAAACCCGAATCTTCACTTGGGGTAAATCCCGTCATGAGGTCAGAGAAAGAAGTGACACCACCATTGGGAACGCTAGCGAAATATCCCATATCATTGGTATGATCCCTCTTGAATACGATTCTACCCGGCCTTCCGTAACTGCTGGGAGTCAGATTCCACAGCATTTGTCGAGGGTGGATGGCATGGAAGAATGCTGACAAAGGATAATCTCTGTCCATATCCGGAAAATATATGGCTCTATCTCCAGATTTGAACACCCAAGACTCGTTCTTGGGGTGTGTCTGTGACTTACAGTCAATTGCATCCCCAAATAAAAAGGCTGGTTTTGTAAATTGTTGTTCATTTAGTGAAGTCAATAATTCTCTATTTATCATAGATAGCAGCATCCTATCCACTTGAGCAGCTATCAACTGTGCCCTCTCTATGGGGTAATCTGGGTTCGATTGAGGAAATGTTACGTGAGACAGATTCTCCAGATAATTTGAGTCCACCATGCCAACTGATGAGCCAAAAACTTCTGCGAGAGGGTGAATTTGCAAGTCCACTGCCAAAAGAAAAAAAGAAAAATCAAGTTAGTAAAAATCTAATATGGTATCTTTTACGCAGATAAATTGGTCTAAGTTTTAAATACAAAGGGTAAAAAGTTTTAAAAATGTAAAAAGTCTTTGTTTTACACAAAGTCTTTCATTTTGTGAGATTTTACGCTGGCACATTAGATGTGAGCGTATTTCAGATTTTACGCTGGCGCATTAGATGTGGGCGTATTTCAAGTTTTACGCTGGCACATTAGATGTGGGCGTATTTTAAGTTTTATGCTGGCACATTAGATATTGGCGTATTTCAAATTTTACGCTGGCACATTAGATGTGGGCGTATTTCAAATTTTATGTTGGCACATTAGATGTGGGCATATTTCAAGTTTTACGCTGGCACATTAGATGTGGGCGTATTTCAAATTTTACGCTGGCACATTAGATGTGAGCGTATTTTAAGTTTTACACTAGCATGTGTGGACATGAGCGTAACTTAAGTTTTACGCTGACACGTATAGACGTGGGCGTATTTCTTAATTTTACGCTAGCACGTATAAACGTGGGCGTATTTTGATTATCTTAATTTCTACGCTGATACGTATAACGTGGGCGTGAAATCAAAGAATTGGGTCTTCTTCTTCTCCGACGAATTTTACAGCCAAAGGAGCAATGCTTTACCCCTCATTGGAGGAGCCACAGCGGGGTTGCCTTGCTGAGATGCTGCTGATGATCGGACAGGAGTTTGCGCACGGTTGACCGACGAAGAATCGACGGCAGGCTTCTTGCCTTTGCTGCTGTCGGCGGTGGATTTCTTTGGGGCCATCGAATGGAATGCAAAAGAGTGAACGAGAAAGTGGGTTCGAGAAAGCTTGGGAGTATAAAGAAATAAAGTAAAGTTTTCTCTCTCCCCGAAGAATACTATTTATAGGGAATTTTTGAATCAGTTCGAATTTCAGATTTTACGCCGACTGTTGGATATCCCAACTTTTACGCGGATGACCGTTGGATATCCCGAATTTTACACTAACTGGTCAAATTTTGAATTTCACGCTTCTGTTCAAAGTGTTTCAAATTTTGAAAATATTTGAAAACTTTGAAGGGGGTCTTGTAGGAGCGTAAAAAGTGCTCTATGGACTGAGTCAAAGAGATTGGGGATTTTACGCTAGCTTTTTTACGCTAACTATTTTACGCCAAGGCTAGTCGTTGAATTTTACGCCAGGGACAGACTGTCAGGCCGCATTTAATGCAGAAGATTTGATTTGACAGAATGATTATGCTGACAGCATGCAACACAGAAGTCAAGAAGATCGGATTTTTTACCAAACTCAATACTTGTCGTATGGTGTACAGAGAAAGCTATTTTACGCTCAATAAAATTACTTCTTTTTACGCACGATAGTTATGTGTGCTTTTACGCTCAAGGCCATTGTGAGCGTAAAGTCTATTTGGGCTAAGTTTTATGCTCAAGGCTATTTTAGCCACTTTACGCTGAGAAGTTTTATTTGGGTTGTTTTTATGCTAGTTTGCCACTTTACGCTTGGACCATATTTTGGGTTATTTTTACGCCTAATCCTTCCTGACTACTTTGGAACGTGGTTTATCCACGTGGCTTTCGTGCCACATTTATTGAGGAACGTGTGTACGTGCTCCCTATTTTTGTTAAAATAATGGGACACGTGTCAACATACGTAGAGTGTGACTTCCATTATGGGTGACAGTTACCAGCGTAAAAACCCAATTTTGTTGCTTTTTACGCACAATGGGTCAAGTCTATAAATAGACTTATTTTTCATATTAAAATCATCATGATCAGAGAGACAGGAGAGAATACAGAGATCAGAGCCCAGAGACTTTGATTTTAGAGAGCATTCTTCTTCAACTTTTCTTCCAGAACAGAGTGAAGCAAAGCAGGAAAGCATTCGACCTCACCATCAGTGCCCAAGTGCGTCGATACCTTTCTGGTGACTTAGTTCTTTTGGCTGTTCATCTTCTAGCAGTGATCTTCATCATCATCGTACGGTCCAAGGAACAAAGTGATCGCCTTCAGATCAGACTTCCATAGCAATACTTTCCAGAATAATTTGTACTTTCTGTACTTTTTCTCGTTTTCTTTCAAAAGCCAATTTTAGGCATTTTGTTAAATGAAACAGTCATGAGGGTAGTATTCTTTTCAGTCCCCCAAGTACAACACCATTCAGTATTAGGAGGACAGGGCCAGAGATCAGCCTAGAGCCGAACTGTTGTGCGACAGTTGGGAAGATAGCACCGTCACACCCTATCATTAGGGAGTTTATGGATGTATTCCCAGAGGATCTTCCAGGACTTCCGTCTGACAGAGATGTGGAGTTCACTATAGATTTAGTACCGGGTTCATCACCAGTATCCCGGACTTGCTATAGAGTGAACCCCAAGGAGGACGTAGAGATGAAGGAGCAGATTGATGACCTGTTGAAAAAAGGTTTCATTCGATCTAGTGCTTCTCCATGGGGAGCGCCAGTGCTCTTTGTGCCTAAGAAGGATGGTACAGTTCGGTTGTGTATTAACTACCGGACGTTGAATGACATCACTGTTAAGAACAAATATCCTCTGTCCAGGATAGATGGTACCCTCAGGTTTGGAAACAGACCCTGTGTACCGAGTGGAGACCTTCGGCAAGAAGTTATGTCTGAAGCTCATAGTTCTATTTACTCCATTCATCCAGGAGGAACGAAGATGTATCGAGATATCAGGCAGTTCTTTTGGTGGAATGGCATGAAAAGAGAGATATCGAGATTTGTATCCAAGTGTCTGGTATGTCAGCAGGTGAAAGCCGAGCAGCAGAGACCAGCAGGATTGCTACAGCCACTTCCTATCCCAGAATGGAAATGGGAGCACATCACGATAGATTTTGTGACTGGTTTACCTAGATCCCCGGCTGGCAAGAATGCAGTCTGGGTAATAGTAGATCGACTCACGAAGGTCGCTCATTTCCTTTCCTTCCGAGTTGGACAGACTACTGAGCAGTTAGCAGAAATGTACATGAAGCAGATAGTAAGGCAGCACGGTGTTCCAGTTAGTATAGTATCAGATCGGGATATGCGGTTTACTTCCCATTTTTGGCGGAGCTTACACCAAAGTTTGGGAACCAAGTTAAGATTCAGTACTGCTTATTATCCACAAACTGACGGGCAATCAGAAAGAACCATTCAGACGTTAGAAGATATGCTACGGGCATGTACCTTAGATTTTGGCAGATCTTGGGAGGATCACCTTCATCTAGTAGAGTTCTCCTATAACAACAGCTATCAGGCTAGCATTCAGATGGCCCCGTTCAAAGCATTGTACGGAAGGAAGTGCAGGTCCCCTTTGGCATGGGACGACGTCGGAGAACGGAAGTTGTTGGGACCAGAGACGATCACGCAGACTGTGGAGATAGTTAAATTGGTCAGAGAGCGCCTTCGAGTTGCACAGGACCGACATCGTCATTGGGCAGATCAGCATCGTAGGCCTCTAGAGTTTAGAGTTGGCGACCAAGTGTTTCTGCGGATTTTGTCTACTCGGGGTATCATCAGATTTGGAACCCGGGGGAAGCTTAGTCCAAGATACGTTGGTCCTTTTAAGATTCTTGCTCGGGTAGGTGATGTGGCTTATCGACTTGCCCTTCCGCTTTCGTTAACTGGTATACATGATGTGTTTCATGTGTCCCAATTATGTGGGTATGTCCCGGATCCGAGTCATGTCCTCGATCATTCTGAGTTAGTCGTTGGTACCGACCTAACTTACGAGGAACAACCCGTATCTATTTTAGATCGACGAGAGAAGGTACTCAAGAATCGGACGATAAGCCTTGTCCGTGTTTCTTGGAACCATCACTCCTCGGAAGAGTCAACCGGGGAGCGCGAGGACGAGATCAGATCTCGGTATCCGCATTTGTTTGACTAATAAGGTATATTTTTGCACCTTATTGACACGATTCCATGCTTTTCTGCACCTGCTTATTTTGCACTTTGTGATGCATGATAATAACTGCTATGATAGTTAACTTATATATGATCGTGCCTTGCTTGCCCTGATTTCACTATCCTGTCTTGGCTGGAATTCCGAGGACGGAATTTTTCTAAGAAGGGTAGAGATGTCACTCCCCAATCCTGGAATACGTATTTTAATACGTAAACCGATAAATTGTATTTACCTTGTATTTATACGATATTTATTATACAGTATTTCTTTATGCATTTCCCAAAAATATTCGACAAATATTATTTCCTAATTTATTTTCTGCATTTGGACCTACAGTTTTGGCTCATTTGGGTAACATATTCTTGGTTCACCAATGGGTCATCATGAACCCTTTGGTTCATCATGAACCCATGGGTCCAAGAATTCTATATAATAACTCCTCTCCTTCTCTCTCTCCTCTCATTTACTTCTTCTCATTTACTTCCTCCACCAACCAAGGCAAGTACCAACTTGCTCAAGAGAGGGATCAATAATTTTGTTAATGATTTCTTACAAAACTATTTGCCAAAACATGTTCTTCTCCTCAATCTATACTAGTTTAGAACTTGAAAATTTCCATTTTGAAGCTTTGATTTTTGTAGATCTAAGTTTTAATTATTTTCGGATTTTCTTAGTTTTGATCTATTTTCTTTGAAGTTTTGTGGGTTTTGATGCTTCCATGTGGAAGAGAATTCTATTTCACCCAAGATGGAACTTTGGAAATCCGGATTTGGAGTTCGGATGTCCAAGTTGTGATGTTTTGAAGTTTGGGGATTAACCATGGTGTTCTTGCTGTCTGGAGGAGACAGTGAGCAGTGTGCTCCTGTTTGAGCATGCTTCCTGTTGGAAGCGTGTCTCCCTTGAGTCTGCGTGACTTTTCACGCAGTACTCTCCCTTGAGTCTGCGTGACTTTTCACGCAGCACTCTCCCTTGAGTCTGCGTGACTTTTCACGCAGCACTCTCCCTTGAGCCTGCGTGACTTTTTATGCAGTACTCTCCCTTGAGTCTGCGTGACTTTTCACGCAGCACTCTCCCTTGAGTCTGTGTGACTTTTTACGCAGCACTCTCCCTTGAGCTTGCGTGACTTTTCATGCAGCTCTCCCCCTTGAGCCTGCGTGACTTTTCACGCAGCTCTTCCCATGGGCCTGCGTGACTTTTTCACGCGTCCCCCTTGAGCCTGCGTGACTTTTCACGCAGCTCTTTCCTTGAGCCTGCGTGACTTTTCACGCACGCTGTCGTGAGTGAGTCTGCGTGACTTTCACGCACGTAGCTCCCCATGAGCGTGCGTGCTTTTGTGCGTACGCTTTTGATATTTTATTAGATATTATATGACCATTTTATATCCTTACGCCTTTTGTCCCGAGCATGATATAAGCACTAATGTGACCCCGGAGAACAAAATGTTCCTACTTGATACATGTACCTGAATGTCCCAGTTCTTGTTCATGCTCGACAAATGACTCGTAACTCCATGTGGCGTATTTGCAATGATGCATTACACTAAGGAGGATAGCACATGTTGACATACTGATTGACATGGATCCTCTTTGGGGTACTCGTACTAAAGTACAACTTAGGCGGATAATCATGCAGGCCACAGCATGTGAGTCCAAGATTTCGCCTAGGGTTAAATTAGGCAACTAAACATACTAGATGCATGGGGAGGGCAAAATCCCGAGATCGTGTTATACCAGCCGCCTTGAGATATTATCTTGACGCGCCGGCTGGTCTCCACGGATACTGTGTCATCTGCAACGAGTGGATGACTGTATCCGATTAATTCTTGCTATATATTACATGTTTTGGCAAGGTGGCCTTACGAGGGACCTGTGCTCAATAACACCTGTCTACGCGAACCCCTGGGTTGGCTAGCCTTGCTGGAAAGATACGATCTGAGGATTTTCTAATAACATGACGCGAGGATAACCTCGTTCCACTAGAAACGCGTAGACTTGATTGGCCGTGAAAACGACTTGCTTGTATCCTATTACCTTCCGCGAATAACCGAGGGAAGCGGACTGTTGTGGTACGTGATCCAACCCATGTTCTTGTTTGATTGTTGGGTTGGTTATCATACTATGACAGGCTGTGGACCGAAGTTATGAACGGAAGACTTATTCTGGTTGTGAAATGCTACTTCTGTAAATGACTGAGGAACATGGTCTATCATGGTACATGATCCAACCCATATTCTTGTTTGATTGTTGGGTTGGTTATTGTGCTGCGATAGGCTATCGACCGAAGTCACGATCAGGAGATTTTTATTGTTTATACCTTTTTAACTTATGTGAAAGTTATAGAGTACGATACGTCCCGACTCCATGCGGTACCTTTTGTCCTTGTTTGGTTGTAAGGGTGCCATATGGGTTCGAGGATGTTGCGCTACCCTATAATAGTAGCATAAGTATTACTATTATCAGTCATTCTATTAGCTGGGTTTTTAATCTTAACTCTTGTGTCCCTTTGGCGGTACTTGCTATTCGGGGCTGACCCCGCTGGTTTTGTTTGGCCAGATCTCGTAGCAGAGCCAGAGGACACGATCTTCCTCCCTGACATCCATGGTGCATACTAGGAGCATGGCGGTTCGGGGACTCGAGTGGGTTTCTTCTCCACCACTCCTGCTTATACTTTTGCGGCGTTTAGCCACCGGCACCTGTTAGCCGGATTACTTAATATTTTGTGTCAGTACATAATTGTAATTAAACAGACTGCAGCTGTGTATAATTTTGTACTCCTGACTCTCTGAGATAGCTAAATTATAAAGCTAGTTCTCATGACCATTTTGATGAAGCGTCGAGGACGCCTTACTACTTTATCTTTAATGTTCATTTAATTGCTGATTTGACTTGATTGATTGAGACATAGAACTCTGTGGGACCATAGGAGACTTGATTGTAGCATGTACCCCCTCGTCTCTCGACAGCCACGATCGTCGTATGACGTTACGTACCTCATATGGAGTAGCTGGCCTAGTCCGTCTCCGTATTTCAGTACTGGAGTGTGGCAAGGTTTTAGTGGTAGCCCATGCAGGTCTGATTTTTAGACTTGTGGGGTATTGCGAATTATTAGGAGTCTCAATCAAAACTTGTTCCCCTTGAAATTCTGTTTCGAATTCTCTGTTCTTGCCTTGATCTCTAACCTGACTTGCATCCTCGAAATCTTCCTCGTTCGGACTTGATAATCTTATATCTTTCTCTATAGGGGTGCTTCATTCTCAGTAGCAGGTGAGGCCCATGAGGAAGAGCAGCAAGAGCATGGCTCGACTGGGCAGCAACAGGGGAGAGAACCTTCTCCAGTGCAGGCACGAGCAGAAATGGGACCAGAGGCAGTGCAGTCGCAGGTTATTGGAACTCCTGCAGCACCAGCAGCGACGGCAGTACCAGACGCTGTAGCACTCCTGGAGATCATCCGGAGGTTTCTTGTCACTAACCAACAGCAACAGACTCGGCAGCAAGAGCAGAACGTGTTGCTGTACCAAGGGATTCAGTTAGCTCTTGAGAGGAGTGTCGGGGCTGACTCGGGAGCATCAGGAAGGTTTCGTCGCTTGAACCCGAGGTATTTTGATGGCACGGAGGATGCCATCACTGCGGATGACTGGATTCAAGACATCGAAGCCATTCTTGTGGCAGCCAAGGTTCCAGATGATGAGAAGGTTGATCAGGTCAAATTAGTACTTCAGGATCTTGCCCGCGACTGGTGGGCCTCAGAAGAAGTTGGTACAAGACGCCCTGTTCGTTGGACCACCTTCAGTGACAGATTCAAGGCCAAGTATTTTGGCGTAGTAGCTCGATATGAGCTCCAGCAGAAGTTTATCAGTCTCAAGCAAGCAGGCAAGACCGTAGATGGGTATGTAGCAGAGTTCTGCAGATTGTGTCGTTTCGTACCAGCAATGGTGGCAACGGAGCCAGAGAAAGCTATGAGGTTCCAGCAGGGACTTCATTTGGAACTATTACATCTTTTGGAAGGACACGACTACCAGACGTTTGATGCTGTTTTGACGGCCGCTCGGAGGCACAAACTTACCCAGCAGAGGTTGGCATCGAGGACAGGAGGTCAGAAGAGATCTCATTCCTAGGTTGGAGGAGGAGCAGTGCAGCGAACGTCTGCACCAGCACCCGGTGTACGTATTCATGATGTAGGAGCGCCACGGAGGACGGCCGTATCAACTAATACAGCGCCAGTTCGGCATCAGCAGCCGAGGAACCAGCAACAGCGACAGGGAGCACCCCAGGGCTGTACATTCTGTAGGAAGACAGGGCACACGAGGGAGGTGTGCCGGTCAGCGAATGGCTTATGCTTGAGGTGTGGTAGTTCAGACCACCGTATTTCCACTTGTCCTATGATGCAGAGGCCAGGAGGGCCAGCTCAGCAGTTTCCAGCATTGCCAGCTCCAGTGGCAACCCCGAGTGGAGGGCCAGTATTAGCAGTAAGGCCCCTAGCCCAGCGTTTACCAACGCAGGCTCAGATGTTCCGCCAGGTACATGAAGCCGAAGGCCCTCAGAGGCAGCAACAGCATGGTCGAGGAAGGCCACAACAAGGGGCTCCACGGGGCCAGGCTCTCACATTATCCTTGGAAGAGGCACTAGCATCTAGTGACGTGGTGGCAGGTAAAATTTTCGTCACCTCATTTCCTGCTGTAGCATTATTTGATTCAGGCGCTACTCATTCATTCATCTCTACACAATATGCTACACGGATTGGATTAGAGTTTGAGGCATTGTCGGAGAGGATGGATATACTCACCGGCAATGGGCTGGTAGAAGTTAGCAGAGTGCGCTTTTCATGTCCGGTGGAGGTGTGTGGGCATTTACTGCCCGCATCATTGATTGAATTCCCTATGGGGAATTTTGATGTTGTTCTTGGCATGGACTGGTTGAGAGACAGTCATGCGACAATTGATTGTAGAGGAGGTAGGGTCATATTCAGCATTCCTGGGATGGAGCAGTTTATCTTTACTCGAACCTTGAAGAATCAGGCCGGAGACGTCATCTCAGCAGCAGTGTCAGAACCAGGACAGATTCCGGGAGTAGTCGAAGATTTTCTTGACGTCTTCCCTGATGAGCTCCCAGGGATACCCCCAGTCAGAGAGGTAGAATTTAGCATTGAGTTGAACCCTGGAACGAGGCCTATTGCAGACAGAGTTTACAGGATGTCGCAGTCAGAACAGGATAAGTTGTATCAACAAGAAGAAGAGTTGAAGTCTAAGGGATTCATCCGAGACAGTAAATTGCCCTGGGCCGCGCCAGTGATTCTAGTTCCCAAGAAGGATGGGTCGACGAGGATGTGCATCGACTACCGCAAGCTGAATGCAGTAACAGTGAAGAATAAGTACCCACTACCAAGGATTGATGACCTGTTTGACCAGTTGAGCAAGGCCAGCATCTTTTCCAAGATCGATCTTAGGTCAGGATACTATCAAGTAAGAGTCCGGGAGCAAGACATACAGAAGACAGCATTCAGATCTAGATATGGGCATTATGAGTTTTTAGTAATGCCCTTTGGATTAACCAACGCTCCCGCAGTATTCATGGATTTAATGAACCGCATCTTTCTGCCGTATTTGGATAAATTTGTGGTGGTGTTCATAGATGACATTCTTGTCTATTTCAGCAGTGAAGAGGAGCATGAGAAACATCTTAGGACTGTCTTACAGATATTGAGGGAGCATCAACTTTATGCGAAGCTCGACAAGTGTGAATTCTGGTTAGATCACATTTCGTTCCTGGGGCATGTAATTTCTGGGGCAGGAGTGTCAGTGGATCCGAAGAAGATTGAGGCCGTAGAGCATTGGCCAGTCCTGAGAACGGTTGCAGAAGTGCGGAGTTTCTTAGGATTAGCTGGTTACTACAGAAGGTTCGTGGCGGACTTTGCCAGGATCTCTGCGCCCTTAACGCGTTTGACGCACAAGGACGTAGAGTTTGTTTGGTCAGCTAACTATCAGGCATTGTTTGAAGAATTAAAGAAAAGATTGATCTCAGCCCCGATCTTGACGCTTCCAGTAGGAGCGGGAGGCTTTACAGTATATTGTGACGCATCAGGGAAGGGTCTTGGATATGTATTGATGCAGCATAGAAAAGTGATAGCATATGCGTCTCGGCAGCTTCGAGACCATGAGAAGAATTACCCGACTCACGATTTGGAGTTAGCAGCTGTGGTGTTTTTACTCAAGTTGTGGAGGCATTATTTATACGGGGATCGGGTAGAGATCTATACTGATCATAAGAGTTTGAAATACGTTTTCACGCAGCGAGATTTGAACATGAGGCAAAGAAGATGGTTAAAACTGCTGAAGGATTTTGATTTAGATCTTCAGTATCATCCAGGCAAGGCGAATGTAGTTGCAGATGCACTGAGTAGAAGAGACAGTGCCTTTATCTTGACCTCGCAGAAGCATATTCTAGAAGACCTTCAGAGTATGGGAATCGAAGTAGTTTTGCCAAGGGATATAGGAAGAATGACCAGTATGCAGATTCAGTCAACCTTAGTAGAGAGGATAAGGACAGCACAAGCAGGAGATCCACAGATTCAGAAGTTGCGGTCGGAGTGTAAATCAGGCCGTAGGAAGGAGTTAGTGATTCATGAAGATGGTACCCTCAGGTTTGGAAACAGACCCTGTGTACCGAGTGAAGACCTTCGGCAAGAAGTTATGTCTGAAACTCATAGTTCTATTTACTCCATTCATCCAGGAGGAACGAAGATGTATCGAGATATCAGGCAGTTCTTTTGGTGGAATGGCATGAAAAGAGAGATAGCGAGATTTGTATCCAAGTGTCTGGTATGTCAGCAGGTGAAAGCCGAGCAGCAGAGACCAGCAGGATTGCTACAGCCGCTTTCTATCCCAGAATGGAAATGGGAGCACATCACGATGGATTTTTTGACCGATTTACCTAGATCCCCGGCTGGCAAGAATGCAGTCTGGGTAATAGTAGATCGACTCACGAAGGTCGCTCATTTCCTTCCCTTCCGAGTTGGACAGACTACTGAGCAGTTAGCAGAAATGTACATGAAGCCGATAGTAAGGCAGCACGGTGTTCCAGTTAGTATAGTATCAGATCGGGATACACGGTTTACTTCCCATTTTTGGCGGAGCTTACACCAAAGTTTGGGAACCAAGTTAAGATTCAGTACTGCTTATCATCCACAAACTGACGGGCAATCAGAAAGAACCATTCAGACGTTAGAAGATATGCTACGGGCGTGTACCTTAGATTTTGGCAGATCTTGGGAGGATCACCTTCATCTAGTAGAGTTCTCCTATAACAACAGCTATCAGGCTAGCATTCAGATGGCCCCATTCGAAGCATTGTACGGAAGGAAGTGCAGGTCCCCTTTGGCATGGGACGACGTCGGAGAACGGAAGTTGTTGGGACCAGAGATGATCACACAGACTGTAGAGATAGTTAAATTGGTCAGAGAGCGCCTTCGAGTTGGACAGGACCGACATAGTCATTGGACAGATCAGTATCGTAGGCCTCTAGAGTTTAGAGTTGGCGACCAAGTATTTCTGCGGATTTCGCCTACTCGGGGTATCATCAGATTTGGAAACCGGGGGAAGCTTAGTCCAAGATACGTTGGTCCTTTTAAGATTCTCGCTCGGGTAGGTGATGTGGCTTATCGACTTGCCCTTCCGCCTTCGTTAACTGGCATATATGATGTGTTTCATGTGTCCCAATTACGTGGGTATGTCCCGGATCTGAGTCATGTCCTCGATCATTCTGAGTTAGTCGTTGGTACCGACCTAACTTACGAGGAACAACCCGTATCTATTTTAGACCGGCGAGAGAAGGTACTCAAGAATCGGACGATAAGCCTTGTCCGTGTTTCTTGGAACCATCACTCCTCGGAAGAGTCAACCTGGGAGCGCGAGGATGAGATCAGATCTCGGTATCCGCATTTGTTTGACTAATAAGGTATATTTTTGCACCTTATTGACACGATTCCATGCTTTTCTGCACCTGCTTATTTTGCACTTTGTGATGCATGATAATAACTGCTATGATAGTTAACTTATATATGATTGTGCCTTGCTTGCCCTGATTTCACTATCCTGTCTTGGCTGGAATTCCGAGGACGGAATTTTTCTAAGAAGGGTAGAGATGTCACTCCCCAATCCTGGAATACGTATTTTAATACGTAAACCGATAAATTATATTTACCTTGTATTTATACGATATTTATTATGCAGTATTTCTTCATGCATTTCCCAAAAATATTCGACAAATATTATTTCCTAATTTATTTTCTGCATTTGGACCTACAGTTTTGGCTCATTTGGGTAACCTATTCTTGGTTCACCAATGGGTCATCATGAACCCTTTGGTTCATCATGAACCCATGGGTCCAAGAATTCTATATAATAACTCCTCTCCTTCTCTCTCTCCTCTCATTTACTTCTTCTCATTTACTTCCTCCACCAACCAAGGCAAGTACCAACTTGCTCAAGAGAGGGATCAATAATTTTGTTAATGATTTCTTACTAAACTATTTGCCAAAACATGTTCTTCTCCTCAATCTATACTAGTTTAGAACTTGAAAATTTCCATTTTGAAGCTTTGATTTTTGTAGATCTAAGTTTTAATTATTTTCGGATTTCCTTAGTTTTGATCTATTTTCTTTGAAGTTTTGTGGGTTTTGATGCTTCCATGTGGAAGAGAATTCCATTTCACCCAAGATGGAACTTTGGAAATCCGGATTTGGAGTTCGGATGGCCAAGTTGTGATGTTTTGAAGTTTGGGGATTAACCATGGTGTTCTTGTTGTCTGGAGGAGACAGTGAGCAGTGTGCTCCTGTTTGAGCACGCTTCCTGTTGGAAGCGTGTCTCCCTTGAGTCTGCGTGACTTTTCATGCAGTACTCTCCCTTGAGTCTGCGTGACTTTTCACGCAGCACTCTCCCTTGAGTCTGCGTGACTTTTCTCGCAGCACTCTCCCTTGAGCCTGCGTGACTTTTCACGCAGTACTCTCCCTTGAGTCTGCGTGACTTTTCACGCAGCACTCTCCCTTGAGTCTACGTGACTTTTCACGCAGCACTCTCCCTTGAGCTTGCGTGACTTCTCATGCTGCTCTCCCCCTTGAGCTTGCGTGACTTTTCACACAGCTCTTCCCATGGGCCTGCGTGACTTTTTCACGCTGTCCCCCTTGAGCCTGCGTGACTTTTCACGCAGCTCTCTCCTTGAGCCTGCGTGACTTTTCACGCACGCTGTCGTGAGTGAGTCTGCGTGACTTTCACGCACGCAGCTCCCTATGAGCGTGCGTGCTTTTGTGCGTACGCATTTGATATTTTATTAGATATTATATGACCATTTTATATCCTTACGCCTTTTGTCCCGAGCATGATATAAGCACTAATGTGACCCCGGAGAACAAAGTGTTCCTACTTGATACATGTACCTGAATGTCCCAGTTCTTGTTCATGCTCGACAAATGACTCGTAACTCCATGTGGCATATTTACAATGATGCATTACACTAAGGAGGGTAGCACATGTTGACATACTGATTGACATGGATCCTCTTTGGGGTACTCGTACTAAAGTACGACTTAGGCGGATAATCATGCAGGCCACAGCATGTGAGTCCAAGATTTCGCCTAGGGTTAAATTAGGCAACTAAACATACTAGATGCATGGGGAGGGCAAAATCCCGAGATCGTGTTATACCAGCCGCCTTGAGATATTGTCTTGACGCGCCGGCTGGTCTCCACGGATACTGTGTCATCTGCAACGAGTGGATGACTGTATCCGATTAATTCCTGCTATATATTACATGTTTTGGCAAGGTGGCCTTACGAGGGACCTGTGCTCAATAACACCTGTCTACGCGAACCCCTGGGTTGGCTAGCCTTGCTGGAAAGATACGATCTGAGGATTTTCTAATAACATGATGCGAGGATAACCTCGTTCCACTAGAAACGCGTAGACTTAATTGGCCGTGAAAACGACTTGCTTGTATCCTATTACCTTCCACAAATAACCGAGGGAAGCGAACTGTTGTGGTACGTGATCCAACCCATGTTCTTGTTTGATTGTTGGGTTGGTTATCATACTATGACAGGCTGTGGACCGAAGTTATGAACGGAAGACTTATTCTGGTTGTGAAATGCTACTTCTGTGAATGACTGAGGAACATGGTCTATCATGGTACATGATCCAACCCATGTTCTTGTTTGATTGTTGGGTTGGTTATTTTGCTGTGATAGGCTATCGACCGAAGTCACGATCAGGAGATTTTTATTGTTTATACCTTTTTAACTTATGTAAAAGTTATAAAGTACGATACGTCCCGACTCCATGTGGCACCTTTTGTCCTTGTTTGGTTGTAAGGGTGCCATATGGGTTCGAGGATGTTGCGCTACCCTATAATAGTAGCATAAGTATTACTATTATCAGTCATTCTATTAGCTGGGTTTTTAATCTTAACTCTTGTGCCCCTTTGGCGGTACTTGCTATTCGGGGCTGACCCCGCTGGTTTTGTTTGGCCAGATCTCGTAGCAGAGCCAGAGGACACGATCTTCCTCCCTGACATTCATGGTGCATACTAGGAGCATGGCGGTTCGGGGACTCGAGTGGGTTTCTTCTCCACCACTCCTGCTTATACTTTTGCGGCGTTTAGCCACCGGCACCTGTTAGCCGGATTACTTGATATTTTGTGTCAGTACATAATTGTAATTAAACAGACTGCAGCTGTGTATAATTTTGTACTCCTGACTCTCTGAGATAGCTAAATTATAAAGCTAGTCTCTCATGACCATTTTGATAAAGCGTCGGGGACGCCTTACTGCTTTATCTTTAATGTTCATTTAATTGCTGATTTGACTTGATTGATTGAGACATAGAACTCTGTGGGACCATAGGAGACTTGATTGTAGCATGTACCCCCTCGTCTCTCGACAGCCACGATCGCCGTATGACGTTACGTACCTCATATGGAGTAGCTGGCCTAGTCCGTCTCCGTATTTCGGTACTGGGGCGTGACAAAAACAGTCCATATAAGCCCTCTTAATCCTGTCCTAAAACCATGCCCATTTCAGTCCCTCGCACCCCCTAAAACAGTCCATAGAAGCCCTCTCAATCCAGTCCTAACCCACCCCATAGCAGTCCACCCAATTTTAGTCCATTCAACCACCTTGTAGGCTGTCCAAAACCTGTCCTTTACTGCCCCAGAAAGTTCAGTCCAAAACCACCATATAGCTGTCCCAATACCCCTTCAAAACAGTCCCATTGACTGGCTATTCCAGCCCCATGTTCAGCTATGTATAGCCCCATATTGCAGTCCATATACCAGCCCATACATACCCTTAACCACCTTTGTAGCTGTCCCAAAACTTAGTCTACTACCTGTCCTAAGTCAATGTATGGATAGCCAAGTAGACCACTTACCAGTCCCCTATAATCACCCCATTTCCACCCTTTGACAGCCCTACAAACCACCTAAACTCAGTCCTAATAGTCCCCTGAACAGCCTACTAACTTTCCTAATTCCTGCCCCAATGGACAGTCCTAAACTTGTCCTAATACCACCCTTAAATCACCTCCAAACCAGTCCCAAACTAACCTATTCCAGTCCCTTATAAGCAACCCTATAGAAGTCCTATATCAGTCCACTTTTAGGACCCCAAATCAGCCTATGTATTTGTGTGTGTTGTGAGCTTGTGTTTGTGTGTGTATGTGAGGCTATATATATATATTTGTGTGTGCCTATAGTTTAGCCTATATCTAAACCTATAGGAAAGCCTATGAGTGTGGTTTTATGAGTGATATATGTGAGTGAGTGTGTGAGTGATTTGTGTGGGTAAGAGTTAGAGTGATGTGAGAATAATATATGATATTGGTTTGGATAATGAGGGTAAAACCAACACATGTTCTAAAATAGGTTAGATACCTAGGATACCCATATTTTTTGTTAGGTAAACCTTAGATAGGATAGTATCTAGCTACCCTAAAGAGCCTAGGCTAGTATCTTGGGTATTAGCGGGGTTTCCTTTGTATTGGGCAAGGTAACGGGATTTACCTTGGTAGGATAATGTAGGTTTTACCTAGAAATATGGTATTTGAGTTTAGAGCCTAAGATATGGTTAGAACTTGGTTTCATTGGTTGGTAATGATCAAATATAGTGCTCCTAGACTAGTTTTGACTTCGGTTGACCATTTTGACCAAAAGTCAACTAAAGTCAACCGAGAGTCAGACTTAGCCTTTAAGCGACTAGATTTGACCGAAACCAAACCAGAGTTGACCAGTTGACTGAAAATCAACTGTTAGTCAACATTAGACTAGTTTGACCTTGGGTTGACTCGGTGTTGACCAGAGTTGATCAGAGTTGACTTTTTGACCAAAAGTCAACTGTAAGTCAACCTTTGACCCCGTTCGATCTAGTTTGACTAGGATTGACTCCCAGTGACTTGGTACGACCTAGTATGACTCAGTTTGACCTAGATTGACCTAGTTTTGACTTAGACTTGCATTTATGACTTAAATTAGTTTTATTTTTCAGTATGAAACCCTGTTTGACTCATAGTATCTTATTTTAGGTCTGTGATTACTCTGAGCGTCTGTTCACCTTATCAGATCCGGGAGGTCCTCCACCTCCGGCTATGGGAGTAGCAGTCGAGAGAGAAGTAGCCTCAATCCCTTCCCTTCAGGCAGGAGTAGCAGTGGCAGTTCTCGTAGGTCTTCCACCTCCAGCTGAGGGAGATGCAGTTGAAAGAGATGCCACCTCAGTCCCTGCCCTTCAGGTGGGAGCAGCAGCGACGGTTTCAGGAGGTCTTCTACCTCCAGCAGCGAGACCGTCCATAGTCATCCCTGATATTCTTTCACAGCCGCCTCTGCTACCGACAGATACCTAGAGGATGATGTCCTTTCTGCAACAGATGTTGCAGACTCAGAGCGCACCGGCAGAGTTGTAACGACGGAGCATGGAGAACTCCCATCGGTTGGCGATGGCAGCAGTGGAGAGGGGTGCACCGAGTTCAGTTCAGGGAGCACCAGTACAGCAGCAGGGTCAGGAGAGGCCCGGTACGCACCTAGACTTTAGAAAGATGAACCCGCAGGAGTTCAAGGGTACCGAGGGTATCTTATACACAGACGACTGGTTGGAGGATGTCCAGCGGAGTCTGGAGTTGGTAGAGGTCCCGAGAGGACTTTGGGTGACGTTTGTAGCGAGCCAGTTTTTTGACATAGCTCTGACTTGGTACCGTACGGATCCGCGTGCGTCTGTGAGGGGTTTGTCTTGGGAGGACTTCAGGAAGCTCTTTAAGGAGAAGTTCTACCCGGATGTAGCCTTGACAGCTTTAGAGGGACAGTTTGCCAGTTTGGTGCAGGGGAACTCGTCGGTAGACGAGTATGCAGCGGAGTTCTTTCGCCTGAGCAGGTTTGCACCCAGTTTGGTCCAGGATGAGTGGTACAAGGCCCGGAAGTTTCGGAGGGGTCTTATACATGCAATGCGCACTCGTACCTCTGGGAGATGTGATGCGACCTTCGAGCAGATTCTGATGATTCTGATGGAGGTACAGATTGCAGAGGAGGACTTCGGCCTCAAGCCGAAGAGGGATAGTGACGTTCTCGAAGTTAGATCGAGTGCAGGGCCGAAGAAGCACCCTCATTTCCAGCAGAGCAGTTTCAAAAGCAGCAGCCTCAGTTGTAGTTTCAGCAGGCAACGGCGCGTGCCCAGCAGCACCAGGGTCAGGGCCAGAGGCAGGCCATCTAATGTACCTTCTACAAGAAGATGGGGGCACACCCGGAAGGCTTGTAGGATGAAGCTGGGAGTTTATTTATTCTGTTGAGCTCTAGACCACCAGGTGAAGAACTGTGTTGTCCGTGCAGCCAGACAGGCAGGCCAGGACAGAGTACAGCAGGCTAGAGGAGGCCAGCAGGGGCGTGCTTTCGCCATGACAGTTGAGTCCACTCAGGCAGTAGCAGATCAGATAGCAGGTTCCAATATTTTGAATCTCTTTTCCGCATTTGCCTTCTTATAAACTATCTTGAACTTCGATTCTATCTGTTTTTTGATCATTGGATGAAATTTTGTTCTTGTGATATGATATTCTTCTGAGATAAGTTGTATGGGCTAGGTCGCCTCAATTATAAGATTTTAAAATACTCTAGGGTCATGCTAGCAGGCATAGTGAGGACATATAGTCGGATTATGGACGTATTTCTCGGGTATGGAAATTTAAGGTTTTCGCTGCCAAGCATGCGGCAATGCAAAAATTTTAAACACCATAATTCTAGAGGTATGTACCATAGTTGAGGGCTCTGTGATTATCGTAGCCTTGCTCACTAGCATGACAGAGATTCTAAGTATCCTGAGCATTGGACAGACGCATACGATTATCAATTTGCATGATTTTTCAGTGTTTACTTTGTTTTAATATTAAGGATGATTCTTTTAAGGTGGATAGACTTATAGCACCCAGTTTCTATTTGAGAGTAATTTTAAATTTTATAATTTTAGTCATTTAATTCATGCTTTGATTTTTGAGATTTTAATCTTTTTAAATTTTAAGCCATGACTTGTGATTTTGATATTTTACTATTGTTTGGTTTAATTTCGAGGACGAAATTTTTTAAGGTGGATAGATTTGTCACCCCCAGTTTTCAGAAATAGGGGTATTTTTATCATTTTTTATTTTAGAATATTTTTGAAATTATTTATTTATTTATAATATTATTTTGGGGTTATTGGAGTCAGGTTCGAATTTCAGCTCAATCCGACTTGAAATGGGGACCCGGGGTAGTTTGACTCTAGTGGAACCCACACACTAGTTAGGCATGGCCCACATGGTATTAATTTTAGTTAGTAGTTAGACTAATTATTTATGGATAGGTTTAGTTTAAGTAGAGACTTAAAACTAGACTAAATTGACCTCAACCTTTAACCCATTCCTAATTTAAATCAAATAGATTAGTGGAGGGCATTTTGGACATTCAAATAGGGAACACCTCACCGTTTTTGGGCAGCAACCTATGGAGGGGGATAAGGAGTGAGTCACTCTGTCATTCATTTGTTCTCATCCACATTCTCTCTCTTGTTCTTCCCCAAATTAATTTCTAGAGAGCAACCCTATTGATTTCTCCACCAAATCAACCCCTCCTTCCACCAAATCTTCTTCATTTCTTCTCTACTCCATGAAAGGAAGGAGCTACCCAAGTTTGGAAAGATTCAGAGCTCGTTCGTGTGCATTTAGAATCTCTATGTGTCGATGTCGTGTCGGAAGACTTTTTTTCTTTGAATCTCTTATAGTGTCCCGACCTGCAAGATGCCTTATGATGGATGGTTGGTTCGATGAAGCCTTGTTGGACTTAGGAATATGCGAAGGATTGCTTGGAAGGCTATGCGATCGTGGCATAAATCGTCCTTTAAATGTGAGTAGTGTTGAACCCTTCAAAGATCCTTTAGCTTCACGCTTAAAATAATGATAGTATGCTATGTTTCTTGTTGAATTGCTCAATAACACCTTGCATGAAATTTGGAAAGATAATGAAAGATAATAATCACCTGAACGTAAACTGTTATGGCTAAATGAATTGTATGCTTGTACGCTGTTACGATGAATTACATGACAGGTGAAGGCAAAGTCCCAAATACATGGGCGGTGAGTATATCGAGCTTGGCTCGATGAATAGATGGCAAAACAGATGTTAAGACCCAAGAACTGGGCAGTGAGTATGCTTGAACTGCATTTGAATAAATGTTGCTAAAACAGATACTAAGTCCCAGGAATTGGGCGGTGAGTAGATTGAGTTGGTTGGAAAGAGGTATGGTATCAAGATGTGGCAAGGCATTGGGTAACAATATTTTATTATCCCGTCGTCGATGTAGAATGTTGATTACGCTAAGACCCTGGATTGGGCAGATGATAATGTGAGTGTTGGCTCAAGGCAAGATGACAATACGAATGAGAATGAAGGCTTATTTCTTAGTTTTCCTTACCATGCATTATATGTTTCCTTTATAGATAAGTTGCATATAGTTGCATGGTCATGGACAACTTATCGACAAGGTAGTTCCTCGAACGGTATTCCTGGGCCATGGAACCCGTTCGTCCTAGGGGGAATAAGGATTGGTGCCGACGTACTGGCATCGGTAAACGGGACTTGCAGTGAGGCTAGCTACCTGCACTGAAAGGGCGCCGTTGTACCAGTAAGACGGTCCAGGATGGCATGTCGCCAATGACCTTCATATAGACAGGTCAGATGCTAATGATGTCTTATGCAGGCAGAGTAAGTTATTACTCAAATACAGAGAAGGATGTCGGCTGTTGGTAAGAATCACCTGAACGGTGATATTTATATTGAATCATGATATTGTTCCTAACAATGTCTTGTGCAGGCAGAGTAAGTATTATAAATGTACAGGAATGGCTACACGACCGTGGGTAAGAATCTCCAAAGGGTGATAACTGCATGCTTTAATTTATGTTGGCTATGAGATTTGCATGCTTTACTTCTTGTCGGCTATAACATAAAATTGACCCTAAGGCAACGAGAAAGACCACTGTTAATAATGTTCTGTAACATGATTACTTTGTGCTGTCATCTTAGGTGAGTTGGGCTAGCACCGCTCGCCAGTACATTGATGATGTACTGACCCACGTTGTGGACAATATTACAGGTGTTTTCTTGGGAGAAATCATGTGAATCAGTGCTTGGCATCGATGAATCAGATGGGTGTGCAGAAGCTCTTCTTTCAAGATGATGTCTTCTGCTATACGGGACATAATGTATGGAACAGTGGAACTCAGTTGTACCAGTGAGATTGTAGCCATATTGGCAAGTCATTGTAAAGAAGTCGGTATATTCAGTTGTAGCCTAAAGGGCAAGTGTATACATTCAGTTGGCTATTTAAGAGCCTTGTAATCAGTTCTAAATTCTGTATTTCGCTGCAAGTCTTGTAATCCATTTTGATTATCAATAAAGAGATACATTTCTTCATAATTTGTGTGACTTCAATTTATCTGCTTTGTTCCGCTGCGTTGTCGATGTTTTCTGAGAATTACCAGGAACTGTAATGGTTTTGCCTTGTACAAGTACAATCTAGACTTGTACGGCATCACGCCCAGTGGCTAGTTTTCGATCCTCCGGGATCGGGGCGTGACCTAATGGTATCAAAGCACGGCTTTACGTCCTTGGATTCTTATTTGATTTGTTTCAAATCAATGTTGCTACTAAAGATGATTCTAAGCTTCTTCCATGATGATTCAAAGATTGCTTCCACGATTATTCAAAGTTGCTTCCATAGTGAATCAAAGTTGCTTCCGTAAATACTCAAAATTGCTTCTGCGATGAAATCAAAGTTGCCTCTATGATGATTCATAGTGCTTCTACGATTATTCTGTGTTGCTTCCAAACTATTCTATGTTGTTCCCTTGACTGAAAGTCCGTTGATCATTCTAATCTCTTACTGGGTGTTCCATACAATAAGTCTAAATATGTGGGCTGTGATATGTGTGCTTTGTTGAATTTCTAAAAGATACTAAAAAGAATAACAATGATGCGATGTGATAATTAGTTTGTGATGTATATTGGATGTCTTATGCGTGGGATTCATTGAAGTTGATCGTTATGCAGCAATCGACCGTGGGTGATGGCATGGTATGTTGGAACAGAATATGCATAGATTTCAGTGAATGGGAATCGACAGATTCTTCAGTCGATATTTGTGGTTAGCATAACCATTGCAGGATGGATAGTCCATATGGGACGTTGGTTTGATGCGAGGAAATATTGTGTCGGAATGGCTTGAGCTCTGAGTGGTATATTACATATACCCTCGTCGTAATAAGATGTCCCTTGACCCCTGATGTGTTATGATTTTGTGATTTGCTTTACCTATAAGGTATTGGGTTATATCGAATCGTAGCTGAGATTACGATTGATACATGTTGGCTAGGCATGTTTCTTGATTGTTAAGTTGGATGACCCATGGTAAGATTTTGATGTGTTCAGATGAACCATCACTAGACCTTGTCGGTTAGCATTATATTGGGTAATAGAGAATATGAAATGAATGCCTTGGTTGGAAAGGAAATAAATTTCAGATTCAGGCGAGTACTTGAATCAGTTGGGTAAAAGGATTGTAGGCTTAGTAATGATGGTGTGATGTTGCTATCGAAAGATTTTATGAGAACAACTATGGACCGAATATTGAACGATGTTGGAATTGAGTAAAAGAAATTACATGCTGGATATTGACAGAATTGATGGTAATGTTAGGCGCTTATCGGAATATGCAAATGATTTAGATGATGCAGAGAGAGTTGCATCAACGACCGAAAAGATTGGGAATGGGATTGAGGAATATATGATCTTAGCACGTGGTGCAGTGTGCTTGAGAAAAATTGATGTCCCGAATTAACAAGTTATGACCCTTGACTATTTTGAGGCATAGAGAATGAGTACTTGTCCCTTAATGCATGAAAGAGTAGATGTTCCTTATGAGAGTCGAATGGCTGGAATACAAATAAGTATCGAGGTGCAGCGATATATAATAGACCATGTCGGTAGATGATGTTGTCGCATGAATAACAAGTTTGGTGGAACATAGAATTATTGGATTATAACTTAGCTAATAAGTTATGTCATATCCACTAAGATGACCGATATATGAATGCTAGATGATTGGTGTTATAGAAATTGGATCAGTGCATAAATAGTAAATTTTTTTATGGAATCATAAGGAGATGATGCAAAACGAATATTGATGGTTAACGTGAACTGCTAAGAGATGACCATGTTGGTGCTAGAAAATTTATAATTGATGCCTCGGAAGAAATACGATTTTATAGTTGCCTATGTTATTGGTTAAGGAGTACAGACCGTATCGATGATCTAAAAATGTAGAAAATGAATACATCGCGAAGAGACCGTAGGAAGAGATCGTAAGTGATAAACTATTGAGATAACAATGCTGGATGATGACTCGGAATAGTTGACCCGATTGAATAGACAATTTGAGTACGATATGAGGATACAAGTCGGATTGAACAAGTGATGCTATGTCTATGCAAGTGGAAATTGAAATCTTGGATACTCGATTGAGGAATTTTATATGATAGCTTCGAGATTGATCCATAGAGTTGTGGGATAGAATTGTTGGATAGAATTGTCGGATAGATTTTGTCGGTTGCAGGTAAGTCTAGAATGAGACTTCGTTGGGTATGGCCCGAGTATGAGTACGGGTAGAAAGACTTGACCCTAGATTGTCAGTTGGTTGCCTAGATTGTTGGCTGGTTGCCTAGATTGTCGGTTGGTTGCCTAGAATGTTAGTTGGTTGCTTAGAATGTCGGTTTGTTGCCTAGAATGTTGGTTGGTTGCTTAAGTTTCAGATTGGTTGGCTATGTTCTTCAGTTGTCCGTATTGGGAATAAGTTCATAAGATTGGGGTGGTGTCCCATGTCCCTAAGTTGGTCAGACCATAGAGTTGCCCCTATGATGAGAATTAGTTGCCTCTAAGATAAGAGATAAGTATGTCCCTGATAGCTACTCATCTCGTATGGGCTAGCTGAATGTTTGCTTTAGCTTAGATTAGCTGACCATAGAGACTTGACTGAATGCTAAGTTGACTATTGAAAAACCGTAGGATGTCCCTATTGATGTTGCGTGAGTATAGTCGGAATGAGTAAGATGTGTTAGAAGGTAGGCTTCAGAATGGAATAGATATTTGGGAAATTTGATGTTATAATATTGGATGGGATGACGGATCATGTTGGTTTCGAAAATTTGGTTGCCTTGTTGGAATGTCAGAAATTGTTAGAACTGGTTGGATTTGGTTGATTGATATTGAGCTGCAAAAATTGATGGTAGTGCCTTGAGACAGTTGAAATAATTTCATAGATCGGATAAAAATTGAGGATATAAGTATAACGACGGAATTGGATAGTGCATGTAGCCGAGATCGACGAGAGCGAATGTGAATAGGAATGACCCACAGGATAAATATTGCTGGAATATGAGAGTTGCTTATGTGAGAGGATAATATGTTGGCTTGATCAAAACGAGAAAATGTTGGAGTACAGCAAGAAATATTGCTAGAGTGGAATGGTGGTACAATTTGAAGGATGGTACGATTTGGAATATGGATTATGATCGGGAAATTTATAAGTTGCAAACAAAGTGTATGGATGTGAAAGATGATGAGTACAAGATTTGACCGATGAGAATCGGGATATCGAAATAAAATATGGCAATAGGATTTATAAACTTTGGTGGCATGGATGACAATGAACATGAAAGGAATACTTGATATATCTAAGTCTGAATACCTTGGAAAATGTTGGGATCGATTGTGGAAAATTTCTCGAGTTGGAATTGGCAACATCTATTGTCTTATTAGTTGGTTGGAATATTGAATAAACAAGTGGGATTATACGAGATGCTCGTAGAAAATTACTGATGCTCGGAAAGGATGTTACACCGTAGCTCGTTCGCTTTCTCTATCTCTGAACTTGGCTGAAGTGCATGTATTTCGGGGATGCCTAAAATATGTGTATGATTCCAACTAAGTGGTATGCTGAATTCAAACGAAGCCACGGGGAGGATTATCATGTGCTAAGGAATTGCACGAGTGTCGGAGGAAATATCATAGAAGATAAACTATTTTGAATCAATTGGAATGCTGTAACGAGACGGTACATTACTTGAAATCAATCGAGAGAGTGCGGAGAAATATTAAATGGTGCAAGTTGATCGTTGAGAAGCTTCATGAAAAGTTGGTTGAAGTTTTGGGGATGAGTTTTGTTTTAACTTTCGAGGATGAAACTTTTTCTGGGTGGTATATATTGTAGTGCCCCGACCCGCAAGATGCCTTATGATGGATGGTTGGTTCGATGAAGCCTTGTTGGACTTGGGAATATGCGAAGTATTGCTTGGAAGGCTATGCGATCGTGGCAGGAATCGTCCTTTGAATGTGAGTAGTGTTGAATCCTTCAAAGATCCTTTAGCTTCACGCTTAAAATAAGGATAGTATGCTATGTTTCTTGTTGAATTGCTCAATAACACCTTGCATGGAATTTGGAAAGATAATGAAAGATAATAATCACCTGAACATAAACTGTTGTGGCTAAATGAATTGTATGCTTGTGCGCTGTTGCGATGAATTACATGACAGGTGAAGGCAAAGTCCCAAATACTTGGGCGATGAGTATATCGAGCTTGGCTCGATAAATAGTTGGAAAAACAGATGTTAAGAACCAAGAACTGGGTAGTGAGTATGCTTGAACTGCATTTGAATAAATGTTGCTAAAACATATACTAAGTCCCAGGAATTGGACAATGAGTAGATTGCGTTGGTTAGAAAGAGGTATGGTATCAAGATGTGGCAAGGCATTGGGTAACAACATTCTATTATCCCGTCGTCGATGTAGAATGTTGATTACGCCAAGACCCAACATTGGGTAGATGATAATGTGAGCGTTGGCTCAAGGCAAGATGGCAATACGAATAAGAATGAAGGCTTATTTCTTAGTTTTCCTTACCATGTATTATATATTTCCTTTATAGATAAGTTGCATATAGTTGCATGGTCATGGACAACTTGTCGACAAGGTGGTTCCTCGAACGGTATTCCTGGGCCATGGAACCCAGTTCGTCCTAGGGGAACAAGGATTGGTATCGAGGTCTGGCATCGGTAAACGGGACTTGCAGTGAGGCTAGCTACCTGCACTGATAGGGCGCCGTTGTACTAGTAAGACAATCCAGGATGGCGTGTCGCCAGTGACCTTCATATAGATAGGTCAGATGCTAATGATGTCTTATGCAGGCAGAGTAAGTTAGTACTCAAATACAGAGAAGGATGTCGGCTGTTGGTAAGAATCACCTGAACGGTGATATTTATATTGAATCATGATATTGTTCCTAAAAATGTCTTGTGCGGGCAGAGTAAGTATTATAATGTACAAGAATGGCTACACGACCATGGATAAGAATCACCAAAGGGTAATAACTGCATGCTTTAAATTATGTTGGCTATGAGATTTGCATGTTTTACTTCTTGTCGACTATAACATGAAATTGATCCTAAGGCAACGAAAAAGACCACTGTTAATAATATTCTGTAACATGATTATTTAGTGCTGTCTTCTTAGGTGAGTTAGGCCAGCACCGCTCGCCAATACATTAATGATGTACTGACCCACGTTGTGGGCAATATTATAGGTGTTTGCTTGGGGGAAATCCTGTGAATCAGTGCTTGGCTTCGATGAATCGGATGGGTGTGCAGAAGCTCTTCTTTCAAGATGATGTCTTCTGCTATACGGGACATAATGTATGGAACAGTGGAACTCAGTTGTACCAGTAAGATTGTAGCCATATTGGCAAGTCATTATAAAGAAGTCGGTATATTCAGTTGCAGCCTAAAGGCAAGTGTATACATTCAGTTATCTATTTAAGAGCCTTGTAATCAGTTGTAAACTCTGTATTCCGCTACAAGTCTTGTAATCCATTTTGATTATCAATAAAGAGATACATTTATTCATAATTTGTGTGACTTCAATTTATCCGCTTGGTTCTGCTGCGTTGTCGATGTTTTCTAAGAATTACCAGGAACTGTAATGGTTTTGCCTTGTACAAGTGCAATCTAGACTTGTACGGCATCACGCCCAGTGGCTAGTTTTCGATCCTCCGAGATCGGGGCGTGACATCTCTCTCCCGGAAGGTATAATCTCTCCTCTAATCCACCCCTACATGCATATAGGAATATTTTGAACCCGTAGGAATGACCCCCATGGTTATATCTCCATTTGTGTCCATTTCATGTCCATTTGGAGGTCATAGGAGTGTCCTTTGTGTTGTGGTTGTGTCCTAGTGGAAAAATTCCTATTGGACACTTGTATTTATTATAAATATATTGTGGATGATTATTTGGAGGTTAAATCTCAGATTTCTAATAGTTTAGAGATTGTGTTCTTTGTATCATATTATACCATATTAGTTATATATATGTGTGTGTGTGATATATATATATATATATATATATATATATATATATATATATATATATATATATATATTTGGCTCTCAAATTCATATGTATATAATATTGTGTATGTGGTTGTGGATATATGTAGGTGTGTGTGTGTCGGGAAATTGTGTATAGAGAGTGATATAGGGATAGAAAGAATGGGATTGAGAGTATAGAATGGTGATTTGATTTGGTGTTTGAGTGTGTATGTGTTGGTTGAGAGAGAGGATTTGAGAGTGTGAGAGATTAGAGAGTGATTCAAAGGGAGGGGGACCAGCTGTGCTACACAACCGCTATATGAGTATCAGTCCCCACACAGGGGACCGATCTCTAGAATCCTGAACAGTCCCCAAAGGGGGACTGTTATTAGCAGTAGGGCAGTAGCAGTAATGTACTGCTAAGAAGCAGTTTAGGAGGGGGGGCTAACCCTTAGATGGCCTTATATTCAGTCATATCCTAGTCCCAAAACCATGCCCATTTCAGTCCCTTGCACCCCCTAAAACATTCCATAGAAGCCCTCTCAATCTAGTCCTAACCCATCCCATAGCAGTCCACCCAATTTCAGTCCATTCAACCACCTTGTAGGCTGTCCAAAACCTGTCCTTTACTGCCCCTGAAAGTTCAGTCCAAAACCACCATATAGCTGTCCCAAAACCCCTTCAAAATAGTCCCATTGACTGGCCATTCCAGCCCCATGTTCAGCCATGTATAGCCTTATATTGCAGTCCATATACCATCCCATTATACCCTTAACCCCCTTTGTAGCTGTCCCAAAACTTAGTCTACTACCTGTCCTAAGTCCATGTATGGACAGCCAAGTAGACCACTTATCAGTCCCCTATAATCAGCCCCATTTCCACCCTTTGACAGCCCTACAAACCACCTAAACTCAGTCCTAATAGTCCCCTAAACAGCCTACTAACTGTCCTAATTCCTATCCCAATGGACAGTCCTAAACTTGTCCTAATACCACCCTTAAATCACCCCCAAACCAGTCCCAAACTAACCTATTCCAGTCCCCTACAAGCAACCCTATAGAAGTCCCATATCAGTCCACTTTTAGGACCCCAAATCAGCCTATGTATTTGTGTGTTGTGAGCTTGTGTGTGTGTGTGTGTGTGTGTGTGTGCCTATATATGTATTTGTGTGTGCCTATAGGTTAGCCTATATCTAAACCTATAGGAAAGCCTATGAGTGTGGTTTTATGAGTGATATATGTGAGTGAGTGTGTGAGTGAGTTGTGTGGGTAAGTGTTAGAGCGATGTGAAAATAATATATGATATTGGTAGGGGTAATGGGGTAAAACCAACACATGTTCTAAAATAGTTTAGATACCTAGGATACCCATATTTCTTGGTAGATAAACCTTAGATAGGATAGTATCTAGCTGCCCTAAGGAGCCTAGGCTAGTATCTTGGGTATTAGTAGGGTGTCCTTTGTATTGGGCAAGGTATCGGGATTTACCTTAGTAGGGTAATATAGGTTTTACCTAGAAATATGGTATTTGAGTTTAGAGTCTAAGATATGGTTAGAACTTGGTTTCCTTGGTTGGTAATGATCAAATATAGTGCTCCTAGACTAGTTTTGACTTCGGTTGATCATTTTGACCAAAAGTCAACTAAAGTCAACCGAGAGTCAAACTTAGCCTTTAAGCTACTAGATTTGACCGAAACCAAACCAGAGTTGACCAGTTGACTGAAAATCAGCTGTTAGTCAACATTAGACTAGTTTTACCTAGGATTGACTCGGTATTGACCAGAGTTGACTAGAGTTGACTTTTTGACCAAAAGTCAACTGTAAGTCAATCTTTGACTCCGTTCAACCTAGTTTGACTTGGATTGACTCCCAGTGACTTGGTACGACCTAGTATGAACCAATATAACCTAGTATGACTCAATTTGACCTAGATTGACCTAGTTTTGACTTAGACTTGCATTTATGACTTAAATTAGTTTTATTTTTCAATATAAAACCCTGTTTGACTCATAGTATCTTATTTTAGGTCTGTGATTACTCTGAGCGTCTGTTCACCTTATCAGCTCAGGACCACAGGCGAGTACACTCACTGATAGTTTTCATTGTCTTGATATCTGCTATATCCGATTCAGTTGTAGTGTCTTACTCGATTTCCATACACGATAGTTCACGGACTAGTATATGTTGGATCATGACATGGGATGTTGTTCCTAGATTTTTATGGTATATTGGTACATATTCTGTCTTATTTCAGTGTATTGGTATAGACACTGATTTCAAAAGGGGACTTGCTACCCTCTTATGGAATCCCGTGTCATGACGTGTCATGTCTAGATCCATTGTACTATTCAGGGATGGAAGAGTTATTAGTGGTTGTGTGATCAAAATTTCCACATGGTTCATAGCTATACCCTCGTCTTAC
>JANAVB010041619.1:3976370-4213269 GCA_029216955.1 Iris pallida
ATTATTATATGAGATGACTTTTGTGTTTGGAGCATATATGACTCTTATTACTTATAGAACAGTTAGCACATTTAGTCCTATATTGTTTATTCTTAGAACAGCTTACTACGCTTTAACAAGCGTAGGCTGGACATGGCTCAGTCCGGCCCAACAATTTGGGTAACAGGTCGTGACACTCCCCTCTCCTCTCCCGCGGGCTCCATTGCCTCTCCCTCTCCCTCCTCGATGCCCTCACCCACTCCGGCCAGTTCCTCTCCCTCCTCGATGCCCTCTCCCGCGGCTGCCCTTCCTCCTCCCCTCCGAATCCGACTGCGGCAACGGGAGAAGCGGGCCTGGAGTGAACCGGCAGCCCATCGGCAGTTGGACCTGGACCCGACCGCGACGAAGGGAGAGACGGACAACTTCGATGAAAGCAAGCGGCGGATACCGGCGCGTTGGACCTGGGTTCCTTGTGGAAAAAAAATGGCGTGGAGAGAGAGAGAGAGTTTGAAGAAGAAAATTGGGTTCTGTGTGAAAAAAATGGAGTGGATACAGAAAGAGAGAGAGAGAGTTTGAGAGTAGTTGTTTATTTAAAACCTAATTTAAGATTAGTTTTTCGTTTAAAAGTCTGATAATTATTGAATGAAAATCTGATATCTTTAATTATGATAATTAATTTAATTATGTTAATTTATTTAATTATATTTTCTCTTGATATTTGGTTATTTTTTAGCTAATTAAAAAATATATATATTTTTTAGTTATGTTTTCTTTTGAATAATTTAATTATGAGTTACAATATCTCCAACCCCAACATCCACTTTCACATCCAAACAATCGAACTCATTTTCTCTCCACTTTCAACAACCATCCAAACACCTAACCCAATTTTCTTCCACTTTCACCAGACAAAAAGTACTACATCCAAACACATTTTGCAAAGTGACACTTGCTGCAAGTCCACGAAAACTCAACTTGCTGCAAGTGCCACTTTCATAATTTCAAATAGTTACATCTATCCAAACAGCCCCTTGGAGCTTCTTCATTATCCATTGCATAGATCAGGTATTTTTCATTAGGATTTCCTCCCTAAAAAAAAAAGGAAAAAAAAGAAAAGGAAAAAACAACAACAACGAGTGCATGTAACAGGACCAATTAGTGAATGGAGAGACCAAGGGTGCCAAAATTGTATTGATTATTAATACTTTTTGCTTGCATATTCCTCCAAACGCTCAGGAAAGCAAACAAGAAAGAAGACTAGTTTTCTTGATTGATTAATATCTCCCAAATCAAAAGCTGACCTTAAATTGATGAAGGTTAGTATGGAATCTATTAAAACATCAGTAGCAGTGAACAGTTGGAAGTGGGGGTAGGACCCACAAACTCAACAATAATGCACTTGACATGTTATATAGCAATGTAATTAGTTGTAGATGTCAACTTAGGAATCGACATTGGACCGGACCAGGTCTTCCAAGTCTATAAAGTACGGGCTTGGATCGGACATGGACCGATTTTTTTTTTGCCCTAAAAAATTTTGGGTCTGGTCGGACCAGACTTAATTATTATTTACGAAGCCCAAGTCCGTCCATAAGAGTCAGACTTTTCAGGCCAGGACTAGCTCTATAAAAAGTAATAATTTACATGTTTTACTCTTTCAAAATACAACAAAGTCCAATACGATATCCTGTAAAATTCTCATAATTCTAAATGTTTATACATGAGAGAACCGTCATCACGAGTTTTTTTTTTTTTTTTTGATAGTAGTCATCACGAGTTAAGTTGGACTAATTTGTAAATCTGCCTAGTCTGATCCAACCAGATGCAGAGAATGATCAGACGGTTCTCTAGTCCAACTGACCAACAAAGTCCAATACATACTCTTCAAAGTTGGTCATCAAATTAGTTAGAGAATATTAACTTACATGCTGCTGTTTGTTGCTGCAATCATGTGCTGCTGCTGCTTCTGTAATCAGCACAGTGATCAAACTGCACCAATTGTCACTCTCTGTCAGATTATTCCTATGAGTAATGGGATAAACGGTATCCGAAAAGTTTGGTTGGATCAAAGTCGGGATCATCATTTGGCCTTGGGGCTCGGGCGGGTGCATAGTCCAAGCTTGTATCGGGCAGGCCTCGGACCAGACTCGGACGGACGGATGCATAGCCCAAGTCCGATCCTATATATACTAATATGGACCGGGTCGGACTATCCTAATAATCGGGCTCTATCGGACTTTGGTCCATCGGACCGGACGGAATTTTCGGACGCCCATAAACTTCGGACCAAATGATGATCCCTATGTCAACTCCATCTAAATTTTTAAACATTAGTTAGTTGCAACTGACTGACGACTCATTATCTCAAGGAAATTAATGTGTTATGCATATGAACATGGCCGGTTCTGGCCCAGTGCAGCTAGGATGACCGTCCAAAAATCCATGAATTCGAAGGATAAAAAAAAAGTTTAAATATAAATATATTAATATTTTTATATAAAAAATAGACCTAGTATTTTATATGGGTTTTAATTGAAACAAGACAAATATGGTGTATTGGTTAGTATGTTATGTTTTTATATATGAGGTCCTTAGTTCAATTCTTAGAGAAGACAATTTTTTTTATATGCATTTTTTTGTTTTTTTTTATATTATGTATAATGGCCTCAATTTTGAAAGTTTATTTCTGATCCCATAATCACAGGGTCGACCCTGCATGCATATGAAAGTGCCACATTATTTGTTAGCCAGCAATATAGTAGTACATGTATATTGGTCAGTCAAGAAATCATATATATCAATTGGTCTGCCTGTCTGTATCAATCAATTGGTTAGCAGGCAGATACCTGATTATATATCGTAAGTGTGCTCTGCCTGCTTCCTATGGTGGCAAAAGCTGGAAAGACAATATTCCTTCAATAGTCTTGAAGGATTCATATCATAATAGGGACACACATGACACACAAAGAGAACCATCAGCTCTTGTGTAGAGGAGGAGGGAGGCTGTCGTGTGCCTTCTTCCAGGTCTGCTTTTCTCCTCTATCCCCTTTTTTTATTATTTATCCTTTCTTTTCTTATGCTTCCATCTTTGGTGCTAATTATATATTCCAACTAACCAAGCATATATATAGGACAAAACACAAACACACATATTCTAACAGTGACTAACGCCTACTTCGGATAGTAGTTAAAGTTTTTGGAAATAATATTTTACCTACAATTTGTGACTGCGGACGTGACCTTAGGGTCACACGTCGACCAACCATTGACCTCCTCTGTTATTACCGGTCCCACTTTCTTAAAATTCGGATCAGAAGTCAATAGAAGGCGGCCACGTGGCATACGTTTACGTCCGCGGTCACAAACTACGGACAACGTAACAGCATCCTAAAGTTTTATTCGGAACTCATTTGGTGTCAAACACAATGAGGAAACAAATAGCCTGTTTTCCGAATGGGCATTTGTCCAAATGGCCATTCATTTGGTGGTCAGAAGTTTGTGGGACGGTAGCCTAACGACCATGTGACTGAGAGCAATAGGCCGAAGAAGAAAATGCTTTATTTTTGAAAGCCTCGATCACGTACCTACCAAGAAGCCAATGACCAAGATTGAAGGACATGACATATGATCTGATAGAGACCAAGGATGTTCAACAGAAAAGGAAAGTTGAAAGTCATTAAGAACAGACTGTAGGGCTACTGTTCATGAGTTAATTCCACATTCATGAGGAGAAGCATGGAAATTGACATGACAATTTGGCATTAACAACTTCTTATGAACTGTATCTAGGTAGATAAAAATGTGGCACAGGCCTGTAGCTGCAGGTGAAAATCATTGGAAAATAGGCTATAAGGCTATGTTGTGGATTCAGGAGAAAATGGTGTTCGTACAGTTTCTATCTGTGTCGGTGTCCGTATCGTGCAACATAGGAAACATAGATAAGGGTTTATTGTATCTATATGAAATTGTCTGAAATTGTCTATATCCTATCCTGTATCCGTATCATGTACTTAGAGCATCTCCAACCCTATTGTCTTGTTAAGTGTTGTGAGTCTTAGGTGGCTCCTATGTGGCATGAGCCACAAGACAATGTCTTGTTTATGTGGCAAAACTATATCTCAAAAGACAATGAGATAGAAAAACCCTCTCCAATGCAAAAGTATTGAGGAGACAATAAAAAGTATTTTTTCAACTTTTTTATAAATATTTCTATTCATAATTGATGACGTGGAGACAAAGTCATTGTGAAGTGCATTGTCTAGATCTAGATAGCCAATTTCACATTCTTCTTGCCATGTCATTGCCATGTCAACTTCATGTTTTATTCTACATTTGCATTGGAGAAGAATTTTTGGAAAGAAAGTTTGTCATTACTATGTGGCAACCATTTTTTCTAAACTCACAATAGGGTTGGAGATGCTCTTATTATTATTCTTATCTGTAGACAACATATCTGTACAGACACGTGAGACGCCTGTGCTATTTAAGGGTAGTAATACTGACCAAGAAGGCTAGATCCCGATCGAATAGAAGTTAATTTTTGGATTTGATCCTTAAAGCTACCATAGCATTGACCACAAAACATAACATTCTTATGACCATTTCATGAACAGAGTTTAGCAACCAAAAATAACTCACTGACATACATGATTAGGACCCAGTAATGCACTGGGAACACCAATAATAACGAAATGAGCTAAAAGAATTTCCTAGTACCAAAAAAGCATTGCATCAAAAAAGCATTGCATCAAATATGACTTCTGAGTTAGCATGCATGTGAGTAGGAAGGCACTAATGCATATAACAAAATCCATGGAACTGAAATTCGCAAAATTTGAAAGAGAAGTTAGTACCTCCATGCATTGTGCAGAGAGCATCTAAACAATCATGAGGTTGCATTAGTCTTCACTCTAATTAGTTGTCTCTAAATGGCTTCGTTTAGACCCTCGACTTCATCCATAGCCATTGGCCATTACCATCATCCATCATACTAGGCTATTAGCAGTTTTGTTCTTCGTCCTTCTCCCCTTCTCTCAAGCTCCTTAACCTCCAATTTGTGTTGGAGTTCTTTGGTGAGCCAACACTTAAAGAAAAGTTTAGATCTACGTTGTCTAGAACCCCAAGTGTGCGTCTCAATATAATGTTTCGGCTTTGTATTGACTTATGCACTTAGTGACAGCCTGCATGGTGGTGCGTGGGCTCTCTCTCCAAGAGAGCAAGGACAAGACTCCCTAGAAACAACCCAATTATGTCACTTATTAAAGAGAGAATTCTGGACTGTATGCGCATAGCATTCTATGCGCGTGACATAATATGCACATGTTATTTCCATGCAGCATATTATGTGCATGACACTATGTGCATAACTGCCAAACGCATGGTATTGGCCAAGAGACTGTATGTGTGAATCTGTGAGTGCGAGACCATCTGCATATGACTCTCGACGCATAAACACTCGCCGGATAAACTTTAGTGGACTTTGCGGTTCCGTGTGCAGACCATAGGCATTGTGCTGATAAAGCATATTGTTTACTTGTCACGTCCCAGTACCGGAATACAAAGACGTACAAAGGCATCATACGGCGATCACGGTTGTCACTAGACTCGGGGGTGCATGCTACAATCAGGTCTCCTAGGGTCACACAGAACATTTATGTCTCAATCAATCAAACAAGAATGAACAATTAACACTACCAAAATACAGTTAATTGGCGACGGCGTTTTAGCGACAGAATAAATCTGTCGTCAGTAGCGACGGACTACCGACAACCTGGCGACGACTTTCCTTCTAATTGTGCACCAATTTTTTTTAAGGGTGAACATCCGTCGCCTATCTGTCGGCACGCCGTCGGTTATATAGCGACGGAATAAAAATTCGTCGGTAAGTAGTCACTCGGTAGTCACTAATTGGCGGAAAAATGTTAAAAAAATTGCGAAAAAATGTCACTAGTTGGCGGGGGAATTGACGACTACTTAGCGACGGATAATCCGTCGACCAGATGATGGGATATTAGCGATGGACATACTGTCCGTCGCTAAGTGGTCACTAAGTGATTGAAAAAATTTAAAAAAATTACGTGAGATTAACGACTAAGTAATGACGGAGTTTATCCGTCGCTAAGTTAAAAGCCTAGCTTAAGTTGAACCGACGGGGAGAAAATTTTATTCTCCCAAATTTTTTCTCTCTCCTCTCTCTCTCTCTCTCTCTCTTGGACGCATACGATTGATTATCGAGGTAACTCTCTCTCTCTCTTGGGCGGCGGTGGGTGGCGGAGGAGAGCCGGCGGTGGTGGGAGGGGGCGGGTAGCGGGAGGGGGGGGCTGGCTGTGGGGGGGTGGGGGTGGGGCTCGCCGCGGGTGAAGCTGGCGGTGGTGGGGGTCACCGCGGGTGAAGCTTGTAGTGCCCCGTCCCTACATCGTGCCCCGTACTTGTCGACGGGGTGCGCGAGAAATGAACACTATCGCTATCGATTCGGTCGGGACCGATAGGTCGGGATCGACCGATTCGATCGAACGGAAACAGTTGAATTAAGATCCATTCCTCGTTATGGAATGTCTTCTTCGGAACCAAGTCCCATATTCAGCGGGTTGCGCCTCGAGGATTGACTCTGCGGCTGAGTCGGGAGAGACCTCCCGTTGCTCTGCTTTTCATGCCGTTTGCGTTGGTTTTGGCTTTGTTTTTTGAATGCGTTTTCGTGAATGTTTTCGATGGTTTTCATGGCTTGCATTTCGAACTCGCATTTCCTATCGAACTCCTTGAATAATGCAATGTTCTAATCGGTTGCTTGTGTGATTTCAGGTAATCGCGTAGGCGACGTCTAGCGCGGCCAACAAGTCCTCTCGCCGAAGTAAACTCAAGGTGAGTGGCTGACCCTTCTCTTCTCGACCCCTTCTTAAGCAAATCAATAGTGTTGTTGTGGATGAAAGAATGAATGCAAGGGCACGGACACGGTAAAATGATCAAGTTTCAAAAAGAATGTAGGCTAGACCTTAATAACTAAATATTGTCTGAACTCGATCATTGGACAACTTGTCGACAAGGTAAAGTTTTCCCGTAACGGCAATCCAAGGCCATGGGACCGTTTCGGCCAAGAAAGGAAACATGGTGTATAGCTGTGCTGGATGATAGCACGGGTTAAGCGGGGACTTGCAGTGGGACTCGCTACTTGCGCTGCAAGGGCCCCGGCTAACAAAAGCTATAGGGTCCAGGATGGCTTGTTATGCCAGTGACCAATCACACGTAATATTGTACTTGGTAATGAAAATGATAACAATTGACAGAGAAGAATATGGTAAGTTTCATAAGGTGCGGCACGATCCGCCGAGGGTAAGTTCCAACGTAAATTACATTATGCTTGTCATTGTTCGTTTGAAATTCATTAGGATGGTTAGAAACATTCATGAACTAAGTCATATAGACTCATCAACCAAATGAGAGCTTGGAACTTAACTTGCCACGCACCAGTACAAAGTGTAATGTACTGATCCTCGCTCTCCACGCAGGTACCCCGAACCACGAAGGGCGTGCCACCTAAAAGCTCAAGGAAAAGTGAACCCTTTTGAAGCCTCGTCCGCGTGGGAAGGCTTGTGTTTCTGGATTCCTTTTAAAGAAGACCCCGCACTCAGTACAAAAGAAGATGACGACTCGACTCGCCTCGATAGCAGGTGAAAAGTGTTATGTTTTTGCTTGTAAAAAGGGGATGTAATATATGAAACGACTATCTCATTGGCATTCATTTTGTAAGTCGAGTCATGTTGTAGGCAGTACGGCAATGATTGTAAAGAAGTCCATGTAAAGTTTTTATTATCAATGAAATAGTCTATTTCTATTTCAAATGTGTCATTCAATTTCTCTGCGTACTCTAATTTGATGTTGTGTTTCGGATAACCTTATGACTATGCCTTGTGCGATCGCAACTTAGGTTCGTACGACATCATGCCCGGGGGACGACTATCGATTCTACGGAATCGGGGCGTGACAAAGCTGGCGGTGGTGGGGGTCGCCGCGGGGGGTGCTGGCGGTGGTGGGGTGGGGGTGGTAGGAGGGGGCAGGCAGCGGGAGGGAGGGGGGATGGCAGCGGGGAGGCTGGCCCTGGGGGGGTTGGGGCTGGGCTGCGGGGGGCACGAGGGGGGTGGCCGTGGGGTTGGAGGTGGGAGGGAGTGGTGGGGGGGTTGGGGGTGGGCTGCTAGGGGTTTATGGTATGGCCGTGGGGGGTCAGAACACACACACACACACACACACACACACACACACACACACACACACACACACACACATATATATATATATATATATATAAACTTTGGACCGAAACCGAAACCGAATAAGTAAATTTAGTATATTAAAACCCGAAACCGAACCGAATTTACTTTATTCAAAACAGAAACCGAACCGAATTTAGTATATTCAAAACTGAAATCGAATAAGTAAATTTAGTATATTGAAAACCGAAACCGAACCGAATTTAGTATATTCAAATCCGAAACCAAACCGAATTTTTTAAAATTTAGTTTGTTCGAAACCGAAACCGAAACCAAAACCAAAACCAAAACTAAAACCAAAACCAAATCAGCGGATTATGGCTCATCCCACCACCAATCTATATCGGTATCGGACTATTTCGTTGAGTATCGTAATCGGTATCGGTGTTGGTATCGAACTAATTATGTTTAGTTTGTCTTACGATACAGATTTTCAAATCGAAATTGAAATGGATCGTTACTTCGTTGATCGTACATGAATGTACCAGCAGATCAACCTCCTCGACAGTAGGTACTTATAAGTATTGACCGTATCAGATTAGTATCGGTCTATCGGTTGGGTATAGGCCGTATCGGTTGGTATCATCCTATTCGATATGTATCGACCGTATAGTTAGGATTCGTATTGGCCTTATCGATTCGGTATCGGCCATATCCGATAGGTATCGACATATCGAATTAGTATCGACAGTATCAGGTTAGTATGGTGGAAGGTTTAGTAACAACTGTACTTGGATTTCTCTCTTCTAGAGCTAGATTACCATTGCAAGAGAGTCACGAGAGCGTAGCTGGCCAGTTACAGAACATACATGCTTCCTTTTCAATCTCGCTTTTCCTGATGGAAAAAGAAGCATGTATGTTACTATAACTGGCCAATCATGATCTGGTGACTCCAATTACATCCGGTTATTGGTGAGTACATGATTATATAGTAATTCTTTTAGTCTTATGATACAGATTTTTACCTCCAATCTGTGATGGATCGTTACTTCTTTGATCGTACATAGATGTACAAATGACAACATGAGAGAAGAATAGGTGTGAGTGGCGATTTTCAGGCATACATGTAAGTGTTTCTTAAGTATGCCATGAGCAAAGCTCAGTACACGTTACGAAGAAGTGGTGATTGTGAGAGATCATTTGACCCGTAAGGATTTCGTACATGATTATGACATGTGGTCATCGCAAGATGAACTATATGCGGAAAGACATGTTGTGAATGCTGCTACTTATGCTTTTAGTGATAATGCTGCAACGGATTTTGTCATCGAAGACGAAGGATGCTCTATTGATTATGGAGACCTGCAGAATCTTGCACGAGATATGGTGTACGATGCGACAAGGCCTAATTTTGATCCGGAGGATCCTAATCCCGAGGCGAAGGAGTTCTATGATATGTTTCAGGATGCAGATACTCCTCTACATCCTGGTTGTGATACTCATTCCGTACTGTCAGTGACGATGCGATTGTTGAGCATAAAGTCTGATTTTAACTTGGCACAAGCTTGCTATGATCGGATTACACAACTAGCGATAGAGATCTTACCGAAGGAATCAAAAGAGCTCACAAAAAACTTTTACAAGTCAAAGATGATGGTCCAAAAACTGGGACTAGGGTACGATAACATAGATTGTTGTCGTAACGGTTGCATGTTGTACTACAAGGAGAAGAAGGACATAGAAAGTTGCAGCTTCTGTAATGCGGATCGTTACAAGCCAGTAAAGAAAAAAGGAAAGTCAACTAAAAAGTGACGTCCTTACAAGTATATGCATTACTTGTCGATCACGAAGCGCTTACAGAGGATGTATATGTCTCTGAATACAGCTGAACATATGATGTGGCACAACAAAGAACGCAAAAAAGACGATGGAGAATTGTCACATCTTTCGGACAGAGAGACGTGGAAACATTTTGACTTGTGTCATCCAGATTTTACTGCAGAGCCTAGAAATGTACGGCTAGCGCTATGTTCTGATGGTTTTGCCCCTTTCGGGCTGTCGGGATCTCAATACTCCTGCTAGCCGGTCATTTTTACCCCTTATAATCTGCCACCATGGATGTCTATGAAGACTCCTTATATGTTCTTGACAGCTATCATACCGGGTCCCAAAAATTTGATGAAGAACATCGATATATATTTACAACCGTTGGTGGATGAGCTTAAACAGCTATGGGGATCGGCATCGCAACCTATGATATTTCTAGAAAACAGAACTTTCAGATGAGAGCTTCACTGATGTGGACAATAAATGATTTTCCAGCATACGGTATGCTGTCGGGATGGAGTACTCACGGCAGGATGTCTTGTTCGATACGCATGGAAAATAGTAAGGCGTTCCGCCTTAAGCATAGAGGAAAAACTTCTTTCTTTAACTGTCATCGTCAATTTCTGCCCGCGAGTCATCCTTGGAAAAAGAACAAGGACGCGTTCAGAGCTGAAAAACAAGAATTTTCTCATCCGCCTGCCAGATTGTCGGGATATGATATTTGGGATGATGTAAAGGACTTGTCCTCCGTAATTGAAGATCCATCGAACAATTGTGTCGAGGGGTTCGGACAAAGCCATAACTGGACCAAACGGAGTATCTTCTGGGACTTGCCTTATTGGAAAGATAATCTTATAAGGCATAATCTTGATGTTATGTATATCGAAAAGAATGTGTTCAATAATGTCTTCAATACCGTCATAGATATTAAAGGAAAGACGAAGGACAATCCAAAAGCAAGACAAGACATTGTCGGGATATGCAAGCATCCTCATCTAAACTTGATCAAAGGGAAGCTGGTGGACAATTAACTAAGCCGGTAGCACAATACATATTGAGCAAGAAAGATAGATTAATAATCTGCAAGTGGATATCTACTTTAAGATTTTTCGACGGCTATGTGTCGAATTTGTCTAGATGCGTTGAACTCAATGAACGCAAGCTAATAGAAATGAAGAGTCACGACTGCCACATGTTTATGGAAAGATTAATGCCCATTGCGTTGAGAGAGTTGTTGCCTTCTTCTGTATGGGTTCTGTTGGCCGAGCTACCTACATTCTTCAGAGATATTTGTTCAACTAAGTTGACGGTGCAACGCATGGTTGAACTTGAGGAGAAGATTGTCTTAACAATTTGCAAGTTAGAGAAAATATTTCCTCTGGACTTCTTCGACAGCATGGAACATCTACCGATTCATCTAGCATACGAAGCCCGTGTCGGTGCATCTGTTCATTATCGATGGATGTACCCATTTGAGAGGTACATACAAATCCATATAATTTAAGTTGAATTTCATTTTTAACTACACTGATATTTTCTCTCTCTAGATACCTACACCACTTAAAGAAGAAAGTTGGCAACAAGGCTCATAAAGATGCTTCGATATGCGAAGAATATCTTATTGAGGAGGTATCAAACTTCTGCTCCATTTATTTTGATACTAATGTTAAGAAAAATTGAAATAGACCTCAAAGGAATGACGAGGACGTTGAGGATGAAGGTATATTCAATGTAATGGGCAAGCCTATTGGGGCTAGTAAGAAACGATGGTTGACTGACGATGAGTATGATGTCGCTCACCGATATGTCTTGTTAAATTGTGACATACAAGAAGTGAGAGATTTGGAGAAGTAAGTGACTACACTTACACTGGTTATATTGGCGCATCTGAACGATAGATGTACCCATTTGAGAGATTTGGAGAAGTAAGTGACATCCTAGCTTGCGCATCTGAACGAGGCGGTATCGAAGATTCGGACACAGTTGTCCACGTACCTGGGTCCTTCTACTGGTGCTGGCGGTCCTTCTAGTGCTGCCGGTCCTTCTTCCGTCGAGCGTCTTCCTTTTGACCCTACTTCCCCTATCGTACTGCCTCATACTTTGACGACCCTCCTTGACATGATGACGCTAGAGCAGCTGCGCCAACTTCCAGACTATGTCTTGGAGGGATTGCCGCCATACTTGGTGGAGGAGTATATGAGACGGTCGCAACAGGGAGTACCACCACCAGCGGACGATCGTACCCCTCGTCGTTGATGTTTGTATTGTTGGGATTATTTTGTTTATAAATATTGAATATTTGTGTTTAAATATTGAATTTTGTGTGAACAATTTGAATGCTTGAGATTATTTGTGTGTTTTGTGTGTTTATTTATGTGTTGGAATTGTTTGTGTGTTTTGTATATTGGAATTGCTTGGGATTATTTGTGTATTTTGTATATTGAAATTGTGTATATTGGGAATGCCCAGTTTTATGCTATTTTTTTAAAAATTTCCCAGATACCGACGGACTGGCGACCAATTTCCGACGGATTATCCATCGCTAACTGGGAGATTCCCAGGTAGGGACGGATGCGCGACTAAACGGCGACGGAATATCCGTCGCCAAGGTTCTAGAATTATGAAAGATTCACAGGATAGGGCCAACAGATATTACGTCGGTAAGCCGTCGCTAGCGATTCTCAGTTAGCGATAGATGTGCGACTAAACGTCGATGGAATATTCGTCGCCAAGGTTCTAGAATTATGAAAGATTCACAGGATAGGACCGTCGCAAGTAGTTGATCAAACATTGGCGATGGATAATCTGCCGCTATAATGTCGACTGGTTGGCGACGGTCTAGCGACGACGCACGATGGAGTATCGACGGATTATCCGTCGCCAATGTTCTGGAAATATGAATAATTCACAGAACAGGGTCGACAGATATTCCGTCGGTATTCCATCGTGGCTCCATCAAAACTTTGTGACCATTCGCGACGGATTTTGCGTATCAGAAACTCTTTGATATGCAGTTACCGACCAAGTAGCGACGTATATTTTCGTCGGTAAGTGATACTTTATTACTTCTTTCGATACGTGATTTGACGGTAATCCATCGACGAGTTATCGCAAACTACACGAGTATGGTTGACGGTAGTCCGTCGCTAATTCGTCGCTGGGCGACTACTTGCCGACGGATTATAGTTAGCGACGAGGCTTTTCCCGACGACCTTTTTTAACCAATATCCGTCGACCATTCATCGGTAATTACATTTATCGACAAATTTTTGACGGATATAGCCGTCGCTAAATTAATGAATTTTTGTAGTGTAATGAGCATATAAGATAAACCAGTAAGGCATCCCCGATGATTTATCAAAATGATCATAAGAACTAGCCTTACAAAATACAACTAGCACAAAGAGTCAAAAGTATATAACCATAGTCAGCTACAGTCTGATAAAATATAATTATGTGAAGAAACTAAATATCCAGAACATACGACTGAACTGGTGTCGCTGGCTCAACACCAAGTATAAAAGAGTGGTGGAGAAGAAACCCATTCGAGTCCTCTGACAATCATGCTTCTAGTATTCACCATCATCAGGAAAGAAAGCTGGATCTTCAGGCTTTTTTACGAGATCTGGCCAAACAAAACCAACATGGTGTAACCCCACTTTCCTAAATTTTTGGATTTAAAAATTTATTTTTTTCCTAAATCATAATTTTGAGTTTTAAACAAAATTTGAATAATAAAGTTTCATCAATGCTTGGAGGAAAATTTTGAATTTGTCGAATGAGTGATAATTAAGTAATTAATTGTAACCAATTTGGAGTGGTCTGCACTCCCTAACAAACTCTCAACCACCTCTCTAACAGATTTTTGGTAGTTCATGTAATAAGTGATAAGGGGAGGGCTCAATTGTTAAACTCCGTTTGGTGGAAGGGGCTAACTGTTAAAGTTTCTTTATTCAAATGATGAGAGAGAGCTTATTTTTTTTAGAGCTCTTTCTATTTTTTCTCCAAATTTTCCTTAGGCCGAACCCTAACCCTAACCATAATTTTTGCTTAGATCGGTAGCAACGAAGACGAGGATCTTCTTCGGCTCATTGCTCCACCCCATGGCGACCATAGCGGCGAATTCCTTCACCGCGACTAGCGAATCTCCATCGGCGGCAGACAGATCCCGGCGGCGGCGAGCGATTGATCGGAGTGACGGATCCGACGACTATGCAGTACTCTGAGCCGCGCAGTACTCTGAGCGGTCACGGCTCATATCAGTTTCTATAGCGGGTGAGCTCTGACTTCTATGCGGGGGTGTCGACTGTAGATCTCCTTCACCGGCGTCTCCACCACAGACTCGCCGTCAACGATCAAGCGATCTGGTCGACAAGCGACGGAGAAGTTGTAGCGGGTGGTGGATCCTTTCGATCACTTCTTCATTCTCCCTTGGTGAGCACCCGGCCGGTGACAATAACGATGGGGTAAGTTCTCGTTGATCTCATTTTTTCCTTATTTCCGATTTGATCAATTTTGATCCGATTGATCGAGTCGATCGATCAATTGAATGATCGATGATTCATTCTTGATTCGATTTGGTTTGGTTCTTAATTTACTTTAGATCGATTGTATACTTTGAAATTGTTTCCTCTTTGCATACCTAGTATTTGCATATTTTTCCTCTGAAGGCGTATCGAGCAATTTTGAACACAAAATCGTCAGTGTCCGACACTTGAGACTGTGTCCGCTTCTTAGGATTATGTTTTCATCTGATCCTCTTCTCAGGTAATTTTTCCCCTTCTTAACTTTGAGCAATATAGTGTGGTGAAGCTGGACTTAACGAGGTGTTTAGGAAAGTCAGGATCGGGTCAGGGAAGCATCGAATTGTTCGTATCCAACTGGGGTATTCATATCCAACGTTCGTGTCCAGTTTGTTGGTGTCCGATGTCGATGTCGTGTACAGACAGTTGGTCTGGACTAGGTCTAGGAACATCGTATTGATGGGTTGGAGGTCGCAGGTACATGGCTCGAATAAAATTCGAACGGATTGGAGCTCTGTTCATGGTTTAGTTTCATACATCATAGGCTTTTGAATCGAATGTTTGTAATATTTTCCAATTGCATACTTTGGTCGGTTTTTTTGAGCTTTATATTGAAGTTTGATTTGTATGTGGGTCGTTGTGTTAGCTTTTGAATATATGGGAGGGGTTTGAACTGTCACCCTAGTATAGCTCAAGAGTTTGGAATTCTTGAGGCCAAGTCTTGTGTCATTTGGTTAAATTGCCTATACAAATATGCTGCTGGCTTTGTTTGTAATATAGCCTAGTTGATTGGCTTGATATACTTGTTTGGGCTAGTGTGTGAGTTCAGGGAGCTACTGCCCATGCTGCCTCTTTTAAATTCAAATGTTGGCTTGGGTTTAATCCAGTAGTATGGGCTGGGTTGTGTATATTTTGAAATAGAATATGTGGTTAAATTTTGTAAATCTTATGAAGTGAGTTATTGTGCAGGCTAGTAAGGATTGGGGTTGGATTAATCATTTTGGTTGCTAATCTATCATTAATTTAGTAGCATTTTTTCTCTCTTAATAATGTTGGTAAATAGACTAAACTAATAACATGGTAACTATCAATTTGTTAGTGGCTATCTTTGAGTGATACTGGACTACTGATAGTTACATTCTAGATATTAGGTTCTTGCTAAATTAGTGTATAACTTTTGGCTAATGTATATGTATAAGTAAATAGTATCATTTATAGTATTTAGCTAAAATTTATCTGGTAGAAAGTATTTAGTAGTTTATATAAAAGTAGTATTATGTTGCTAGTTGACTGATATTGCTAATAAAATGATTTGTAATTTATAATTATCTATAGGATATTAGGCCTTTTCTTACAAAATAATAGTGTACATTAGTTGATAGAAATAGTTAGTCAGCAATTAAGGAGTTAGTTAAATACTTTTGTCTAGATCTTAACCAACTGGTACTTAATAACAGGAGGACATCCAGCTCTATTTCCTACCTTGATCACCCGGAGCAAGGCAAGTACATTCCGTGGTTTTGTTCATACATATCCTGTGCTTTCTTGTGACACATTGCGACACGAAGCTTGTATTCTTGTATTTTCATATCATGTGCTTACTTGTGGTCCGGGAGGAAAAATACACTAGCTATGTGACCAAACCCATATTCTGATATTCATGTAGATAGCTTAGGCCTCGCATTGTGCATGCGGGCCTAAGTCGTACCCTTATTCCTGTGCCCCTGTGCTTACCCCAGCCGGTCACATATGCTAGTTGTATTTTAAATCTTTTCAGGTACTTCAGGTTCAAGTTTACATGCTTGTACTTTACATGCTTGTACTTTACATTCTCATTCTTTCAGGATCTTGCTTGTACTTCCAGTTTATTTTTATATCATGTTTTCTCGTACTCATTTCATATCTTGATGTTCTTGTTCATTACCTAGAACTGTACTTTGCTCCGCTCCTGATTGGATATGTTGCAGGTGTGATGGAGGCTATGTGTGACACGTACTATAGGCTCACCTGCTGACGTGGTAGAGCCAGCTGGAGTTGCTTTGGACTTAGAGGCCGAGGAGGCCTAGTTACCTTACCTTTGGCAGTGTATATTTTCTTCATATCTGAGACTAAGACTTTATTTAACCTGGTTGAATAAATGTAATAAAATTCTTAGACATGTATTTGGATTCTGGGATCGATTATAGATGCTGTGATTTGTAGTTTTTCAAATTGCCTTGTAGTTTCCCTAGCTTGGTATAACTTACTTCGTCGTGTCCAACGACGAAGGCTAGGCGTATCCGACTCGTGTCTGATTATTCGGGAGTTGATCGTGACACAGGGTCAGCTATGAATAGCAAGTACTACAAGGGAGCACATATGCATGAGACAAAACCCAAGCAATAAATAAGTCATGACCAAGGAGTATAGGCTATACCATACCAACGAGGCAATGTGACACCCTTACAACCAAACAAGGACAAAGGGTGACGAACCACGCCGAGATAGGTTACATCCTATTACCATGATCAGGCTAATGGCTTCTACGTCGCAACTTTGATCCATAGCCTATCGTAGCACAATAGTCTAATCCAACAATCAAACAAGGACATGAGTTGGACCACGCACCATAATAGTCCATGTTCTTCGGAGACTAACAGAAGAAGCATATCATAAGCAAGTCAGTTTACAAGCAGCCAATCACTACCAGAATATCATATATTAGCAATGCCTAAAAATGTCGCTAAAATGTAGGAAAACTTCGCTAACAATTGTCTGCGATGTATTCTACGACGTTTTTACGCTTGTCGCGTTTCATCAAGTCGCTGACAAAGAAAATGTCGCCAAGCATCGTTTCTGCATCATTTTTCCAATTTAGCGACGTTTACCTACTACTAGTCAAAAATTTAGCGACATAAATGTAGTCATTAAACGTCGGTAGAAGTTGCAGGATTTAGCGACGTTTTGGCTAGGACTACCGACATTTATCGACTATTTAATTATCGGTGATATTCTGCAGACTTAACGGCATTTTGCGACTGTTTCCAACGTTTAGCGATGTAGCAATAAGTCGCTAAATGTCACGCCCCAGAACCAGAATACTGGAGAGCGGGGGAATGATTCAGCCAGCTACGTATTACGGGTAGATGAATACCGTATAATACGATCAATGTTGTCTAAAAGACGAGGGGGTGCATACTACATGAAAGTCTCACTATGGTCACTTCACATCTACTGTCTCAATCATTCAAATAAGAAACAGAAATAGAGAACATGTAAGATAAAGCAGTAAGGCGTCCCAAACGCTCAGTCAAAATGTTCTCGATATCTGGCTTTACAAAACATAGCCAGATGATGTAGCAAAGTATACACAATTATTATCAGCTGCAGTCTGACTTAATTACAATTATATAAAAGTAAGTACAAGATAATCCGACTAACATGTCGGTGCCAAACGGCAAAATATAAAGTAAATAACAAAATAAGCGGGGAAGTAAGGAACCCACTCGAGTCCTCCTACGATCATCCCTCTAGTATTGACCATCTTGGAGGTGGAAGTAAGCTGAGTCCTCGGGAACCAGCTCTAGATCTGGCCATGCAAAACCAGAGAGGTTAGACCTCTAATAGCAAGTACCGCAAGGAAGCACGATATGAGAAATTAAAACCAGTAACTAAGAGAATATAATAATAGATCTCTGCTTGCTACTGGAATTTACATAACGTCACGACACTTCGAACCAACCTCCCAACCAAACAAGGACAGAAGTTGGTCTGTCATGTCTCGACACTCTGATCATCTCAGTTAGTCAACAGAGTAGGTACAGTACATAACCAAATCAATTTAAACGGCCATGCAACTACTACGGCTTGCTACTGTGAGTTCCAAGTTATCTTGGAATTATGCAATAAAGGATTCCTCAGTTCTTACTATACGCAAACAAGGCTAGTTTACCCAATCAATCAATTGCGCCAATCATGTATTTAGACGAGTCCCAGCGGGACGCCCGTCGTTAATATACAATGTACAATAAATAATATAAGCAGATACCACTCCATGCCCGTGTGGCAGGTTTGTAGTATCTGTGGGAACCAGCCGGCCTGTCGGGCACTTAATAGTCCCAAAGAGGGCTGCCATGTAACAACTCGAGAATCCGTTCTCTCCATGCAATCACCATTTTATTTAACTTAATAGCCTCTATGTTGAGTGAAATCCCATGCCGTGGATCATGGTCATTCAGAATGAGTACTTTCGTACGGGGTATGATATGCACATCTCTACAACGATACCCGTACGGTTAGGTTGTAGGTCTTACATAGCGTAATACAACAATCAAAACTAGCCACGGAATAATCATGCCTTGACCATAAAGTACATATGCTGCTTTTGTAGAGAAATAAATAAATTGAAGCCTGTATATACCTGTATGCCAATATTCGGGATCGACCAATCGATTACAATAGTTCATAATTAATATGAACGTGTTTCATTCATTCAATTCAATAAGACGACTAGCCAGTCTCTTAGTTCCAAGGAGGAACGCATGATCAATTATTAGTCAAGGTCATAATGAATATCAATAATTATTAATTCGGGACAAAAATCAGTCAAAAGGCATCATGGGCTAGAGTTCATGCGGCCGAAAAATTATAGAAGTTCGTGCGGCTGAGAATGCATATGTGGTCAGGATCTCATGCGACCAGAAAGTATCATACGGCCACGAAAAACAACATATGCCAGAAACAGCATGCGCCAGAAAATAGCATGTGCCAGAAATAACATGCGCCAGGAAACAGCATGCGCCAGAAACAGCATGCGCCAGAAACAGCATGCACCAAGAAACAGCATGCGCCAGAAACCGCATGCGCTAGAAACAGCTTGCACCAGAAACAACATACGCCAGGAAACAACATGCGTCAGAAACAGCATGCGCCAAGAAACAGCATGCGCCAGAAACAGCATGCGCCTGAAAACAGCATACGCCAGAAACAACATGCGCCATGACAGCATGCGCCAGAAACGACATGCGCCAAAAACAGCATGCGCCATGACAGCATGCACCGTAAACAGCATGCGCCAGAAAACAGCATGCGCCATGACAGCATGCGCCAAAAAACAGCATGTGCCAGCAAACAACATGACAACTGTGTTATGCCAGCAAACAACATGCACCACGGAAAACAGCATGCGCCAGGACAGCATGCGCCAAAAAACAACATGTGCCAGGACAGCATGTACTGCTCATCTTCTCCAATCAGCCTCTAATGGCCATAAAAACCCATGAACCAAAAAAAACCATAAATCATTCAAAATAAGTCAAAATCAGGACTTCCAATCGTCAAAATTGGGTAGAATCAAATTTCCTACAACATAGAACCATCAAAACTTAAAAAATAACAAAGTTACTAGATCAAAATCTAAAATTTTTGAAAATATTAAACTTAGATCTACATAAAATGAGCCGTGGGAATCAAAACTGCTAAGTACTAAAGTATCCAAGAATCTAGAGAGGAAGACAATGGAACAACAAAAATGGAAATCCATCAAGAAGCAATTTGGTACTTGCCTAGCCCTCCTAGGTTGGTGGGGGAGTTATGAGGAAGAAGAAGAAAAATGAGAAGAAGTAATGAAGAGAGAGAAAGGGGATAGGCTTTTAAATGAAGGAGTGGTGGTAGGTGGGAGGTTTGTTTCGGTTCATGATGAACCATCAAGGCCGAAAATTAAACCAACTCGGGCCGAACCAAATAAGCAAAGCAGAAAGTAAAATGCAGAAAGTAAAATACAGAAAAATAATTAACATAAAATTAAAGGGATTTAAATACCGAACAATACATGATAAATATTAAATAAATACATTCCAGCATTACATGTATTTAGAACATGTATTCCAGGAACGAAAAGTGACACCTCTACCCTCCTTAAAAAAATTCCGTCCTCGAAATTTTAAATCCAAGCATGATAAAAACATCGGAGCGAAACTAATCTAAGTATAAGCAATTGAGTAAGCAATCATTCTACAATACCAATAGCAAGTAACATACCTATGTTTATCTATCGACGACACCAAGCAATTCTACTCATAAGGTGACGAGCATGAGGAGTTAAGATAATCATGGTATACAGAAAGAGATATACCTTGTGAGTCAAACAGGTGCGAATACCGTGACCGGATGTCATCCTCACGTTCTCACGTTGACTCCCCTAAAGAGTGATGACCCCAAGCAACCCGGACAAGGCTAATTGTTCGGTTCTTGAGTATCTTCTCTCTTCGGTCCAAAATGGACACATGTTGTTCCTCGTAAGACAGGTTGGTACCAACAACCAGCTCAGAATGGTCAAAGATATGGCTTTGGTCTGATACATACCTACGTAACTGAGATACATGGAACACATCATGCACCTCTCGTAACGAAGGTGGAAGGGATAAACGATAAGCAACATCGCCTATCCGATCAAGGATAATAAATGAGCCCACGTACTGCGGACTCAACTTACCGCGAACGCCAAATCTAATGACCTCACGGGTAGGTGAGATCCGTAAGAACACGTGGTCCCCAACGGAAAACTCTAGCGGCCTACGATGCTGGTCCGCCCAATGACGATGTCGATCCTGCGCAACTCGAAGTCGCTCTCTAATTCCCTTTACCACTTCAATTGTCTGGATAATCATTTTCGGGCCTAACATCTTCCTCTTCCCGATATCATTCCATGCTAGTGGCGACCTACATTTTTTACCATACAGTGCTTCAAATGGCGCCATCTGGATACTGGCTTGATAACTGTTGTTGTATGAGAATTCGACTAAGTGCAGGTGGCTCTCCCAAGATCCTCTAAAATCCAGAGTGCAAGCTCGCAACATATCCTCTAAAGTCTGAATTGTTCTTTATGATTGTCCGTCCATCTGTGGATGGTAAGCCGGGCTAAATCTTAACTTGGTACCCAGGCTATGATGTAAGCTCTTCCAAAAATATGATGTAAAACGGATATCTCTGTCTGACACAATACTGATAGGGACTCCATGCTGCCTAACTATCTGTTGCATATACAACTCTGCCAACTTTTCTGTAGATTGCCCTACTCTGAAAGGAAGAAAGTGTGCCACCTTTGTAAGCCGATCTACTATCACCCAAATAGCATCTTTACCACTTGGTGATCTCGGTAAACCGGTCACAAAGTCCATTGTAATATTTTCCATTTCCATTCCGAAATAGGAAGCGGTTACAATAATCCAGCTGGCCTCTGCTGCTCTGCCTTCACTTGCTAACATACCAAGCAACGGGAAACAAATCTAGCTATCTTCCTCTTCATCCCGTTCCACCAGAAGTGCTGCTTGATATCTTGGTACATCTTGGTCCCTCCAGGGTGTACAGAATACTGGAAACTGTGAGCTTCTGCCATAACCTCCTATCTGATATCTCTACTAGGCACACATAGACGTGACCCAAACCTAAGTGTAACATCTTCATGGATTCTCATCTCCTTCTTGATTCCTGACTCACATTCTGCCCTAAGCTTCTGAATCCTTGGGTCCTGTGCCTGAGCTGCCTTGGTCCTGTCTACCAAGTCGGATTGAACTTGTAGACTTGTTAGAACTCCTACATCACTAGCAAGTATAACTTCGATGCCCATCTCCTGAAAGTCTTCTAAGATATGCCTCTGTGTTGTCAACATAAATGTGCCGCCTCTCCTGTTGAGAGCATCTGCTACCACATTAGCCTTGTCTGGATGATATTTAAGCTCTATGTCGTAATCCTTGATCAACTCCAACCATCTTCTCTGTCTCATGTTCGGCTCCTTCTGACTAAAGATGTACTTCAGACTTTTGTGCTCTGTGTACATGTCCACTCGATCACCATATAAGTAATGCCTCCATAGCTTCAAAGCAAATACTACTGCCGCAAACTCCAAGTCATGAGTTGGGTAATACTTCTCATGGTCTTGAAGTTGCCTAGATGTATATGCTAACACCTTCCCATGTTGCATGAGGACACATCCAAGTCCTTTACCTGATGCATCACAATATACAGTGAAACCTCCGGGCCCAACTGGCAATGTAAGAATAGGTGCTGATATCAACTTCTGCTTCAAGTTCTCAAATGATGCCTGACATTCTGCCGACCAGACGAATGGTACATCCTTCCGTGTCAAGCGGGTCATGGGTGCTGAAAGTCTTGCAAAGTCTGCTACGAATCTCCTGTAATATCCCGCCAATCCCAAGAAACTCTGCACATCTGCTACGGTCTTGGGTACTGGCCAACTCTCTACTGCTTCTACCTTCTTGGGATCCACTGCTACTCCAGCTTCTGATACGATGTGCCCCAATTAAAATGAAATATGGTCCGACCAAAACTCACACTTGCTGAGCTTGGCATACAACTGGTTCTCTCTCAAAACCTGTAACACTTTCCTGAGGTAGTCCTCATGTTCCTCCTCACTAGCAGAGTAGACGAGAATGTCGTCAAGAAATACAGCGACAAATTGATCTAAATATGGCATAAAGATGCGGTTCATCAAATCCATAAATATTGCTGGAGCATTGGTCAAACCAAACGACATTACTAAGAATTCATAATGCCTATACTTCGACCTGAATGCTATCTTAGGAATATCCTCCTTCCGAACCCTCACTTGATGATACCCTGAACGAAGATCTATCTTGGAGAAAACTCTAGCTCTGCTCAACTGATCAAACAACTCGTCGATCCTGGGTAGTGGATACTTGTTCTTTACTGTTGTCGCGTTAAGCTTCCTGTAATCGATGCATAATCTCGATGATCCATCCTTTTTCCCCACAAGTACCACTGGTGCTGCCCATGGTGATATGCTAGCTTGGATGAACTTCTTCTCCTTTAGTTCCTCTATGTGCTGATATACCTTGGCCTGTTCTGAATCCGACATTCTGTAAACTCGATCTGATATCGGTTTAGTTCCAGGTACCAATTCTATGTTGAACTCAAAATCCCTAACCGGTGGTAGACCTGAAAGTTCTTCGGGAAATACGTCCAGAAACTCTTCAACTACCTTCGGAACTTGAACTTCTTCCATTGCCGTCACTACTCCCTGCTCTTGTTGAGTTGCTACTGATCTGACTAAGGTGAACCGCTTCATGCCTAGAATATCAAAAGATACACTCCCTCTACGATAATCTATTGTCGCATGACTGTCTTTCAGCCAGTCCATGCCTAAGATAACGTCAAAATTTCCAACAGGAAATTCTATCAACCGGGCGGGTAAGGAATGCCCGCAAACTACAACGCTACATGCTAGAATAACTCTACTAACTCCTACGAGCCCATTACCAGTGAGTATATTTAACCTCCCTGGCAATGCCTCGAATTCTATTCCTAGCCGTGTTGCAAATTGTGCAGATATAAATGAGTGTGATGCTCCCGAATCAAACAATGCTACTGCGGGATATGAGGCGACGAGAATGTTACCTGCCACAACATCTCCCGATGCTAATGCCTCATTCAAGGACAGAGTGAATGCCTGTCCTCGATCTCCTTGTTGGTTCCCATCTTGCGACCTAGCCTGGTGCGGCTGCTGGCCCCTTCCTTGATGATGCTGGGGTGGTCTATACTGGTGCTGCTATATCGGCGGTCCCTGCTGCCGAAACATCTGAGCCTGGGTCATGAACGGGCGCTGTACCAACGGTCTTACTGCTACCGCTGGTCCTCGATACTGTCCTGCCCCTGGTGCTGGCAGAGCAGAAAATTGTTGCACTGCTCCTCCTGACCTCGAATTTATGGGACATGTGGTAACTGGATAATCTAGATTTCCACATATCAAATACTGTCCGTTCAATGTCCGACACACATCTCTAGTGTGCCCTAACTTCCCATAATAAGTGCAGCCCGCTGGGGGTTACTGGTTCTTCCTCTGTTGCTGTCGCTGCTGCCTTGGTGGTGGTGCTGGCCCTCGCATTGCCACATCGTAGATGCGAATGCCAAGGGATGGTGCTGTTACTCGGGGCACTGCTCCCCCTCCTCCTTTAATCTGACTGTGGGATCTTTTCTGACCTCCAGTCCTTGCTGTCATCCTCTGAATGGTGATCTCATGCCTTCGGGTTGCCGTTAATACCTCATCGAAAGTCTGATAATTGTGCCCCTCTATCAATTGTAAGAGCTCAAGGTAAAACCCTTGCTGGAACCTCATAGCCCTCTGGCTCTCCGTTGCTACCATCCCTGGGGCGAACCTACTCTATCTGCAAAACTCTGCTGCATAAGCATCTACCGTCTTGCCGGCCTGCTTGAGGTTGATAAACTTCTGTTGCAGCTCAAACTGTTCCACAACTCCATAGTACTTCGTCTTAAATCTTGCAGTAAACTCATCCCAAGCAACAGGACGTCTGATGCCCACTTCCTCTGACTCCCACCAATCACGTGCGAGATCCTGAAGTAATAACTTTACCTGATCCACACGTTCTTCAGCCGGTACCTTAGCTGCCGTCAGAATAGCCTCAATATCCTTAAGCCATGCTTCTGCTGAGATGGCATCCTCTGTGCCCTCGAAACGGTGGGGGTTGAACTTACAAAATCTGGTTGATGCTCCTGAATCTGGCCTTGCCCCTCTTTCCAAAGCTGTCTGCAACCCTTGGTTGAGTAGTACGTTCTGCTCTTGCAACTGAGTGTGCATGCGCTGCTGGGCTAACATCTGGTGTTGCTGAGTAGCCATTATCCCTCTCATGATCTCCAGAAGGGCCGATGTGTCTACTTCCACAGGGATAGGTGAACTGTTGGTGGTGGTGGAACCTCCGGATACTGTGATCCAGCTGCTGCTTCCACTATCACTTCTTCTTGAATAGCCTTTTGGGGTAGTACTGGCCCTTGTTGCTGACTAACCTGGTCAGGTTGTCCATGTTGCCCTTGTTGCTGTTGTCCAGCTCTGACAGATGCGGACAAAGTGCTCCTAAAAAGGGACAAAAGAACAATCAAACGACCGGACAGAAAAGATCAATGAAGTCAAAGGATACTGGAATGTCAAGCTAGAGTTGAGAACAACGAATCATGAGATCAAGGGGGGACATGTGTGATTGAGACATCCTATAAATTAAAACACCACACAAGTCTGAAATCAGACCTGCATGAGCCACCACTAAAACCTTGTCACGTCCCAGAACCAGAATACTGGAGAGCGGGGGAATGGCTCAGCCAGCTACGTATTACGGGTAGATGAATACCATATAATATGATCAATACTGTCTAAAAGACGAGGGGGTGCATACTACATGAAAGTCTCACTATGGTCACTTCACATCTATTGTCTCAATCATTCAAATAAGAAACAGAAATAGAGAACATGTAAGATAAAGCAGTAAGGCGTCCCAAACGCTCAGTCAAAATGTTCTCGATATCTGGCTTTACAAAAAATAGCCAGATGATGTAGCAAAGTATACACAATTGTTATCAGCTGCAGTCTGACTTAATTACAATTATATAAAAGTAAGTACAAGATAATCCGACTAACATGTCGGTGCCAAACGGCAAAATATAAAGTAAATAACAAAATAAGCGGGGAAGTAAGGAACCCACTCGAGTCCTCCTACGATCATCCCTCTAGTATTGACCATCTTGGAGGTGGAAGTAAGCTGAGTCCTCGGAAACCGGCTCTAGATCTGGCCATGCAAAACCAGAGAGGTTAGACCTCTAATAGCAAGTACCGCAAGGAAGCACGATATGAGAAATTAAAACCAGTAACTAAGGGAATATAATAATAGATCTCTGCTTGCTACTGGGATTCACATAACGTCAAGACACTTCGAACCAACCTCCCAACCAAACAAGGACAAAAGTTGGCCCGTCATGTCTCGACACTCTGATCATCTCAGTTAGTCAACAGAGCAGGTACAGTACACAACCAAATCAATTTAAACGGCCATGCAACTACTACGGCTTGCTACTATGAGTTCCAAGTTATCTTAGAATTATGCGATAAAGGATTCCTCAGTTCTTACTATGCACAAACAAGGCTAGTTTACCCAATCAATTAATTGCGCCAATCATGTATTTAGACGAGTCCCAGCGGGACGCCCGTCGTTAATATACAATATACAATAAATAATATAAGTAGATACCATTTCCTGCCCGTGTGGCAGGTTTGTAGTATCTGTGGGAACCAGCCGGCTTGTCGGGCACTTAATAGTCCCAAAGAGGGCTGCCATGTAAGAACTCGAGAATCCGTTCTCTCTATGCAATCATCATTTTATTTAACTTAATAGCCTCTATATTGAGTGAAATCCCATGCCGTGGATCATGGTCATTCAGAATGAGTACTTTCGTACGGGGTACGATATGCACATCTCTATAATGATACTCGTGCGGTTAGGTTGTAGGTTTTACATAGCGTAATCCAACAATCAAAACTCGCCACGGAATAATCATGCCTTGACCATAAAGTACACATGCTGCTTTTGTAGAGAAATAAATAAATTGAAGCCTGCATATGCCTGTATGCCAATATTCGGGATCGGCCAATCGATTACAATAGTTCATAATTAATATGAACGTGTCTCATTCATTCAATTCAATAAGACGACTAGCCAGTCTCTTAGTTCCAACTAGGAACGCATGATCAATTATTAGTCAAGGTCATAATCAATATCAATCAATGTTAATTCGGGACAAGAATCAGTTAAAAGGCATCATGGGCTAGAGTTCATGCGGCCGGGAAATTATAGAAGTTCGTGCGGCTGAGAATGCATATGTGGTCAGGATCTCATGCGGCCAGGAAGTATCATGTGACCACGAAAAATAGCATGTGCCAGAAATAGCATGCACCAGAAAATAGCATGTGCCAGAAACAGCATGCTCCAGGAAATAGCATGCGCCAGAAACAGCATGCGCAAGAAACAGCATGCGCCAGGAAACAGCATGCGCCAGAAACAACATACGCCAGAAACAACATACGCCAGAAACAACATGCATCAGAAAACAGCATGCGCCAGAAACAGCATGCGCCAGGAAACAGCATACGCTAGAAACAGCATGCGTTAGAAAATAGTATGCGCCAGAAACAGCTTGCGCCAGAAACATCATACGCCAGAAACAGCATACGCCATGACAGCATGCGCCAGAAACAGCATGCGCCAGAAACAGCATGCGCCATGACAGCATGCGCCAGAAATAGCATGCGCCAGAAAATAGCATGCGCCATGACAACATGCGCCAGAAAACAGCATGCGGCAGCAAACAGCATGGCAACAGTGTCTTGCCAGCAAATAGCATGCACCACGGAAAACAGCATGCGCCAAGACAGTATGCGCCAGCAAACAGCATGCGCCAGGACAGCATGTACTGCTCATCTTCTCCAATCAGCCTCTAATGGCCATAAAAACCCATGAACCAAAAAGACCATAAATCACTCAAAATAAGTCAAAATCAGGAATTCTAATAGTCAAAATTGGGTAGAATCAAATTTTCTACAACATGGAACCATCAAAACTTAAAAAAGAACAAAGTTACTATATCAAAACATAAAAATTCTGAAAATATATTAAACTTAGATCTACATGAAATGAGCCATGGGAATCGAAAATGCTAAGTACTAAAGTATCTAAGAATCTAGAGAGGAAGACAATAGAACAACAAAAATGGAAATCCATCAAGAAGCAAGTTGGCACTTGCCTAGCCCTCCTAGGTTGGTGGGGGAGTTATGAGGAAGAAGAAGAGAAATGAGAAGAAGTAATAAAGAGAGAGAAAGGGGATGGACTTTTAAATGAAGGAGTGGTGGTAGGTGGGGGGTTTGTTTCGGTTCATGATGAACCATCAAGGCCGAAAACTAAACCAACTCGGGCCGAACCCAATAAGCAAAGCAGAAAGTAAAATGCAGAAAGTAAAATACAGAAAAATAATTAACATGAAATTAAAGGGATTTAAATATCGAACAATACATGATAAATATTAAATAAATACATTCCAGCAGTACATGTATTTAAAATATGTATTTCGGGAACGGAAAGTGACACTAAACATCGCTAAGCTATCTGAGGCATCGACGCTTGCGACGTCTATGCGCATCGCTAAATGTCAGAAACAGTCGCTAAACGTCGCTAAATCTGCAGAAAAAAATTTAAAAATAGAAAACAAAATGACATATTCTGCTAGTATGGTATCCCTGTAGTTTAATAATGAACAATTAACATGCATAGACCTAGAGCAAACCTTCGTTGAATTCTTTGGGTTCGCCGAACCCTTCGGTGGAACAGTCAACACCGATAAATTCAAATACATTTAGAATGAATATTAAAATAAAATATAAAAAAATGACACATTAGAATTATAAATCCAGTCTGAAAAAAATACGTCTTACACAGATCAGTGCAATAAATAAATATCCACGCAGATAAGTCTACACACAAGCAACCAATAAAGTCTCAAAGATTCATCAAATGTATAATCTTCAAACCCAATATCATAGGTCTAGACACAAACAAAAACTATATACATAAACAATCAATAAACAATCCTAACTAGGACTACTGTCGATCTGGAGGAGGAGGGGCACTGCCGTGCATCAAGGATAAAAATAACTCATACTGCTCCCGTGATATCGATACCGACGTCGATGAAGGCTGTGATGTCGGTGGAGTGGGAGTCGACAAAGAAGGAAGTGGCGTCGGTGGAGTCGTTGACGATAAAGGCGCACCCGGAGGACGTACATGCTCTAATGTTGTTAGTCGCTGGTTGTATGAATCCATGGTAGATAACAGCCTCGTACTGCTATCAACCATCGAATCCTGCATCATTGTCAGCCTCTCGTCCATGGACAGCTGTGATGCCTGCAGCTCCATCACGCTACGCTGGGTCGATGCTCTAAGATCAGTAATGCCACTCTCTATCATCTCAGTCATATCCATGAGCTCCATGATGCTGCGTTCGAGTGTATCTAATTGTACGATGAGTGTGGCATCGTGCGTATGCATCTGCGTCTGCTCCTGGATCCTTTGCAGCATATCATCATGGAGAGAGTCAATCTGATGGTTAACGATCTGCTGGACTCGAGCAGACTCTTGCGAGGGCTGTAGGCAATGTACACTTGCAGCGGAGGCCCTAGAGGACTGTGTCGCAACTAGGGCGCCATAGGATCCCGTACGATCGTACGTACCCCTATGGAGACTACCAACGGCGGTCGCCCATATCTCATCCTCCGACGGAGCTGGAGCGGACTGCGAGAAAGTACCAGCCTCTTCCGCTACAGGTGTACTAGTAGCCGCCCTCTCACGAATCTTAAGATATGCGGCCTAGAAAAGTATGGATACTATATAATTGCTAATGTCTAATGTATTATTATTACTAACTACATGAATATGTATTTTTATATTTCCTAAGTTATATTAAAATTAACACAAAGTATTGTAATACTTACATAGGTCTGCTCGGCCCTCTCGTCAATAAGCTTTTCGCCCTTCCGATAGGTGGCGAGGAAGATGGTCACCATGTTGGCGTCATCACCCCTTCTTACCTGTTAAAAATATATTATTTAGTAATATTTATGAAATTTATCAAACTTACATTAAGATAATATTTTTGAAATAAAAAAATACCAAACGACAAAAATATTCTGTCATCGGGATCGACCCACCGCACCACTTTGATGCCTTCCGTCTAGCCGTCTTGGTCTTCTCAGAGCTGTCCTTGTATCGAGGCACATGAAACCTAGCCTTTATCACAGTCCACTGATCAGGGGTGATCCAACCTTGGATCGACTTTTCGGTACGATCACGAGCCTTCTGGTCATTAATAGCATCACGGATCAGCTTGGCGACGACGACAAGAAACATCCCCTCGATCAACTCGACCCGGTGCAGTGGATAGAAATATGTTTGCTATAAGAAACAATTTAGTCAGTTATATAATAAATAAGATGATTCATATTAAAACCAAATATACTTTTACCTTGAACTGCGCAAATTAGAAGGCCTTATCGTCCGGTGCATCAGAGTAGTTTATCCGGCCACCATAATTGTACCTCAAAAAATGGCCCAGGCATCTTTGTACCGACAAGGGATGATATCTATACAAAGGTAATTATGCCCATGAAAAAATTCATTTATTATGAATAAAGAAATAAACGATATATATGATAAACCAACACTTACTTTGTACCGTTGGCCCAGATTTCTGTCCTCGTCTCCTTCGGAGGTGCACACAGAGGATCTCTCTAATACTGATTCGGCGTCGGCTCAACCTCCTCAATTTGCTCATCTGTCTTCATCGTTGTCTCAGTAGGAGGAACACTAGACGAAGGAGGAGTGTCAGGCCTGGAACTGCTCGTCCCAGGAGTGCTGCCACGTAACGTCATGGCAGTTGGAGGTATGGCTGGTCGATACACTGGAGTACTCGGCGTCGAGGATCCAGAACCAGTACCAATAGGAAGTACCGAAGGAGAACCCCGTCCACGTCGGGACCTGCCGAATGATCGGCATCGTCCTGTCATACCTGATAACAACATATGATGATACAACAAATAAACATATATATAGTATATTTTACAGTCAAAAATATGAAAGTACATTCTACAAGAAACATATAGGTCCAGATAGTACATTCTACAAAAACATCAAAGTCCAGATAATAACCAAGACTAGATAATAACTAAGCCTACATAATAACCAAGTCTACATAATAACAAAATGAAAGTACATCTCTCTCAATCATCTTCAAAAAAATTATCTTGTTCGTCTTCCTCAACCTCCTTTTTCTCTTTCTCTTTCTCTTCATCTTCACTTTCATCTTCGCCTTTGTCTTGTCGTTCTGCTTTCTAGAAATATCGTAGGTGTTGGTACCTACTTCCCACAGCTGATTCAACTCATCTATCAATGACTGTAAATATACATCGATGTTCCTCTTGGGATTGTTCGAACCTGGGATAAAAACGGTGAGGAACATATACGGAGTCTTCATGCACATCCAAGGCAGAAGATTGTACGAAGTGACAATCACAGGCCAACACGAATACTTGGAGCCCGAAAGTCCGAATAGGATAAAACCGTCGGAGGAGAGCCCAATCTGACATTATGCATGGTAACCTGGGAATATTTCAAGTTGTGACATCTCACACATGGACACTTAATTTTGGTACCGTCCATGTATTGTGGGAACGCTTTGGCGAATTGCAAGAACTGCTGTACACCCTCTATGAATTCATCCTACACACCGCACATGTTATTAGGATAATGGTTGTACATCCACGAGCGATATCGTAGGTAGTAATTTATATCCATTTTTAGATACTTCTATAAGATAGATACATGCATATTATTCAAAGGCTTGCAAATGTAATAGCACGAAGACATGATTTCAAACTTAGAAGTCCTGTGGACAACTTCGATTTCAAACTCCATTAATATGGGTGGCAATACACACTCTAGGCTACTCACTCTTGACACGACAAAGTAGGATCGGACACGACCATATATTTTATATTTTTACTACTGCATCAAAACTCTACAGTACATCATCGAATTGGCCAAGAAGCACACGGATGCTTAAAGAAGCAACTACAACTATGACTATATATTCTCCACCTCAAGGCATACAGAGGACTTGTGCTCGCAACTACGACTACGTCTTCAGTGAGTATTTCAGATGTCAACGAATCAGAGGAGTGTATCAATTGTCATTGACTTAGCACATGTTAGACCCTACAGCAGGGAGTATGGCCAGTGCAGGCCACATAGCCATTGCCTGCACTGAGTGTAAACTACAGCAACAGCAACAGCATTGCCCTGGCTTTGGGGTGCAATATCCAGGTAGGACAGAGTGTGCAGGCCCTGTATTGGGGTCTTCCATACCCATTTGAGTAGCAGCAGACACTCCTTTTTGCTCTTAGCTATGTTGGCCTGTGCCATATTGGCCATAGGCCTGTGATCCAGTGCCCCATTCCCTGTGGTAGTGACTAGAAGTGAGGACTTGGTATGTTTCAGAGAGTATCAGTTAGTTTTCTGTAGAGTATTAATTAGTTTTCTATTTTAGAGTCTCAGTTAGCTTCCTGTCTAAGAGTTAGTTAGAGTTTTCAGTTAGTATCGGTGTTTGATAGGTGAGGGCTTCAGGCCAGTGCAGGCATTTGGGGCAGGGCAGGATCTTGGCCACTTGGCCATTACTTGCACTATTGAGCAGTGCATAGTGGCAGCAAGGCTCGACCTAGTGCACAGGCCCTATAACACCCAGTGTTCCAAATGGGGGTAATTTTGAACTTTTGTAAAAGTTTATTATTTAATAATAGGATTTATGATTTATGAAGATTTTTAATTATTTTAATACTATTTAAAATTGATGAATTATAATTTTGATGTGTTAGCTAGTGAACCCTAGAACTATGGAACCTAGAGACTAACCATGACCATGAAAACCTAACCATGTGATTAGAATGACTATTTACAACTTTTTAGGCTAAGGGTATTTTGGTCATTTTGTGACTTTTGAATTATTTAAGATTTTAATTAATTAATGAAATTTAGATTATTTTAATAATATTTAAATTAATGTATTATGATTTTGTAATTTTTCATATTTTAATATTTTGGAAATTTTAATATTTTATATTGATTTTACGGGATTTGTTTAGTCGGATTTGAGTTTCGTTTCGTTTTGACTTGTGTTAGTGACCAGGGTAGCTTAGACTGTGGACGGAATCCCAAGATTAGTTAGTTATGGACCACAAATCCCACTAATTAAGTTAGTGAGTTTAGACTAATCCCACTTGTTAGATTGGTTAAGTTAGAGGCTTAAATTTAACCCTTTTGATCCCAAACTTAAACCTAACTTAAAATTAACCAAGAGGACAAGTTGTGGCCTTATTGGGCTTTCTTCCAAGGCCCAAATAGGATTTAATGGCAGCCACTATAGCTAGGTTAGCCTCCCTTCCTTTTATTTCATTCTATCTTGCCTCTTTTCCTTCACAAAGTGTTCTTCCCCAAATTAGAGAGCTTCCCTCTTTGATTTGATCTCCAAATCCTTATATCCCTCCACCAAAACTTCCATCCAACCTTCTCATACTACCATGTGAGGGTGTTAGCAAAGATTTGGAGCAAAGTGTAAGTAGGAGTGTCCTTTTTGGAAGATCTTCGTGTCAGAGTCGTGTCCTTGGAAGTATCATTGGGATTCCACTCCCAATAGGTAAAACCAACCCGCTAAATTGATTTCCTATGCATATTAGTTAGTTTTAAATCCATAGGATCCACCCCATGCATGTACCCCATTTAGATTCAAATTTGATACCATTTGGAGCTCTCTTAAGAATTTTAGATATGTGTCCTGTGTCCTACTTGATAGATCCCAAATTAGGACACTCCATGTGTATTTATGTATGATAATAGTTTAAATAGATATTTAAATTCAGTTTTAGAATGGTTAGAGAGTGGATTGATCTTAGTTAGGATGGTTAGAATGAGTTTCATTTGGATACCTATGTTGGCATCCAAGTATCTTGGCCTACATGTGTTTCTTTTGTCCAAAACAACTCAAATTCGTCATAATATTCATCCACGTTTTTACTAACCAAAGCAACTTAGAAATGTCAAAACCTTTAGCTAAGAACTCCAATTTATCTCCCTTTTTATTAAAAGTACCATATCGAAGTTAGCTTTCCAAATATATATTTTAATAAGCCAAAATCGTTCTAGAACTTTCTATAAAACTATTTGAGTGTCAGCTGTCCGAAAGACAAACGTATTTCAGTGTTTTCACAATTTCGGGAGCTTCCGGACACAAAAATGCGTTTCGTTTGAAGTTTTGGAAAGCTAATACGAAGGGATACGACATACTTTAATCCTAGAATTTAGTGAAGGCCCAATTGGTACAGTATTGATATTAAGTAGAAGAGTGACTATACGACATAGGCATTTTGTGTAACCTATGAGCCTATGTAGTATGGATATAAAATAAATATAGAGTATGTAATGTATGATATGTCAGATGAATGAAATAATATATATATATATATGATATGTATCCTCTTTACACTAATGTGTATATATGGTTGAAAGCAAGCATGTAGGAATGCAATCATTGTAACGTATGTAAGCAATGCATAAATACATGAATGAAAGAATGATGTACAATGTATGCATGAAAGTATATAATGAATGCTAGATATGAATGCAAGGTATACATGTAATGATAGATATAAATGCATAATATATACATGATGTAATGCAATATATAATAATAGCATGTATGTTAATGTAGAATATATGATGCAAGCATGTATATGTCCACTGTTTTCTCTTTTCCTTACATTTTTCCTTCCCTTCCCTTTCTATTTCAGTTTTTCTCCCTTTTTTTCCTCTTCTATTTTTACATGTTGTATACAATGTATATAATGTATAGATGTATGTAAGTATGTAATATGCATGAATGACATGTATGTAATGAAAATAAGTATATGCATGCAACTTAATAATATATGAATGGATATAATGCATGAACTGAAGTATGCATGTATATGGGATACGGATGAATGATATATATATATATATATATATATATATATATATATATATATATATATATATATATATATAATTATATATATATATATATATGTGTGTGTGTGTGTGTGTGTGTGTGTGTGTGTGTTAAGGTAATGTAATGTATGTATTCACATATATTTTGAGTTAAATATATGAGTTTGTATGCATATATTATATGTATGCATGTATGTAGGAATGAATGTAATATAATGTAGAGTATGCATATATGAATATAATGTATGGAAGTATATAATGTATTCAAATATTTATGTATGCATCTATGTATAGGTTGATGAATGAATGCAAGTATGCATATATGATATGTATGTAGGCATGTATGCAATGTATGTATGTATACATGATATATATGTATGTATGTATTCAATGTAAGTATGTATGTATGCATTTCTATAAACTGAGTTAACCTATAACCTTTTACACACATGCATTCATACACCCTTTGGCACCATGTATCCCATGTCACATACACCTACCTATCATTAAATCTGAGGATATTAACACATATCCTTTCACACACATGTCACACACACACACTTACTTACTCTTTTACCTCTCCTTCTCTCTCTATGTATATATATGTATGTGCCTATATATATAGCTTTCCTATATATATCTATGTATATGAATATGTGAATGTGAATAATATATATACATTATATGACTAAGTTTGTGTGCCTTGTTAGCTTATAGCTTAGTTTTGTGCTTGGTTTAGCAAGTTACTTAGGCTATGAGTTAGTAGCTATATTGGATACTTGATTTGCATATACTTAGTTTGTTTAGACCTATAATTGACTAACCTAGACTAGTTGGCCGTTGTTGACCCAACCCTAGCTAGTTTGACCACAATTGACAAGAGTTGACCTAGTTTGACTTTATAGTTGACCAAGATTTGATTTTGACCTAGATTGACTTAGACTCATGTAGATTGTATTATAATTTCAATTACCATATAAATTAAACTCTTTATAACCTGTGTTGCTCTAACTAGGACTATGTGACTCCAGTTGGCTATCTTTTTATATCAGTTGTTCAGAATATCAGACGAGTACATTCTCTGATAGTTCTTTCATTTACTTGTCGATTACTATACTTTAGTTCTAGATAGTTCTATTTGATTCTCTCTTACAAACACAATTTGATATTGCTGGATCCATTTTATACAACACTCATTTATTCATGTCTGGCCTCCATTTCTGGAACCACTACTGGCATTACCTACTGGAATCACCTTGGAATCACTTACTGGTATCATTCATGTTCTGGCTGGACTTGTACTTATTTTTGTGTCGGGTTATGGATTCACTTGTACTTGTTGGACGAAGAAATATTGGAGTAGACATGTGAATATTCCCAAATACTGGAACCACTCCCTTGGAATTATCAGGAATGATAGCCATCCCACACTTGGCCGAGTGTGCGATGTGCCGTATTATCTACAGCCGTTTACATATCGATCTCAATATTTTAAAACACACTATTAGTATATAATTTGGACTCACCCTGGAATCTTTGATCACTGACTGGACTCAACTTATACTGGACTCATCTTGTACTGGAATCACCTGGTATTAGATTTACATTGTCTGTACTCACATTGGGATTATACTTGACTCATAATATACTGTCTGGACTTATATCATGTTACTCTAGTTCAGCTAGACCTTATTTTACAGTCTTTATTGCCATTCTTCTCCTCTTGTTTAGTTACCTTACTTTTCTTGTACCTTAACTGTTTCTCTACATCATTACTCGTATAAACTGCCATGTTCATCAATGCAACTGTCTATAACTGCTTTATAGTTCTCTGTCATTTACTTGGGATTTCTGGATGAGTTGTGCTCGTTCCTATCCTAACTGGACCTATTGAAAATATTACAGGTAACCTGGAGATTCACAGCTAGCCTAGAGGACCAGTAGAGCTTGGAGTAGACTACTAGTTTATGGTTAAGTTTCTCTTTTAGAACTTGTTTTGCATTAAGTGGTGTCTTGAGATTGTTGAGATGTTGTTATTTTGGAAGTTTATTTAAGTTGTTGTTATTTTGAGTTTTATATAGTGTTAGACTCCTGTGTTATCTTGTCGTGCTTAGATTGTGATTGAGTATTATCGTATCTTATACTTGTCCTCCATTCGGGGTTGAGGTTGTGACAGGTATATTATATAATTGCATGAGTTGTTGATAGATAGTGACCTAGAACAGCGTTCTACCGCCGACACTGCGGCGTAGGCTGGACGTATCCACTTCTCGTGCCCCTACACTGGGTGCGGATCGTGACACGTTTTTAGTGGTGGCCCATGCAGGTCGAGATTCGCATTAGTGCGAAGTCATGTTAGTGAGATGATTAGTTGTACTGCTGCGTGCCTGCGATAGAAACTAAAGAATTGGCTTTAGTAGAGAGAGTACTCAATCACAGTTAGAACTACTTGAGAAGATTCCTGGGATGAAGCTTGAGAATCTCATTATAAACTATCTCGAAATTCGATTCTGATAGTATCTGTCTATTTTCCTTATTCGTTGTTGAATTTGATTCTTGCTATTCATTATTGACTTGATTTTGTACCAAGATAACATTATGGGCTAGGTTGCTTCAGTCATCGAATCTAGAGTCTTTTACAGCCATATTAGCTATAGTACCCCGTCCCTACATCATGCCCCGTACTCTGTCCACGGGGTGCGCGAGAAAGGAATACTGTCGCTATCGATTCGGTCGGGACCGATAGGTCGGGATCGACCGAGTCGATCGAACGGGAACGGTTGAATTAAGATCCATTCCCCGTTATGGAATGTCTTCTTCGGAACCAAGTCCCATATTCAGCGGGCTGTGCCTCGAGGATTGACTCTGCGGCTGAGTCGGGAGGGACCTCCCGTTGCTCTGCTTTTTACGCCGCTTGCGTTGGTTTTGGCATTGTTTTCTGAATGCATTTTTGTGAATGTTTTCGATGGTTTTCATGGCTTACGTTTCGAACTCGCATTTTCTATCGAACTCCTTGAATAATGCAGTGTTCTAATCGGTTGCTTGTGTGATTTCAGGTAATCGCGTAGGCGACGTCTAGCGCGACCAACAAGTTCTCTCGCCGAAGTAAACTCAAGGTGAGTGGCTGACCCTTCTCTTCTCGACCCCTTCTTAGGCAAATCGATAGTGTTATTGCGGATGAAACAATAAATGCAAGGGCACGAACACGATGAAAATGAACAAGTTTCAAAGAGAATGTAGGTTATATCTTCATAACTAAAAAGAATTGTCTTTGCACGGTCATTGGACAACTCGTGCACGAGGAACGGCTTCCTCGAGCGATACCCCGAGACACGGGATCGTTTCGGCCTAGGAGGAAGCAAAAGATAGCTGTGCTCGACGAAAGCAAAGATATGGTTAGTCGGGAGAACTTGCAGCGGGGCTCGCTACCCGCGCTGAAAGGGTCGTCGTCTAACCCAGCTATAGTCCAAATTTGGCTTGTGGTGCCAGTGACCTTCACGAACACAATTTGCATACGAAATGATAACAACTAACAGGGAAGAACATTGTAAGTCTCAAAGGCGCGGCACGGTCCACCGGGGGTAAGTTTCGAAGTAAATTATATTATGCTTGTCATTTCTCGCTTGAAATTCATTAGGATGGTTAGAAACATTCATACTCTAAGTCATATAAACTCATCAACCAAATGAGAGCTTGGAACTTAACTTGCCATGCACCAGTACAAAGTGTAATGTACTGATCCTCGCTCTTCATGCAGGTACCCCGAACTACGAAGGGCGTGCCACTTGAAAGCTCAAGGCGAAGTGAACCCTTTGAAGCCTCATCCGCGTGTGAAGGCTTGTGTTTCTGAAATCCTTTTGAAGACTCCGCACTCAGTACAAAGAAGAATAGATGGCGGCTCAGCTTCCCTCAATCCCAGGTGGAAAGCGTAATAGTTTTTGCTTGTAAAAAGGGATGTAATGTATGGAACGACTATCTCATCGGCGTTTATTTTGTAAGTCGAGTCATGTTGTAGCCCGCGCGGCAATGATTGTAAAGAAGTCAATGTAAAGTTTTTATTATCAATGAAAAACTCTATTTCTATTTCAAATGTGTCATTCAATTTCTCTATGTACTCTAACTTGATGTTGTGTTTCGGATAACCTTATGACTATGCCTTGTGCGATCGCAACTTAGGTTCGCACGGCATCACGCCTGGGGGACGACTATCGATTCTACGGAATCGGGGTATGACATAATGGTATCAGAGCACGGCTTTACATCCTTTGGCCTCGCATCTAGAGTTCCAAACCATTGACCTCGCATCGATGAGATAAGTTGTTCTATACAATGAGTCCGTAATAATTTATGACTGATGCGTTTGCCTTCGTATCGCAGAAGTGACGGAGACCACGGCCGAGCAAGAACAGAGCGCTTCTAGCGGCTCTAGTAATTCGCACCGTCCGTGGGTCGGACCTTCCAACGATACCATTGAAAGGATGCTGCACATAATGGAGGCACAGCGAAACCAGTTCGAGAACCGGCATCAACAGGTAAAGGAACGACAGGCCCAGTTCGAAGCTCGCTTCGACGCGCATGCGAAACTTCAACAAAAGCAGCTGGATACCCTGCAGCAGATTGTACAAACAATGGCGACCAACGGAAATTCTGCGACTGCGCCTACCGTCACCGCACTTACTACCACCGGGCTGACGATCCAACCTATTGAAGTCGACACGGCGGAGCCCGAGCATCAACCAGCGACACTGAAAAAGTATAACTTTGAAGTGTCTGAATTCAAGAAGGCGTGTCGCACTTCCTTCAGCGATACCGAGGGTCCCTCCATGGCAATCGACTGGTTGGAAGAGCTGGAAGATCACTTCGAGCTGCTCGGCATTGAAGAATCCAAGCAAGTCGCCTGCGCACAACTTCAGCTACGGTTGAACGCGCATGACTGGTGGGCCGTGCATAAGCGAGTGATCCGACGCGACAACAACTCAGCGTCGATCTCTTGGGCCACGTTCTGCAAAGCCTTTGAAGTCGAGTACCTTCCGTCAGCCGTTTGTCAAGCGAAGGAGAATGAATTCATGCAGTTGAGGCAGGGAAATCGGACAGTAGAACAGTACGCCGCAGAATTCAATAAGTTGTCAAAGTTTGCTAGTGCGTTTCTGCCTACAGAGGAGTGCCGCGTGCGACGGTTCGAAGTGGGTCTGCGGCACTCTATCGGTGCGTATGTCGGGGTCCCGGAGTACAAGACCGTAGGCGAGGCTCTAAATCACGCCCTCCGCCTTGAGAAACTGCATCCTTCTGGTGCTGACGACGTTGTGCGCCACTCAAATCACAAACGTCCTAGCTATACGGGAGGCAACAATCACACAGCAAAGCATCCGAACAACGGGGGCTACCAAGGACAAAGCACTAGGTCTCGTTGCACAAAATGTAATTACACCGGACACGATACCGGCGAGTGTCGTACCCTGAACATCGACTGTCACTCTTGCGGGAAAAGGGACACTATGCTAAAGATTGTCGTTCCCGACCGCAACGACAAGATGCGCTGCCACAAGCAAATTATCAAAATCGAGGCCCAGTTCCTCGACCTCCTCAGCCCACTCAATCCAACAACCAAGACCGACGCCCCAACACTCAGGGCTGCGTCTACGCCATGACTCGAGATGAAGCGCTGGCATCAGATACAGTAGTGTCAGGTATACTAAAATTCAATAATGTGCTTGCTCGTGTGTTATTTGATTCAGGCGCTTCACATAGTTTTATATCGGCGGACTTTGCCGCCGAGCACAAATTTCCTGTAATATTATTAGATCTCGACCGTAGAATAAGCACGCCTTCGGGCACACCAATTCTCACAAACTTAGCTTGCGCCGGCGGGATTATCTGTATCGGCGGTCAAAAGATCGGTCTGGACGTGATAGTTCTAGACATGAAGGACTTTAACATCATCCCGGGGATGGATTGGCTCGGGCCGTGCAACGCAACCATAGACTACGCTGAAAAGAAGGTCACATTCCGCATGCCTGGAGTGCCTGAATTCTACTACTCGTGTGGTGAGGCGTCGCCGACCTGTATGGTGATCTCCGTAATATCTGCTCGACGGATGCTGTATTCCGGGTGTGAAGGCTATCTAGCTTCCGTTCGAGACATGCAACAGGATGGTGCAAACGCGGGTCAGATCGACGTTGTGGCAGAATTCCCAAATGTGTTCCTGGACGAGCTACCCGGCATGCCGCCCGATCGAGAAATAGAGTTCACCATCGACACATTCCCGACACCCGACCGATCTCGAAGGCTCCGTACAGAATGGCCCCTACAAAATTGAAGGAATTGAAGGCACAACTTCATGAATTACTTGACAGAGGGTTTATCCGTCCGAGTGTCTCGCCGTGGGTTGCGCCCATGCTATTCGTGAAGAAGAAGGATGGATCGATGCGACTCTGCATCGACTATCGGGAATTGAATAAAGCCACCGTCTGAAACAAATATCCCCTGCCCCATATCAACAATTTGTTCGACCAGCTCCAAGGTGTAACGGTGTTTTCGAAGATTTATCTGCGATCGGGTTATCACCAACTCAAAGTCAAGCCAGATGACGTGCCAAAGTCTGCCTTTTGCACTCTCTATGGCCACTACGAGTTCTTGGTAATGCCATTCGGTCTGACAAACGCCCCTGCCGTCTTCATGGACCTAATAAATCGGGTGTTTCGTCTGTTCGTTGACAAGTTCGTAGTAGTCTTCATCAACGATATCCTCGTCTACTCGAAGGATCGAGCGCAACATACAGAGCATCTGCGGATGGTACTCCAAACCCTTCGAGAGAATCAGTTGTACGTGAAGATGAGCAAGTACAAATTCTGGCTGAACAGCGTCTCATTCCTTGGGCACATCATCTCCGCCACGGGCATCGCAGTCGATCCGAAGAAAGTCGAAGCAGTCGCTGATTGGAAACGGCCCGCATCAGTTAGCAAAATTCGAAGCTTCCTAGGGTTGGCGGGATACTACCAACGCTTCGTGAAGGACTTCGCGAAGATCGTATCGCCGTTGACTCGCCTCACCCAGAAAGGAGTCACATTCAAGTGGTCAGACGACTGTGAAGCTTCCTTCCAGGAGCTCAAACAACGGCTCGTTTCGGCCCCGATACTTGCTCTTCCTGAAGGGACAGAGGGATTTCAAATCTTCAGCGATGCTTCTGGCCAGGGCTTGGGGTGTGTGCTCATGCAGCGGGATAAGGTGATATCTTTTGCTTCCCGACAGTTGAAGTCGCACGAGAAGAACTACCCCACACACGACCTAGAACTAGCGGTAATTGTGTTCGCGTTGAAGCTGTGGCGTCACTATCTCTATGGCGTGGCGTGTAGGATTTATACGGACCATAAAAGCCTCCAGTATCTCTTCACCCAGAAAGAACAGAATTTGCGGCAGAGGCGATGGCTCGAACTAATCAAAGACTATGACTTATCAATCGACTACACGCCGGGCAAGGGAAATGTGGTAGCGGATGCGCTGAGCCAGAAGTACTTAGCTTCGTTATGCATCAACGATCGACTGCTGCATAACTTGGAAGGAATGGACATTGAACTCCGAGTTCATTTCAGAGACGTGAAACTAGCGCAACTACGGGTGGAACCGAGCCTACTGGAGAGAATCAAGTCTGCACGGAAGGACGACCCCTACCTGGAGAAGATGCAGAAGCTGATATCGACAGAAAAAGCATCCGACTTTACAGAGGATGAGTCGGGAGTGTTGCGCGTAAAGGGACGACTATGCGTACCCGACAACATAGAACTTAGAAAGACGATAATGACGGAGGCGCACTATACAAAATATTCCTTACATCCTGGCAGCACCAAGATGTATAAGGACCTCCCCGTTGTCTTTTGGTGGCACGGCATGAAGAGGGACGTAGCGCTCTTTGTGTCAAAATGTATGGCCTGTTAGCAAGTCAAAGCAGAGCACCAGCGACCGGGCGGAAAGATGCAGAACCTCGCGATTCCAGAGTGGAAGTAGGATCACATTACTATGGACTTCGTTGTTGGCTTGCCGAGGACGCCGCGGGGAAACGACGCCGTCTGGGTCATCGTCGATCGACTAACCAAGTCAGCGCACTTTATCGCCATCAAAGTTACTTGGAGCGTCGACCACCTTGCTCAGATATACCTTGATGAAATAGTTCGGCTGCACGGGTCCCAGTTTATATCATCCCTGATCGGGATGGACGGTTCGTAGCGCGCTTCTGGAGTAGTCTACATTCAGCATTGGGGACTAAGTTGAAGTTCAGCTCAGCTTATCATCCTCAGACTGACGGCCAAACAGAGCGGGTGAACCAAATTCTTGAAGACATGTTACGACTTTGTGCGATCGACTTGAAGTCAAGTTGGAACGTCCATCTACCGTTGGCCGAGTTTGCATACAACAACAGCTATCAGTCCAGCATCCAAATGGCACCGTATGAAGCTTTGTACGGCCGGAAGTGTAGATCGCCTATTTGCTGGGATGAAGTCGGAGAACGGCAGATACTTGGTCCGGAGCTGGTGGAGCAGACTGTACAGAAGGTCAAGTTGATACGAGAAAGATTGAAGATAGCACAAAGCCGGCAGAAAAGCTATGCCGACACGCACCGACGCCCCCTCGAGTTCTCGGAAGGCGACCATGTATTCCTTAAGGTGATGCCTATTCGTGTAGTTTCCCGGTTCGGTGCGAAAAGAAAGTTGAGCCCAAGATTTGTTGGCCCGTTCGAAATACGAAGCGAGTCGCCCCGGTAGCTTACCAAATTGCCTTACCGCCTGCATTATCAGAGGTACATGACGTCTTCCACGTCTCGCAATTGCGGAAGTACGTACACGATCCGGGGCATGTAGTAGATTTGGGTATGCTGGATCTGAAGGCGGACTTGTCATATGTCGAAGAGCCGGTACAAATCTTGGAGTGCAAGGATAAACTTCTCCGCAACCGTGCTATTCCACTCATCCGTGTCCTCTGAAGAAACCATTCGGTCGAAGAGTTGACATGGGAGCTTGAGTCAAAAATGAAGGAAAAGTTCCCTTCATTATTCTCGTAGAGGTAGGTTCTATTTTATGTTTCGAAGACAAAAATTTTTGTTAGTTGGTTATGGTGTAGTTCCCCATCCCTACATTATGCCCCGTACTCTGTCCACGGGATGCGCGAGAAAGGAATACTGTCGCTATCGATTCGGTCGGAACCGATAGGTCGGGATCGACCGAGTCGATCGAATGGGAACGGTTGAATTAAGATCCATTCCCCGTTATGGAATGTCTTCTTCGGAAACAAGTCCCATATTAGCGGGCTGTGCCTCGAGGATTGACTCTGCAGCTGAGTCGGGAGAGACCTCCCGTTGCTCTGCTTTTTACGCCGCTTGCGTTGGTTTTGGCTTTGTTTTCTGAATGCGTTTTCGTGAATATTTTCGATGGTTTTCATGGCTTACGTTTCGAACTCGCATATCCTATCGAACTCCTTGAATAATGCAATGTTCTAATAGGTTGCTTGTGCAATTTCAGGTAATCGCGTAGGCGACGTCTAGCGCGACCAACAAGTTCTCTCGTCGAAGTAAACTCAAGGTGAGTGGCTGACCCTTCTCTTTTCGACCCCTTCTTAGGCAAATTGATAGTGTTGTTGCGGATGAAACAATAAATGCAAGGGCACGAACACGATGAAAATGAACAAGTTTTAAAGAGAATGTAGGCTATATCTTCATAACTAAAAAGAATTGTCTTTGCACGGTCATTGGACAACTCGTGCACGAGGAACGGCTTCCTCGAGCGATACCCCGAGATACGGGACCGTTTCGGCCTAGGAGGAAGCAAAAGATAGCTGTGCTTGACGAAAACAAAGATATGGTTAGTCGGGAGAACTTGTAGCGGGGCTCGCTACCCGCGCTGAAAGGGTCGTCGTCTAACCCAGCTATAGTCCAAATATGGCTTGTGGTGCCAGTGACCTTCACGAACACAAATTTGCATACGAAATGATAACAACTAACAGGAAAGAACATTGTAAGTCTCAAAGGCGCGACACGGTCCGCCGGGGGTAAATTCCGAAGTAAATTATATTATGCTTGTCATTTCTCGCTTGAAATTCATTAGGATGGTTAGAAATATTCATACTCTATGTCATATAAACTCATCAACCAAATGAGAGCTTGGAACTTAACTTGCCACGCACCAGTACAAAGTGTAATGTACTGATCCTCGCTCTCTACGCAGGTACCCCGAACTACGAAGGGCGTGCCACTTGAAAGCTCAAGGCGAAGTGAACCCTTTGAAGCCTCGTCCGCTTGTGAAGGCTTGTGTTTCTGAAATCCTTTTGAAGACTCCGCACTCAGTACAAAGAAGAATAGATGGCGGCTCGGTTTCCCTCAATCCCAGGTGGAAAGCGTAATAGTTTTTGCTTGTAAAAAGGGATGTAATGTATAGAACGACTATCTCATCGGCGTTCATTTTGTAAGTCGAGTCATGTTGTAGCCCGCACGGCAATGATTGTAAAGAAGTCAATGTAAAGTTTTTATTATCAATGAAAAAGTCTATTTCTATTTCAAATGTGTCATTCAATTTCTCTGCATACTCTAACTTGATGTTGTGTTTCGGATAACCTTATGACTATGCCTTGTGCGATCGTAACTTAGGTTCGCACGACATCACGCCCGGGAGATGACTATCGATTCTATGGAATCGGGGCGTGACATTAGCTGGTTTGGCGATGAGATAGAGTCTGATTTTGGATGTATTTCTCGGGTGTAGAAATTTAAAGTTTTTGCAGCCAAGCTAGCGACAATACGAAAATTTTAAATACTATGATTCTAGAGGTATGTACCTTAGTTACGGACTCTATAGATTATCATTGTTGTACTTACTGGCGTAACGAGGATTCTGGTAACATGGTTCTGGATAGACGGGTATGATTATCAGATTTCAGAATAGATACCATATAGATGGTGCCTTAGTATGATGGAATGGAATATCAGTGTGGATGTTACTTGAGTATCATGGATTAGATAGAGGGAGCTAGGCCACCTGTAGCACAGCACCGTGCCCCGCACCATCAGAAGGATATACCCAGAGGGGCATGGCTTTTGCGCTGACAGTCGAGTAGACCGACGCTATGGATGACGGGTTAGCAGGTCTGTCTTTCCTGTCCTTCTTTTTACCTTTATGTGCGATTCCATTAGTACCTGCCAGGATAAGCTTGTGATATATTAGATAGCGTAGTTACCCTGATCGAGACTGTGGAATCACGACTAGTAGGATTGTGTTGCATGTTATCTATCGACCTTGATTTGATTGTGGGTTTGGCCTAGTAGGGGTACGATCATCTTAATTTCGAGGACGAAATTCTTCTACGGGGGGTAGACTTGTAACACCCAGTTTTCTAAATGATGGTAATTTTGAACTTTTGTAAAAGTTTATTATTTAATAATAGGATTTATGATTTATGGAGATTTTTAATTATTTTAATACTATTTAAAATTGGTGAATTATAATTTTGATGTGTTAGCCAGAGAATCCTAAAACTATTGAGCCTAGAGACTAACCATGACCATGGGGACCTAACCATGTGATTATAATGACTATTTACAACTTTTTAGGCTAAGGGTATTTTGGTCCTTTTGTGACATTTGAATTATTCAAGATTTTAATTAATGAATGAATTTTATATTATTTTAATAATATTTAAATTGATGTATTATGATTTTGGTCATTTTTTATATTTTAATATTTTAGAAATTTTTATATTTTAATATTAATTTTACGAGATTTGTTTAGTCGGGTTTGAGTTTCGTTTCGTTCCGACTTGTGTTAGTGACCCGGGTAGCTTAGACTGTAGACGGGATCCCAAGATTAGTTAGTTATGGCCCACAAACCCCACTAATTAAGTTAGAGAGTTTAGACTAATCCCACTTGTTAGATTGGTTAAGTTAGAAGCTTAAATTTAACCCTCTTGATCCCAAACTTGAACCTAACTTAAAATTAACCAAGAGGACTAGTTGAGGTCTTATTGGGCTTTCCTCCAAGGCCCAAATAGGGTTTAATGGCAGCCACTATAGCTAAGTTTGTCTCTCTTCCTTTTATTTCATTCGATCTTCCCTCTTTTCCTTCACAAAGTGTTCTTCCCCAAATTAGAGAGCTTCCCACTTTGATTTGATCTCCAAATCCTTACATCCCTCAACCAAAACTTCCATCCGACCTTCTCATACTACCAAGGGAGAGTGCTAGCAAAGATTTGGAGCAAAGTGCAAGGAGGAGTATCCCTTTTGGAAGATCTTCGTGTCGGAGCCGTGTCCTTGGGAGTATCATTGTGATTCCAATCCCAATAGATAAAATCAACCCTCTAAATTGATTTCCTATGCATATTAGTTAGTTTTAAATCCATAAGATCCACCCCCATGCATGTACCCCATTTAGATTCAAATTGGAGACCATTTGGAGATCTCTTGAGGATTTTAGATATGTGTCTTGTGTCCTACTTGATAGATCCCAAATTAGGACACCCCATGTGTATGTATGTATGATAATAGTTTAAATAGATATTTAAATTCAGTTTTAGAATGGTTAGAGAGTGGATTAATCTTAGTTAGGATGGTTAGAATGAGTTTCATTTGGATATCTATGTTGGCATCCAAATATCTTGGCCTACATGTGTTTCTTTTGTCCAAAATAACTCAAATTCGTCATAATATTCATCCACGTATTTATTAACCAAAGTAACTTAGAAATATATTAACTTTTAGCTAAGAACTCTGATTTATCCCCTATTTTTTAAAAGAACCGTATCGAAGTAAGATTTCCAAATATATATTTTTATAAGCCAAAATCGTTGTAGAACTTTCTGTAAAACTATTTGAGTGTCAGCTGTCTGAATGACAAATGCGTTTCGGTGTTTTCGCGATTCCGGGAGCTTCCGGACACGAAAATGCGATCCGTTTAAAGTTTTGGAAATCTAACTCGAAGGGCTACGACATAATTTAATCCTAGAATTTAGTAAAGGCCCAATTGGTACAGTATTAAATTTAAGTAGAGGAGTGACTATACGACATAGGCATTTTGTGTAACCTATAAGCCTATATAGTATGGATATTAAATGAATGTATAATATGTAATGCATGATATGTCAGATAAATGAAATGATATATATATGATATGTATCCTCTTTACATTAATGTATATATATGGTTGAATGCAAGCATGTAGGAATATAATCAATGTAATGTATGTAAGCAATGCCTAAATGCATGAATGAAAGAATGATATACAATGTATGCGTGAAAGTATATAATGAATGCTAGATACGAATGCAAGGTATACATGTAATGATAGATATGAATGCATAATGTATACATAATATAATGCTATATATAATGATAGCATGTATGGTAATGTCGAATATATGATGCAAGCATGTATATGTCCACTGTTTTCTCTTTTCTTTACATTTTTCCTTTCCTTCCCTTTCTATTTTAGTTTTCCTCCTTTTTTCCCTCTTCTATTTTTACATGTGGTATACAATGTATATAATGTATAGATGCATGTAAGTATGTAATATACATGAATGACATGTATGTAATAAAAATAAGTATATGCATGCAACTTAATGATATGTGAATGGATATAATGCATGAACTGAAGTATGCATGTATATGGGATATGAATGAATGATATATATATGTGCGTTAAGGTAATGTAATATATGTATTCACATATATTTTGAGTTAAATATATGAGTTTGTATGTATATATTATATGTATGCATGTATGCAAGAATGAATGTAATATAATGTAGAGTATGCATATATGAATATAATGTATGCAAGTATATAATGTATTCAAATATGTATGTATGCATGCATGTATGTATGTATAGGTTGATGAATGAATGCAAGTATGCATATATGATATGTATGTAGGCATGTTTGCAATATATGTATGTATACATGATATGTATGTATGCATGTATGCAATGTAAGTATGTATGTATGCATTTCTATAAACTGAGTTAACCTATAACCTTTTACACACATGCATTCATACACCCTTCGACACCATGTATCCCATGTCACATACACCTACCTATCACTAAATCTGAGAACATTAACACATATCCTTTCACACACATGTTACACACACATTCACTTACTCTTTTACCTCTCCTTATCTTTCTATGTATCTATATGTATGTGCCTATATATAGCTTTCATATATATATATATATATATATATATATATATATATGTATATGTGAATATGAATAATATATATATATTATATGACTAAGTTTGTGTGCCTTGTTAGCTTATGGCTTAGTTTTGTGCTTGGTTTAGCAAGTGACTTAGGCTATGAGTTAGTAACTATCTTGGATACTTGATTTGCATATACTTAGTTTGTTTAGACCTAGAATTGACTAACCTAGATTAGTTGACCATTGTTGACCCAAATCTAGCTAGTTTGACCATAGTTGACTAGAGTTGACCTAGTTTGACTTTATAGTTGACCAGAGTTGACCAAGAGTTGACTTTGACCTATATTGACTTAGACTCATGTAGATTGCATTATAATTTCAATTACCATATAAATTGAACTCTTTATAATCTGTGTTGCTCTAACTAGGACTATGTGACTCCAGTTGGCCATCTTTTCATATCAGTTGTTCAGGGTATCAGGCGAGTACATTATCTGATAGTTCTTTTATTTACTTGTCGATTATTGTACTTCAGTTCCAGTTAGTTCTATTTGATTCTCTGTTACAAATATGATTTGATATTGTTGGATCCATTTCGTACGACACTCATTTATTCATGTCTGGCCTCCATTTCTGGAACCACTACTGGCATCGCTTACTGGAATCACCCTGGAATCACTTACTGGTATCATTCATGTTCTAGCTGGAGTTGTACTTATTTTCGTGTCGGGTTATGGATTCACTTGTACTTGTTGGGCGGGGAAATATTGGAGTAGACATGTGAACATTGCCAAATACTGGAACCACTCCCTTGGAATTATACTGGAATGATAGCCATCCCACACTTGGCCGAGTGTGCGATGTGCCGTATTACCTACAGCCATTTTACATGTCGATCTCGATATTTTAAAACACACTATTAGTATATAATCTGGACTCACCCTGGAATCTTTGATCACTGACTGGACTCAACTTATACTGGACACATCTTGTACTGGAATCATCTGGTATTATATTTACATTGTCTGGATTCACATTGGGATTACACTTGACTCATATTATACTGTCTGAACTTATATCATGTTACTCTAGTTCAGCTAGACCTTATTTTACAGTCTTCATTGTCATGCTTCTCCTCTTGTTTAGTTACCTTACTTTCCTTGTACCTTAACATTTTCTCTACATCATTACTCGTATAAATTGCCATGTTCATCAATACAACTGTTTATAACTGCTTTATAGTTCTTTGTCATTTACTTGGGATTTCTTGATAAGTTGTGCTCGTTTCTGTCCTGACTGGACCTGTTGAAAATATTACAGGTAACCTGGAGATTCACAGCTAGCCTAGAGGACCAGTAGAGCTTGGAGTAGATTACTAGTTTATGGTTTAGTTTCTCTTTTAGAACTTGTTTTGCAATAAGTGGTGTCTTGAGATTGTTGAGATGTTGTTATTTTGGAAGTTTATTTAAGTTGTTGTTGTTTTGAGTTTTATATAGTTGTTAGACTCCTGTGTTATCTTATCATGCTTAAATTGTGATTGAGTATTATCGTATCTTATACTTGTCCTCCATTCGGGGTTGAGGTTGTGACAGGTAGATTATATAATTACGTGAGTTGTTGATTAGATAGTGACCTAGAACAGCGTTCTACCGCCAACATTGTGGCGTAGGCTGGACGTACCCACTTTTCGTGCTCCAACACTGGGTGCGGGTCGTGACAGGCCCATTGGCCTTGGTGTTAGTAAGTTCAATTAGGTGTGTCCCTATTTCCCGTGTCCGCATCTGTATCCAAGTTTTTATGGTCGGTTGTGTCCCTTGTCAGCATCTGTGTCCAAGTTTCTGTGGTCGATTATGTCAAGGTGTCCTATGTTCGTTCTAAGAGAGAGAGAAAGTGAGAAAAAGGGGGGTGTAACGCTCTAGTCCCAAAATACAAGGACTAAGTATGCCAGCTGTATACATACGAAGTATATGGAACCCTCTTATGTATACATAAGCTGTGAAATGTAGAAAGCCATGAAACTAATCTCATCCACAAATAAATATATCATAAAATCAACTTATAATTATCATTGGTACAAAAATGTTGGACGGAGATAAATCCACTACCAACTAAAGAGAGAGAAATACATGGCAATAATGGAAGAGTCGAGCGAAGCGAAAAGACGATCCAAAGAGCTAGCATCGTGAAGGTAGATTGTAAGCTATGGCCTTGGCTAGTGCACCTGCAAAAATCACAAAACACACCTGGAGAAATCACCAGGTCCTCAGAGGGACGTAACAAGACACATAATATCATGCCATAAATTGAATATAGTTCGCTCAACAGAAAATTGCATATGTCTAAACAGATAAAGATCCTTAACCATTCTATGTGAAAATACACTTTGAAGACAACGTTCCACACAGGGGCTTTCCGAAGATAAAAGCACGGCGTATTAGCATTTCAACCGAGGCACTAGTGGCATCTAGAGAAAAGTAACAAATAAATACACGACACACTAGCTCTCGAGTGAGTCACTAACGGCATCTAGAGGAAAGTAAATGCACGGCCCACTAGAACTCGACTGAGTCACTAAGGGCATCTAGAGGAAATTAAACGAGTGAAAGCCCCTACGCCTAATAGCTGTCTTCTCCCTCCCCATGCACTATACGTGCTGTATCTATATCACGATATTCCTAACAATCACTAAGTCTTCTAGACATACATAACTATTAGCAATTATATCCTAACGTACGACTTGTACGCACCGATGATCAGTCAGCACGCAAGTCCGCATCTATATACGATTCACGACTTCGTGACGCATAAGTATCGAGGCCAATAAATGCGGCACACACAAAGGGTGGTCCCTTAACTCTAAGTCAAATGCATAAAGAAAACTAAAGTATAGTAATTTGAATCTACATACGGTTTTGAAAGTATAATTTTTACATTTGCTAGAAATAAATAATAGATAAAAGCATGCATGATATTGAGCAAGTAAATAAACAACAAAGGCAAGGTGTCTTGCCTGGTGTGAATTCTGGTGTGGTATGATGATCCGACAAGTCCTATTTTGTCCAATAGTCATGGTCGATGAGTAAGGGTCCGAATCAACGAGAAAATAGAAATATAATCAGTCATGATGAAGATAGACAGATAGTGAGAATTTGAGAAGAAAATATTTATGACGTTTGAAACCATATTTTGTTATCCCAAAATATTTGTAAGTAGCTATATATAAAAATCGTTTTAGGCAAAAATTTAAGTTGTAAAATATACAAATATTGTAGAAAAAGCAAACTTTTCATTAGTCAATTTTTTTTAATGAATTCTAGGAAAATATTGTCTATTTATTTAATAAAAACAGATTAATATAATTTTAATAATTTTAATAATAAACACATAATATTTTATATACTACTAAAATAAATCATTTCGACAATAAATATTATTCCTTACACAGAATGTGAATTCTAGTAAAATAACAGCAACTACAGTAGTAGTATGATAATAATCATAATAAAAATAAAATAATAATAATAATAATAATAGGCTTTGAAATCTACCTTAAAATTACATATTGGATCAGGCCCAATAACTTATTTCGTTAGGAAATATTTTTTTCTTTAGGAAATTAATTTATATATATATATATATATATATATATATATATATATATATATATATATATATATATATATATATATATATATATATATATTTATATTTTTGGAAATAACTAAATGTATTAATGATAAGATAACCATCATGATTATAACTATAAATATTAATACTAATAATACATATGTATAAATCTGTCATTCATACAAAAATAGTAATATTAAAATAACTACTCTTTCCTATTCCCCCCTCTATTTGTTTATACAGTGTCAACCTAAAAATTAAAGAAAGAAATTAAAAAAAGTAAAAAGGACTGATGCTGGCTTTCTCGAAGGAAAGGAAGGGAGGGGAGATCCTTCTTTTTTAAAGAAAAGATTGGGGGAAAAAAGTGAAGAAGAAGAAGAGTGGGACAGAGACTCACAGTGGGACGCGCGCGACTCGACGGCAGCAAGGGTCGGCGTCGGCTGGCGGCGGGTGGAGCGTGGACGCGGCTCGCATTGGCGGCGCAAAAACCGCTGGGGTCGCCGGTCTAGGCGGCACGATGAGGGTGGTGGCGCATCAGGTGGTGCATCATCAAAAGGAGGCGGCGCTCGGGGATCGGAGCTCCGAATCTTATGGGAAGGAGGCCACAGGGAGATGTGAAGTGACGAACGGCGACCGGATCTGGCGACCGAGGTATTGGATCCGGTCGTGGCTGAGTGCTGCTCCTCCACCACGTGGTCCATCGTGTCGGCAGGGGAGTCATCGACCGGATCTTGGTGAGGTCAACTGTGGCGGCCGTGCGGTCTCGGCCGGTGGCTCAGGTACGTGGTGGAGTTTGATTTGGTATTTATATATGGTGGTGACGGTGATTGTTTGGTCGATATGATGGTGGTGGCCGGAACGGGGAGAGGTGGATGTGCATTCGTCGAGTAACCCGGTGGTGGCAGAGGGTGTGTGTTTTGGTGGTTTGGTTGAGACGGGTGTGGCCGGTAGGTGGCCGGGAGTATGGTAGCAGGGGGAAGGTGAAAGTGGTGGCGATGGTTGCGTTTGGGGTGATTGCGACGATGGCAGGATATGGGTGAGAACGGGTGACCCGACACGGGGAGAGGGTATAAGATGGTTGCGTTGGTGATGATGGTGTCGCTGATGGAAGATGTTGATGGTGGCATCGTAGCTTGGCGGAGAAGACGGGGTCGGGGCTTGCAGTGGACAAGATTTAGAATAGGATTAGGGTAGAAATTTTGTGTCGGGGGTGTGTCTGACACGCGATAATTCAATGTATATGTATAATATGGAATAAGAGCGATGGATACCGACGCGATGCACATCACGTCTTGGGTGGAGAAATTGGATTTGTGAATTTTTGGAAAAAGAATATGGAGCCGCCCCTTATATAGGGGGTTGTGCTCTTAGTTGGATATTCATTATGATGTTTTAAACCCCCGGTAGATAATTCCGTTATTTAATTGAAAACACTTTTTAAATCTTTCCAATATATAAAGTAGATAATCTTATATCTAATTTCAAAAAGTATTTAAAAATTACCATTTAAAATCTAATTTTGATTTAAATCACAATAGACATATTTAAAATTCATTTTCATAAAATTTAAAATAATAAAAAAATAAATTTCAAAAATGCAATTATATATACATAAATAAACTTTATACAAATATTTACGTAATCATAGTTTTCTAAATCGCTACTACATCTGATCAACATATAAATTAGCCTCCTTAGATTAAATAATAACGTTTGCCAATTCTCGGCAGCAAATAAAATATTTATCGTATATTATTTTCGAAAACTATTACTATCTCGTAAAATAAATTTATAAATAAAATATTTTCTAAAAATATGTACCTCGCACATATTCGCACTCGTCGAGAAAATATAAAACGCAACCCACACGCGACGTACAATACGACAAATGCCAACTTGTATGCCACGTACAAATCCAAATTACAAAATCAATACTAAATTATTTATTTTAAAAAAATATAGTAAAAATTTAGGAGTTTTACATCCTACCCAACTTAAAAGAATTTCGTCCTCGAAATTAAAAATAAGTACGGGGGGTTGAGAGGTACAAGGGTATATCGATGAGAAACAATCAAATTACGACGTTCAACACAAACATGCATTAGAAAATCATGATTTCGATAACTACAGAAATAAATCATGAATTTAATTTAGGGAGTGAATGGTGGTCGCGTGTTAACGCAAGAAGAGACAAAGATTAAGGGTCAATAAGGGGTGCTAAAATGATTTGAGATCAAAGATAGGTGGTTTCCTAGAGAGAAGATACACGTCTAGGTTTTGAAGTACGGTTAAGGGAAAGGGTTCTAATCCTTCAAACAATTTAGAAAGTCATGATAATAGATTGAGAGTTGAAGGAAATGGCGTGTAACTCGAGACGTGATTGAAGTCACATGGGTTGGTAATGGCTAACTACACTCGTATTTATATAATTATCATGGTCACAAGGGAATACTTTGTGTCTATCTATTGTTTTGCCTTTCCAAAAATAAGTGAAAGACAAAAGTGATTAAGAGTTCGAAGAAGATGTTATTGAGTACGAATACGTGATTCAAAGGCGACTGAATAATTCCTAAAGGGAATTGCCAACACAGTCACGGATAAGACTCTAGAGGGCAAGTTTAACTATGTCTCAATCCATATAGACCGATATATGAAAAAGCGAACCAAAGTGCACTCAGTTGACCAGACCATCATGTACCGGTTCTGATTAGAGAATATGTTAGTGAGCGCGCGCGCTCAATAGCATAAGTCATGAACAAGCTCGATAGATGGATAAGCTTGCAAAACTAGATTATAGTAGCAACATTAGTTAAGATGGTAAAAACATAGGCACGTGAGATTAAGATTGAAAGAAAGTAGAGTTTGGTCAAAGTCCTTAAAAATCTAGGTCATGTCCAATGTTGATACCTATACAGTCGTCCTACCGTCTACTTGTCTAAGACTTGGTTAAGGTCATAAGGAAGGTTAGGTCGTAATGTATTCTACCCAACTTACAAGAGTTAAACTAGTAGGGTGATGGGACAATGGGTCATGTCTACATAGTATAGGTTACCTTATTAATCTCAATCAAGCACGAAAGAAGGGCACGAATTACGATAGAAGGGATCAAGCAAGGTGCAACTCGAAGAGTCAAGCGAGAAGGCGATCAAGTATGTGGATGAGATCCTATACTATAATCCTATACGCATGCTTTTTTGGTACGATAAAGTAACCAAACAATTTATCTTGACCTGCATGGGCCACCACAAAAATATGTAACGTCCCAGTCCCAAAATATAAGGACTAAGTACGTAGGTATGCCAGCTATATACATAAGAAGTATATAGAACCCTCGTATGTATAGATAAGCTATGAAATATAGAAAGCCATGAAACAATCTCATCCACAAATAAATATATCATAAAATCAACTTATAATTATCATTGGTACAAAAATGTTGGACGAAGACAAATCCACTACCAACTAAAGAGAGAGAAATACATGGCAATAATGGAAGAGTCGAGCAAAGCGAAAAGACGATCCAAGAACTAGCTTCGTGAAGGTAGATTGTAAGCTATGGCCTTGGCTAGTGCACCTGCGAAAATCACAAAACACACCTGGAGAAATCACCAGGTCCTCAGGGAGACGTAGCAAGACACATAATATCATGCCATAAACTGAATATAGTTCGCTCAACAAAAAATTGCATATGTCTAAACAGATAAAGGTCCTTAACCATTTTATGTGAAAATGCACTTTGAAGACAACGTTCCACACAGGGGCTTTTCGAAGATAGTGGCACGGCGCATTAGCATTTCAACGAGGCACTAGTGGCATTTACAGAAAAGTAACAAATAAATACACGGCACACCAGCTCTCGGGTGAGTCACTAACGACATCTAGAGGAAAGTAAATGCATGGCCCACTAGCACTCGACTGAGTCACTAAGGGCATCTAGAGGAAAGTAAATGAGTGAAAGCCCCTACGCCTAATAGCTGTCTTCTCCCTCCCCATACACTACACGTGCTGTATCCACATCACGATATTCCTAATAACCGCTAAGTCTTCTAGACATATATAACTATTAGCAGTTATATCCTAACGCACGGCCTGTAGTCCTCGATGATCAGTCAGCATGCAAGTCCGCATCTATATCCGACTCGCAACTTCGTGACGCACAAAGAAAACTAAAGTATAGTAATTTGAATCAACATACGGTTTTGAAAGTATAATTTTTACATTTGCTAGAAATAAATAATAGATAAAAGCATGCATGATATTGAGCAAGTAAATAAACAGCAAAGACAAGGTGTCTTGCCTGGTATGAATCCTGGTATGGTGCGATGATCTGACAAGTCCTGTTTTGTCCAATAGTCATGATCGATGAGTAAAGGTCCGAATCAACGGGAAAATAGAAATATAATCAGTCATGATGAAGATAGGCATAAAGTGAGAATTTGAGAAGAAATTATTTATGACGTTTGAAGCCATATTTTGTTATCCCAAAATATTTGTAAGTAGCTATATATAAAAATTATTTTAGGCAAAATTTTAAGTTGTAAAATATACAAATATTGTAGAAAAAGCAAACTTTTCATTAGTTAAATTTTTTTTTTAATGAATTCTAGGAAAATATTGTCTATTTATTTAAAAAATAGATTAATATAATATTAATAATTTTAATAATAAACACATAACATTTTATAAACTACTAAAATAAAATATTGCTACACTAAATACTATTCCTTACACAAAATGTGAATACTAGTAAAATAACAGCATCTACAGTAGTATAATAATAATAATCATAATAAAAATAAAATAATAATACTAATATAGGCTTTAAAATCCACCTTAAAATTACATATTGGATCAGGCCCAATAACTTATTTCTTTAGGAAATATTTTTTTCCTTTAGGAAATTAATTTATATATATGTTTATATTTTTGGAAATAACTAAATGTATTAATGATAAGATAACCATCATAATTATAACTATAAATATTAATAATATTAATACTAACTAAATGTATTAATGATAAGACTCACCGTGGGACGTGTGCGACTCGGCGGTACCAAGGGTCGGCGCCGGCTGGCGGCAAGAGGAGTGTGGCCGTGGCTCGTGTTGGCGACACAAAAATCGTTAGGGTCGCCGGTCTAGGCGGCACGGCGAGGGTGGTGGCGCATCGGGTGGTGCGGCATCGAAAGGAGGCGGCGCTCGGGGATCGAAGCTCCGGATCTGGTGGAAAGGAGGCCACGGCGAGATGTGAAATGAGAAGCGACGACCGGATCTGGCGACCGAGGTGTTAGATCCAGTCGCGGCTGAGTGCTGCTCCTCCATCGCGTGTCAGCCGGGGAGTCATCGACCGGATCTTGGTGAGGTCAACTGCAACGGCCGTGCGGTCTCGGCCGATGGCTCAGGTATGTGGTGGAGTTTGATTTGATATTTATATATGGTGGTGGCGATGATTATTTGGCTGGGGTGATGGTGGTGGCCGGAACAGGGAGAGGTGGATGTGTAGTCATCAGATGACCCGGTGGTGGCAGAGGGTGTGTGTTTTGGTGGTTTGGTTGAGACGAGTGTGGCCGGTAGGTGGCCGGGAGTATGGTAGAAGGGGGAAGGTAAAAGTGGTGGCGATGGTTACGGTTGGTGTGGCTGCGACGATGGTGGGATGTGGGTAAGAACGGGTGACCGGATACGAGGAGGGGGTGTGAGATGGTTGCGTCGGTGATGATGGTGTCGCTGATGGAAGATGGTGATGGTGGCACCGTAGTTTGGCGGAGAAGACGGGGTCGGGCCTTGTGGTAGACAAGATTTATAATAGGATTAGGGTTGAAATTTTGTGTCAGGGGTGTGTCTGACACGCGACAATTCAATATATATGTATAATATGGAATAAGAGCGATGGATACCGACACGATGCACAAAACGTCTTGGGTGGAGAAATTGGATTTGTGAATTTTTGGAAAAAGAATATGGAGCCTCCCCTTATATAGGGGGTTGTGCTCTTAGTTGGATATGCATTAGGATGTTTTAAACCCCCGGTAGATAATTCCGTTATTTAATTTAAAACACTTTTTAAATCTTTCCAATATATAAAGTAGATAATCTTATATCTAATTTCAAAACCTATTTAAAAATTATCTTTTAAAATCTAATTTTATTTTAAATCACAACAGACATATTTAAAATACATTTTCATAAAATTTAAAATAATTAAAAAAATTCGAAAATGCAATTATATATACATAAATTAACTTTATAGAAATATTTACATAATCATAGTTTTCTAAATCGTAACTACATTTGATCAACAAATAAATTAGCCTCTTTAGATTAAATAATAACGTTTGCCAATTCTCGGCAGCAAATAAAATATTTATTGTATATTATTTTCGAAAACTATTACTATCTCGTAAAATAAAATCTATAAATAAAACGTTTTCTGAAAATATGTACCTCGCACATATTCGCACTCGTCGAGAAAATACGAAATGCAACCCACGCACGACGTACAATACGACAAATGCCAACTTGTATGCGACGTACAAATCTAAATTACAAAATCAATACTAAATTATTTCTTTTAAAAAAATGGTAGTAGAAATTTTGGGGTTTTACAGGGGGTTACCGAGATGGGGGCTGGAGGCGGCGTAGGCGAGGTGGGGGGTGGAGTGGAAGAGGGGCTGGAGGCGTAGACGAACGGAAGGGGGAGCTGTTGACCGGAGGTGGCGTAGGGGCTGGAGGTGCGCGGAGGTGGATGGAGGCACACGGTGGTGGAGGTGAGTTGGAGGCCGAAGGGAATGTTTTGAAATTTTTAGGGAACGAGTGGGGAAAAACAAAAATGTAGTCGGAACTCTATATTAGAAACATTAGCGACGCTTAGAAAAGACGTCGCAAAACCACAGAATATATAGAATATTGTGACTCATAGATATGAAAGTCGCTAAACGTCACTGATTGAAAAAATATAGCGACATTCGGTGACTTCTCAGCAACGTCACTTTCCAATATGCTAACTGTAGTCACTAAATGTTGCTTAACGTCGCTATTATTCCCATACAGTAACGTCTAGCGACGTTTATATTATACGTCGCTAATATCCCAAATATTAGCGATGTTTTAACTATGTGTCGCTGATTACGTCGCAGATTTGACTTATTTTGGTAGTGAATCATTCATACAGCTTTCTATAATTTACCTAGGATCCTAGTAATGCATATATATGGAAATCCTCAGCACATGCCGTATTCGAGCCGGGCTAGCGGAACCGATAATAACGCATAGCACATAGAACGTAGATTACAACGATCCCTTATAAGGCTACTGTGCTTAATCAGATCATAGCAGTTCCAGCTCTCCTATAGAAAGATGTTGGCTCGACATTTAACATGTCATATACTATACTCCACTAATACCTATGAATATACAGTATCTGTGATAGCCTTGCAATCCTAAAAGTTTGTTCGACAAGGTCGGTAACACACGATCTCGAGATTCCGTTTCCTCCCAATGCTTCTATCCACTTCAGTTGCCTAGGTTAACCCTACGTTTGTTTGGACTCACATGCTATAGTCACATGATCCTCCTCCTAAATATTGTACCTTAATACAGGTACCCCAAGTATCAATCCACATTGGCTCATAGAGTCACAAATCTAGATTCATCCTTAGTGTAATACGTCAAACAAGTAATCATCATACCACGCCAATATTACTGACTGTGTTGGAAACATGAATATACTGGCATTTAGCACGTAGGATCACATAGCATATAGAAATAGCACATCAATGCACACATAGATTTGTACCTCAATACGCACATAGAATATACCAGCACATACATATAATTACGATAGGAACATGGTCAAGTCAAGTAGTCGTATAGAAATCTCTTGGCATATAGGCGCATAAGTCGCATATTTTAAGCTACTCATAGTATACTAGGGTCAGGACAACTAATCAAATCATTAAGAAAAAAAGCAAATAATCACTTAAAATATAAATTCAACCAAAACAGATGCATGAGGTAGTCAGGTTTAGAAGAAAAATAGGCGTATGAACATACCAAGCACATGAACAAACAGGTGCATGGCATGGCTAAGTACATAGCAACCTGGCGTATGACACCACAGACGCATAGCAACCATGGCCAAGTGCATAGCAACCTGGCGTATGACACCACAGATGCATAGCAACCAGTAGGCACATAGCAACCATAGGCGCATAGCACCATAGGTGCATGACAACCATAGGTGCATAACAAGGACAAACATGTGCCTTTAGCTCATGCACATAGGAAACCTATGTACACGACGCACATACTGTCAGGGTTCATGCATAAAGTTTTCATGGCCACTTGGCATTTCTGCCGCATTATCTCCTGCGAGATTGAAGGGTCGTCATCCCCGGACAACAAGTTCAACCATAGAGTTTTTTGAAACTTTCCATAGCCATAACTTCCTTTTTCGATCTCGAAATCAATCGAAATAAAAGCCAAATCTGTATGAAATTGAATTCTCTACAACATGGAACAACTAGTTTTCGGAAAAAAAAAATAAATTTTGATATATCATTTCCATAAAAAAAAACCCATAAACCCTAACTTTAAACTTAGATCTACAGTACACTAGCCATTAAATCAGAAAACTCTAAGAACTAAACATGTAGAGAAAGTTTAGATGCATGATATAGGCTAAAAATATGTAAATAAATCAAAGGAAACAAAATAAGCAGGTGGTCTCTCCATTAGTGCAAGATGTACTTGCCTAGGTGGTTGGAAGAAATGAATGAGAGTGAATGAGAAGAGGGAGGGAGAGTGGAAGAGAATATTTATATAGAATGGGGACGGTGGCTCCACTAAACCTAGCCCTAACTTTTCTAATCCAATCTACATGTCATGTTACATTATACAATAATTAAATAAAATTCAGTCCAGTATTCCATCATCAAAGTAGTGGACCACACCTACAATCAAACAAGGACAAGAGCTGGTACACAACACCGCAACGAGATACTGTTCCATGCCATGATCAGGTGTAAATATAAGTTACAGGTGCACATGTTACGAACTACTAGATACAATATACATGAATAATACCCCAGTCCCAAAATACGTAGGACTTGGTGCGTAAACATATGCCACTCATATAATAAATATACGTAAGCTGTATATGCTATATAATCATGGCTAACTAGTTTGATCATGAGATAAATTTTAAATAAATTTTATGCAATAATAATTATATAATTTATAATTTCAGAATATTATAGATTTATTTCAGAATTTATTATGAATATTTTGTACATATATTTTATGATATTTTATTAGTCCTAGAAGGTATATTATGACTAGTTATGTATTATGACTTGTTGTTACTAGTATATAGTTAGATGACCCTATGTACTATATATATGTACATCAATGATAACAATAAGGTGTGGTTATTGATGTTAGTTATTATTATTATTATTATTATTATTATTATTTGTTGGAGTTCGTGAGACCGTGACTACGGAGGTTGAAGCCAAAAAGGTACTTTATTCCTTTACGACGTTTCTAGGCAAGAAATTGTGCCAGTGTGATCTTACTTTTATTTCCTGCTATACATGTATATGTTGTTGTGTATTAGGATTAGATGTGTTAAAAAAGCGTCCAAGTGTGATTTAAGTGCAGTCGATGAGACCATCGATGACCGATAGTGGGTCTGTGTGTGACATAGTATGTTAGTAGACTTTCTCGTGTGGAAGTTATTTTTTAATAACTTCTATGACTTGGACACGACTCATGACACAAAACTTGGAGCAAGAGTTATATTATTATTGGCACGCATCATGTACTTGGCCGGTACAAGGAGTTCGTGTGACGGATCATATATGACTAGTTGTGTTAGTTAGAGGACTTGTATGTGAGATACGAGTCGTGCAAGTCATGGACATGAACTTGTAAAACTCCTGTACTGGGAATACCATTAGTAGGCATATAGGATTACCATATCTTCGCCCTCACTTTTGCCCTGGTATAGGCTATACTAGTAGATATTCCATTATCATCTATGGACTAGTCTCCGGATTGGGAGGGAGTATGCTAGTATATTCGCGATATTAGTTGATGCTAATATCACTCCTTACCAAACTGAAGGATTTAGAAGTAGTCTTCAAGTGAATTACACTTATATGGATAGTTTACCTTGTCAGTTACTTTCATGTTCATGTATATTGCTTTTCTTGTTCATATTGTGGCTAGTTGTTGTATGTTGTTATGTCCCCTGAGGACCTGGTTATTTTCCAGATCTGGACGAGTACCTCTATCCTACAGTTTATGGATAAGACATCGAGCCAGGATATCTTGCAGAGGACCTGGAGGTTGTTCCTGAGGAGTTTCCCTGATCCAGGGGTTGATAGCAGATTAGAGTCACGGATATTTTATCTAGCTAGCTATGTTCTGACTATTTCTTTATTTAACTATTTTACTAATCCTATATTGTACTTTATTTTCGTAGATATATATTTCACCAGACTTGATTATCTCAGACGAATTTTGTATTTGATTTTTCCAGAATTGTATTTTATTTCAGTCAAACTTTTATTATATTCTTCTGTGTTGTGGTTGTTATTTTGTGGATAAGATTCTAGTATTGTTGATGTGGAGTTGTTAGATTACCTTTGCCTTTTGTACTGTAGATATAGGATTCGGCATACTACGATTAGGATAAGTCTATTAAATTGGGAATACTTATTCTAGCCGTATAGGTGGCATGCACATGTCTTGGGTTTCGATTTTCGGAACTGGGGAGTGACATATTTTTGTGGTGGTCCATACAGGTCAGTTTGTTGTTGTACCTAAATTACCAAGACGAGCTTACAAATTAGGATTAAAGAGACTTAGAAAATCTCATCCACTTGCTAAGTTTATCGCCTTTGAATTCCAAATTCATATTATCTCCTTTACGCATCCAGCTTGATTCCATACTCATCTCATGTGATTTTATTTTACAGCAAGATGCAGTTGTGTAGAAGTCGTACGGCTTTCGGTACCAACCAGACCAGCGATACTACTCTAGCGATGAAAGGACTCCAGTGATACCCGGGAACTCGACATCCGGAGATGTTCCAGCCAACCCGACGACTCCAGCAGGGTTTGTACCACTGACTACGACTCAACATGAGGGCCAAACCTCACAGACCCAGACGCAATAGGAAGATCAATTACCCCCACCACCGCCTCAACTTTTAGCTCAGATACGACATAGAGCATACCCGCAGCAGCACTTCGGACAGATGTCGCAGATGCCCCAGCCCGATGGCCAGGCCAAAATGTCCCAATTCTTCTAAACTATGATACAACAAAAGATACAACAGACTGACGCCATGAGGCAGAGCTTTATGATGATTATGGAGAGGTTGGCAGTACCAGCCCCTGTACCGACACTAGCACCGATACCAGCACCAGCACCCACTCCGACGTTAGGCACTATTTGTGGCTATCGAAAAATGAACTCGAAGACATTTAAGGGTAAGGAGACACTAGAGGATGTCACCGCATGGATTATCAGCACCTAGAAGTTTCTCGACGCTTCGTATCTTCCTGAGGATTTACGGAAGACGATCGTTCGGACCCAGCTTGAAGGAAATGCACATCATTGGTGGGAGTCGATCAAGCGAGACATCGACATAGGTCAGACTTGGGAGCAGTTCTCTTGAGTATTTCAATGCGAAGTACTTCTCCGCTACAGTTCGAGACGCTCTCTACGATCAGTTCCTCTATCTCAAGCAGGGGAATATGACTATAGACGAGTATGACGCATAGTTAAGTCGCCTTAGTCGTTTCGGTACCGCCATGATACCGAATGACTTGGAACAGGAGAGAAGATTTTACAATGGATTGATGAAGGAGCTTCAGCGATATACTAGTACATAGTCTAGAGTTTAGTACGCCTAGGTGTAAGCAGAAGCCTGTATTCAGGAGGCTATCAACAAGGACCTAGTGCTTCCGATGCGCCCTACTACTTTGATTATTCCGGCCAAGGGACAGTCAGAAGGACCCATCAGACGTCCGAGAGAATTTCAACAGTAGATAGCTATACCTTATCCAATGAAGGAGCTCCTGACTTGTCAACAATATGGCAAGAAGGGACACCTTCAATGAGATTGCTGTAGAAGACTTGGGCATTGCTTGAGATGTGGATCTTACCAGCATCGTATTAAGGAGTGTCCCCAACAACAGACAGCCCCGAGACCAACACTACCAGTGCCACCAGGACTGACCGCCTGTTCAGGCGACTGCAGCACCAAGAGGACCACAGAGCGGGCACCTTTACCACCACAAAGAGGTCCAGTACGGGAGGGCTAGACAACAGGCCGGAGGACAGAGGATTGGCCAGGCTTATATTATATCACCAGTTGGAAAGGAACCTGAGGGCATGGCGATTACATGTGTCATCTTAGTAGCATCTATACCCACCACTGCACTATTTGATTCGGGGGCCACTTTGTCTTTCATATCTAGTAGTTTTGTAGTAATGTATAGAGGAGCTACCGCTTCTTTACCTAAGACTTAGAATATTCTCATGGGGGAGGTATTATGCCAACCACTAGTACATGTAGAACATGTTCGGTTGTAGTATTTGGGAGAGAGTTGAGAGCATGATTTTTGGTATTTTCAATACCAAATTTTATTATAGTATTGGGGATGGACTGGTTGAGCCAGTATCATGCCGTGTTAGATTGTAATAGAGAAAGTGTTATCTTTAGACCACCAGGCCGTCCCGAGTTTGAGTTCATGCGAGGTACCATCGAGAAGGGAGTTGGACAAGTAGTCGAAGCTTATATGTCCATGGAAGTAGCACCACCTCTGCCTATTGTTGAAGAGTTCATGGACATATTTTTGGAGGACTTGCCAGATCTACCACCTGACATACCATTGGAGTTTAATATCGAGTTAGTGCCAGGAGCAGTACTGGTTTTTTCTAATGTATACCGGTTGGCGAAGAAAAAGTTGGACGAGCTGAAGGTTCAGCTAGAAGAGTTGCAGACCACGGGCTTTATTCGACCGAGTGCATCACCATAGGGGGGCTCCAGTAAAATTTGTGACAAAGAAGGATGGATCAGGACTTATGTCCATCGACTACCAGGCACTGAACGCATTTAATATCAAGAACAAGTATCCACTATCCTGGATTGATGATTTATTTGACCAGTTGACGGGGGCGAAGGTCTTTTTGAAGACTGATTTGAGGTCGGGATATCACCAAGTGAAGGTGCACAGAGAAGACATTCTGAAGTTAGCCTTCAGGACTCGTTATGGACATTATGAATTCTTAGTGATGCCTGTCGGATTGATGAATGCGCCAACAATATTCATGAATTTGATGAATAGTATATTCTACCAATATTTGGACCAGTTCATAGTTGTGTTTATTGATGACATTTTGGTATACTCGAAGAGCTGAGAGGAGCACGAGTAGCATTTGAGGATTATTTTGGAGACACTGAGGAGCGAGAGGCTCTATGCTAAATTAAGCAAATGTGAGTTCTTCTTAGACCGTATTTCTTTCTTTGGACACATTATCTCGGGAGAAGGCATTTACGTGGATCCAGCAAAGATATCTGTAGTAGAGACGTGGCCTGTTCTGACCGATGCCTCTGAGGTGACAAGTTTTCTTGGGCTTGCCGGGTATTACCGGAGGTTTCTAGAGAACTTTATAAGGATTATGGAACCGATGACTCGGTTGACCCATAAGGAATAGGATTTCGTTTGGACTGAGGAGTGTCAGACAACATTTAGTGAATTGAAGAAGCGCCTGACAACTGCACCCATCTTGACGATTCCATCTGGACCCCGAGGGTTCGTGATATATAGAGACGCTTCTGGAAAAGGATTATGATGTGTATTAATGCAGCATGACAAGGTTTTTGCTTATACTTCAAGGCAATTGAGGACTCACGAAAATAATTATCCTATTTACGACTTGGAGCTTATTTTCGCAGTGATCTTTGTATTGAAGCTTTGGAGGCATTACGTATATGGGGAGCAAGAAGAGATCTTTATAGATCATAAGAGTTTAAAGTATGTCTTCACTCAGAAGGACTTGAATATAAGCAGAGAAGATGGGAGGAATTGATGAAGGATTTCAAGGTTGACTTACAGTACCATCCGGGAAAGGCGAATGTAGTAGCCAATGCTTTGAGTAGGAGATCTATAGCATTTTTCTTGACTACCCAACCAAAATTATTGGAGGATCTACAGAAGTTGGGGATAAAAGTTGTACTGCCAGGAGTAGATGGCCAATTGAATCGAGACTTCTACAGAGGACCGAGGCCGATATACAGACCGGATTGCATATTCATGAGGATGGGACCTTGAGGTGTGGGGATCGCCTCTACGTTTCAAATGGAGAGATTATGCAGGAGTTGGTGACTAAGGCACATAGTTTGCCATATTCCATTCATCCATGAGGGATGAAGATGTACAGGGATCTGAAGCAGCAATATGGGTGGCATGTTATGAAGCGAAAGATAGCTCGATTTGTAACAAAGTGTTTGGTGTGTCAGCAAGTTAAGGCTGAACATAAAAAATTAGCAAGATTGCTCCAGCTATTGCCCATTCCGGAGTGGAAGTGTGAGCATATTACGATGGATTTTGTGACAGTATTTTCTAGGAGCCCGAGTGACAGGGATGCAGTTTGGTTATAGTGGATCGACTCACGAAGGCATCCCATTTCTTTTCTTTTAAAGTGGGAAAATCTACAAAGGTGTTAGCTGAGATGTGCATGAAGCAATCAATACGACTACACGGAGTGCATGTTAGCATTGTGTCCGAGAGAGATTCTAGCTTTACTTCACATTTTTAGAGGATCATGCAGGAGAGTCTTGGTACGAGGTTAAAGTTCAGTACATCATATCATCCGCAGATGGATGGATAGTAAAAGCGTACCATACAGACCTTGGAGGATATGCTGAGAGCGCGCATACTCGACTTTGAAGGTTCATGAGAGGATCATCTTTATATGGTATAGTTTTTTTTATAATAACAGCTGCCATGCAAGTATCCGGATGGCGCCATTCGAAGCTTTGTATGAAAGAAAGTGTCATTCTCTAGTGTATTGGAGCGACATTGGTTTTCAACAGATATTGGGACCGGAGCTAGTGGTTCATACTGTGAAGGAGGTGAAGCAAATCCAAAGACGTTTACGAGCAACACAAGATCAACAGAAGAATTGGGCAGACAGTCATCGTTGACCATTAGAGTTCTAGCCAGGAGATCATGTATTTCTAAAGATTTCTTCTACCAGAGGGACCAATAGATTCAGAGGGAGAGGAAAGCTTAGTCCGAGGTACATCAGACCGTTCGACGTGCTTTAGAGAGTTGGAGAAGTCGCGTACATACTTGCGTTGCCACAAACCTTGGAAGGAGTTCATGACGTGTTCCATGTATCTCAGCTGAGGAGGTATGTGTCAGATCCTAGTCATGTTCTAGACCATTCTGAGATTACTGTGTGGACGAGCCTGTCTTATGAAGACCCGCCCATGGAGATTTTGGACCATCGAAAGCAAGTCTTGCGGGGCTAGACCATTCATTTAGTTCGTGTCAAATGGAGGCATCATGCACCAAGCGAGTCGACTTGGGAGCACGAGGATGCGATTAGGAAGAGTTTTCCTCATCTTTTTGTGGGATTATGTATGTCATCTTTAAATAGTTATTATTGTTTGCTTTTATATTTGTGTGCGCTTAATTTCGAGGACAAAATTTTCTAAGGTGGAGAGGTTGTAAGACCTCTGAAATTTTCACCTATTATATATATATTTTTTCTACATTTTATGGAGTTATATATTGGTTAGTATATTTTTTTTCCACTTTTATTTATGATCATAAAATGTACTCTTCCGTAGCTTTGACTTTTGGCGCACAACAATTATCAAACTCTAGAAACTTCCTTCATGAGTTTTGACCTAGACAAGTTTATCTTCAATTTGGTACATCATGTCCCACTCAAATATGTCTTCTTGTATTCTGTTTGCTTTGCACAACTTCGGGGTCAATTTAGGTCAAGAAGTTATCTACAGTAAGACTTGTCATAACTTCCGACTTAAATTCAGGACTCGACATCGATTCAACCTAAATGACCCAATATATGATTTTGATTATCTTTGAGCCTACTATGCACATGCCTGTGGTGGCCCACTCAGTTGAGTTCGCATGTGCTATTTATTTTTAAATGGCACACAAGACTCAACTATAGACTTATTGGACTCAATCGATCCTAAAAATTTCACCAACCCAAAACTAGTCCAACTACGGACCCATGGAGCCTATTCTAGGGTACTCTAACCTATTAGGTGTATTTTATATTAATTTAAATAAATTAATGTATATCCACGTTAATTCAAATATATTGTTAAACAACTCCAAACCTACTTTCCGAATTTGTACTTTATTTAAATCTCTTTGGACATATCCTATTGCATTTTTTGATTTAATTATCAAATCTCCTCCAAATCTCTTCAAACCAATCACAACCCTTTAACTTTGTTTTTTATTAACTATCGCCGCCCCCTCTTCCTAACGTAACCCAAGAGGATTCCTCCCTATAAACCGCACGCATACCCCACCTTTTCCGAACAAAAAAAAATCATCTTTTCGAACCACTTCACCCCTTCCACCTTCATCACAACCTTCTTAAGACCTCTCCTCTTCGCCACAACAAGCCTCAAGTCGACCACAACTCCTTTGGACGTCGGTACAAGGCTCCGAAGTCGGTCTCTTCCGATTCAATCAAATCTATGAGATACCATGTACGCCAACTTACATCTGTATTTTCTCTACTTCTAGACATCAAAACTTCACGGGACCAAAATACATGGGTTCCCCTATTTGTCTACTACCTTCATATAAAATTTTATGTCAAAATTGTTTCTAGATTGGTCGGAGCACATGTTTTACTAAAGTGTGTCCAGAATTGATACTATTCATTAGGGGACATTTTTTAACTATTTAACTTCACTTTTACCATTGATATCATATATGAAAACGACCTTATTTCAATTACCTAAAATTCTCATTTAATGGTTTTTCATAATTTTGTTGTTTTAATGCTTGAATCATTCGATCTTTGAAGAACAAAATTCTGCCATAAAATGAACTACCAAAATTCCATCTTGTGAGTCCTAAATAATTTTGTATGCATCCAATGCTCCATATTATCGATCTTCGAATCATGATCATAAATATTTGAAAATTTAAATAATTGTTTACCATTTATTTTAGAATATTAATGTTATTGTATTTATGGTTAAGCAAGTTCTAAAAACGTTGAATTATCAATGCGAGTACTAGTTTTATCATGAGATAATTTTTAAAAGAATTTTATGCAATAATAATTATGTGATTTATAATTTCAGAATAATATAGATTTATTTTAATATTTATTCTGAATATTTTATACAAATATTTTATGAGATTTTATTAGTCCTAGAAGGTATATTATGACTAGTTGTGTCTAGTATATAGTTAGATGACCATACGTAAAAAAAAGAAAAAAATAGTTAGATGACCCTATGTACTATATACATGTATATCAATGATAACAATGAGGTGTGATTGTTGATTTTAGTTATTATTATTATTTATAAGAGTTCGTGAGACTGTAACTACGAAGGTTGAAGCCGGACCGGTGCTTTATTCCTTCGCGGCGATTCCAGGAAAGATATCGTGCCATTGTGATCTTATTTTATTTTCTTCTATACATGGATGTGTTGTTGTGTATTAGGATTAGATATGTTAGAAAAGCATCCAAGTGTGACTTGGGTGCAGTCGATGAGACCATCAATGACTGATAGTGGATTTGTGTGTGACCTAGTGTATTAGTAGACTTTTTCGTGTTGAAGTTGTTAATTTTTCAACGACTTCTATGAGTTGGACATGACTCATGACATGACACTTGGAGCGAGAGTTATATTATTATTGGCACACACCCTGTACTTGGCCGGTACAAGGGGTTCGTGTGACGGATCATATATGAATAGTTGTGTTAGAGGACTTGCATGTGAGATACGAGTCATGCAAGTCATGGACATAATCTTGTACCACGCCTGGACGGAAAAGACTATTAGTAGGTGTACATGATTACCCTATCCTCAGTCTCACTTTTTCCCTGGTATAGGCTATACTAATGGATATTCCATTATCTTCTATGAAATAGTCTCTTGATTGGGCGGGAGTATGCTAGTATATTCACGATATTAGTTGACGCTAATATCACTCCTTACCTACCTGTGCGATTCCAAAGTAGTCTTCAAGTACATTACATAGATGGATAGTTTACCTTGTCAGTTATTTTTATGTTCATGTAAATTACTTTTCTTGTTCATATTATGGCTAGTTGTTGTATCTTGTTATGTCCCTTGAGGACCTGGTTATTTCCTATATTCGGACGAGTACTTTTATCCTACAATTTACGGACCACGCATCGAGCCAGGATATCTTGTAGAGGACCTGGAGGTTATTCCCAGGGAGTTTTCCTGATCCAAGAGTTGATAGCAGATTAGAGTCATAGACATTTGATCTAGCTAGCCATGTCCTGACTATTTTTTTTTATTTTTATTATTTTACTATTACAACATTGTACTTCGTTTCTGTGGATATATATTTCACCAGACTTGGTTATCTCTGACAGATCTTGTATTTGATTTTTCTAGACTTATATTTTATTTCAGTCAAACTTTTATTATATTCTTTTGTATTGTGGTTGTTATTTTGTGGATGAGATTCTAGTATTGTTGATATGGAGATGTTAGAGTACCTGTGCCTGTTGTAATATAAATATAGGATTCAACATACTACGATTATGATAAGTCCATTAAATTGGAAATACTTATTCTAGTCGTACTGCTAGCATGCTCAAGTCTTGGATTCTGATATATTTTAGAACTGGGCGTGACATGTTTTTGTGGTGGCCTATATAGATCAGTTTGTCCCTTTGGTTACCTAAATTACCAAGATGAGCCTGCAAATAGGATTAAAGAGTCTTAGGAAATCTTATCCACTTGCTAAGTTTATCGCTTTGAATTCCAAATTCATATTATCTCCTTTATGCATCCAGCTTAATTCCATACTCCTCTTACATGATTTTATTTAGCAGCAAGATGCAGTTATGTAGCGGATGCATGGCTTTCGGTACTGACCAGACCAATGACACCACTCCTAGCGATGGCAGGACTCCAGTGGCACCCGGGAACCCGACTTCCGGAGAGGTTCTAGCCAACCCGATGACTCCAGCAGGGTTTGTGCCACTGACTACGACTCAGTAATGGGCCAGACCTCGCAGACCCAGATGCAACAGGAAGATCAGTTGCCCCCACCACTGCCTCAATTTTTGGCTCAGATGCCACATTGAGCATACCCGAAGCAGCCCTTCAGAAAGATGCCACAGATGCCCCGGCCCGATAGTCGGGCCAGATGTTCTAATTCTTCAGACTATGATGCAGCAACAAATGCAGCAGACTGAGGCCATGAGGCAAAGCTTGATGATGGTTACAGAAATGTTGGCAGCACCAGCCCCTGCACCGGCACCAGCACCCGCTCCGACATTAGGCACTATTTATGGCTATCAACAAATGAACTCGAAGACATTTGAGGGCAAAAAGACACCAGAGGAGGTCACCACATGGATCATCAGCACCTAGAAGTTTTTTGACGCTTTGATGCTTCCCAAAGATTTATGATGACAGCCGTTCGGACCCAGCTCGAAAGAAATACACATCACTGGTAGGAGTCGATCGAGCGAAACATCGATAGAGGTCAGACTTGGGAGCAGTTCTTAGATTATTTCAATGCAAAGTACTTCCCCACTACTGTTCGAGATGCTCTCTATGATTAGTTCCTCCATTTCAAGCAGGGGTAATATGACCGTAGACGAGTATGACGCGGAGTTCAGTCGACTTAGTCGTTTTGGTACTGCCTTGATACCGAATGACTTAGAGCAGGTGAGGAGATCTCACCATGGGTTGACGAAGGAGCTTCAGCGATATACTACTGCACAGTCTAGAGTTTCGTACGCCAAGGTGTTAGTAGAAGCCCGTCTCCAGGAGGCTATCAACAAGGACCCAGTGCTTTCGAAGCACCCTACTACGATGATTGTTTTGGCCATTGGACTGTCAGGAGGACCCATCAGATGTCCGAAAGGATTTCAGCAGCAGAGAGCTTTACATTATCCAGCGAAGGAGCTTCCGATTTGTCATCACTGTAGCAAGAAGGGACACCTTTATCAAGATTGTTGGAGAAGACTTAGGCATTTCTTGCGATATGGATCTGACTAGCATCGTATTACGGAGTGTCTCCAGCAGCAGACAACCCCGAGGCCAGCACAACCAGCACCACCAGTATCGAGACCGCCTGGTCAGGCGACTGCAGTAACAGGAGGACGACAGAGGGTGACACCTATACCACTATTGGAGGTCCAGTACGGGAGGGCTAGACAGCAGGCCGCGGGACAGAGAGTTGACCAGGCTTATGTTATATCTCCAGTTGCAGAGGAACTTGAGGGCGTGGTCATTATAGGTACTATCTTAGTAGCATCTATACCTACCACTGTACTATTTGATTCGGGGGCCACTTTGTCTTTCATATCTAGTAGTTTTGTAGCAATGCATAAAGTAGCTACCTCTCCCTTGCCTAAGACTTGGAAGGTTAACACGGGGGAGGGGGGAGGGGAGGTATTGTGCCTGCCACTAGTACATGTTGAACTTGTTCAGTTGTGGTATGTTGGAAAGAGTTAAAAGAATATTTTTTGGTATTTTTTAATATCGAATTTTGATATAGTATTGGGGATGGGCTGGTTGAGCCAGTATCATACCATATTAGATTACAATAGAGGAAGGGTTATCTTCAGACCGCATGGTCGTCCGAGTTTCAGTTCGTACAAGGGACCATCGAGAAGGGAGTTGGGCAAGCAGTCGAAGCTTCATGTCGATGGAGGTAGCACCACCTCCGCCTATTATTGAAGAGTTCATGGATGTATTCCCGGAGGACTTGCCAGGTCTACCACCTAATAGACCAGTGGACTTTAGTATCGAGTTAGTGCCAGAAGCAGCATCGGGTTCTTCTAATATGTATTGGTTGGTAAAGAAGGAGTTGGACGAGATGAAGGTTCAGCTATAAGAGTTGAAGACCAAGGCTTTATTTGACCGAGTGCATCACCATGGGGGGCTCCAGTACTATTTGTGCCAAAGAATGATAGGTCAGTGCATATGTGCATCGACTACCGGGCGCCTAACGCATTGACTATCAAGAATAAGTATCCACCACCCTAGATTGATGACTTGTTCGACCAGTTGATGGGAGCGAAGGTCTTTTCGAAGACTGATTTGAGGTTAGGATATCACCAAATGAAGGTGCGCAGAGAAGACATTCTGAAGACATCCTTCAGGACTCGTTATGGTTATTTTGAATTCTTAGTGATGCCTTTCGGACTGAGGAATGCGCCAGTAGTGTTCATAAATTTGATGAATAGAGTATTCCACAAATATTTGGATCAGTTCGTAGTTGTGTTTATCGATGACATTTTGGTATACTCGAAGAGCCGAGAGGAGCACGAGCAATATTTGAGGATTGTTTTGGAGACACTGAGGAGCGAGAGGCTCTATGCTAAATTGAGCAAATGCGTGTTCTTCTTAGATTGTATTTCTTTCCTTGGACACATTGTCTAGAAGGCATTTTCGTAGATCAAGCCAATATATCTGCAGTAGAGACGTGGCTTGTTCCGACCAACGCCTCTGAGGGGATAAGTTTTCTTAGGCTTGCCAGGTATTACCGGAGGTTTGTAGAGAACATCGCGAGGATTGCAGAACCGATGAATCGATTAACCCGCAAAGAGCATGAGTTCTTATGGACTGAGGAGTGTCAGACGGCATTTGATGAGTTGAAGAAGTGCCTGACCACTGCTCCCATCTTAACGATTCCATCTGGACCCGGAGGGTTCATAATTTATAGCGACGCTTCTGAAAAAGGATTAGAATATGTATTAATGCAGCATGGAAAGGTTGTAGCTTATGCTTCAAGGCAGTTGAGGACTCATGAGAAGAATTATCCTATTCATGACTTGGAGCTTGCCGCTGTGATCTTTGCATTGAAGCTTTGGAGGCATTATGTATATGGGGAGCGAGTGGAGATCTTTACGGAGCATAAGAGTTTAAAGTATTTATTCACTCAGAAGGACTTGAGTATGAGACAGAGATCTGGTTGGAATTGATGAAAGATTTTGAAATTGACTTACAGTACCATCCAGAGAAGACGAATGTAGTAGCTGATGCTTTGAGTAGGAGATCTGTGGCATTTTTCTTGACTACCCAACCGCAATTATTGGAGGATCTACAGAAGTTAGGGATAGAAGTTCTATTGCCCAGAGTAGATGGCAAATTTACGAATCTTCAAGTGTAGTCATCATTAGTCGAGAGGATCAAGGCCGTATTGCCGACGAATGCGAGATTCGAAAAACTTCTACGAAGGACCGAGGCCGATATACAGACCAGATTGCGTATTCATGATGATGGGACCTTGAGGTATAGGGATCGCCTCTGTGTTATGAATGGAGAGATTAGGCAGGAGTTGGTGACTGAGGCACACAAAGATGTACAGGGATCTAAAACAGGAGATAGCTCGATTTGTAGCAAAGTGTTTGGTATGTCAGCAAGTTAAGGCTGAACATCAGAGATCAGCAGGAGTGCTCCAGCCATTGCCTATTTCGGAGTAGAAGTGGGAGCATATTACAATGGATTTTGTTACAGGATTTTCGAGGAGCCCGAGTGGCAGAGATGCAGTTTGGATTCTAGTGGATCGACTCACGAAGTCAGTACATTTCATACTTTTCAAAGTGGGCCAATCTACAGAGGTGTTAGCCGAGATGTACATGAAGCAAATCGTACGGCTAAACGGAGTGCCAGTTCGTATGCGCTAGAGAGGGTTGGAGAAGTCGCATACAGACTTGCGTTGCCACAGACCTTAGAAGGAGTTCATGACGTGTTCCACATATCTCAGCTTAGGAGGTATGTGTCAGATCCTAGTCACGTTCTAGACCATTCCAAGATTACTGTGGGGCCAAGCCTGTCTTACGAAGAGCAGCCCGTGGAGATTCTAGATCGTCGAGAGAAAGTGCTGGGGGGGACAGACCATTCCTTTAGTTCGTGTCACGTGGAGCCATCATGCACCAGATGAGTCGACTTGGTAGCGTGAGGATGCTATTAGGGAGCATTTTCCTCATCTATTTGTGGGATTAGGTATGTCATCTTTAATTAGTTATTATTGCTTGCTTTATATGTGTGCGCTTATTTTGGAGGACAAAGTTTTCTAAGGTGGAGAGGTTTTAAGACCTCTAAAATTTTCACCTATTATATATATATATATATATATATATATATATATATATATATATATATATATATATATATATATATATATATATATATATATATACATTTTATGGAGTTATATATTGGTTAGTATATATTTTCCCACTTTTATTTATGATCATAAAATGTACTCTTTCGTAGTTTTGATTTTTAGAGCACAAAAATATCAAACTCTAGAAGCTTCCTTCATGAGTTTTGACCTAAACAATTTTATCTTCGATTTGGTATATTATGTCCCATTCAAATATGTCTTCTTGTATTCGATTTGCTTCGCACAACTTTGGGGTCAATTTAGGCAAAGTAGTTATCTACCATGAGACTTGTCATAACTTTCAACTTAAATTCGGGACTCGACATCGATCCACCTAAACGACCCAATATATGATTTTGACTATCTTCGAGCCTACTTTGCAAATTCTTTTGGTGTCCCACTTTGTTGAGTCCCATGTGCTATTTATTTTTAAATGGCACGCAAGACTCAACTATAGACTTATTGTACTCAAATTGATCTTAAAAATTTCACCAACCCAAAACTAGTCCAACTAGGGACCAATGGAGTCTATTCTAGGGTACCCTAACCTATTAGGTGTATTTTATATTGATTTAAATGAATTAATGTGCAACCATATTAATTCAACTATATTTTTAAACAACTCCAAAACTACTTTCCTAGTTTGGAGTTTATTTAAATCTCTTTCGACATATCCTATTGCATCTTTTGATTTAATTAGAAAATCTCCTCCAAATCTCTTCAACCCAATCACAACCCTTTAACTTTGTTTTTTTATATATATTAACCATCAGATTTTATTCTGCCCCCCTCTTCCTCACGTAACCCGAGGGGATTCCTCTCTATAAACCGCACGGACACCTCACCTTTTTCGAACAAAAAATCATCTTCTCAAACCTCTTCACCCCCTTTCACCTTCATCACAAAGTTCCTAAGACCTCTCCCCTTCACCACAACAAGCCCCAAGTCAAACACAACTCCTTCGGACGTCGGTACAAGGTTCCAAAGTCGACATCTTTCGATTCAATAAAATCTGTGAGACACAGCAGGTACACCAACTTGCAACTCCGTTTTCTCCACTTGTAGACATCAAAACTTCGTGGTACAAAAAGTCCTGGGTTTCCCTGTTTGTCTACTACCTTCATATAAAATTTTATGTCAAAATTCTTTCTATATTGGTCGGGGCACCCGTTTTACCAAAGTGTACCCAGAATTAACACTGTTCATTGCGGGACAATTTTGAATTGTTTAACTTCACTTTTAACATTGACGTCATATATGAAAACGATCATATTTCGACTACCTACAATTCTCGTTCGATGAGTTTTTCATAATTTTGTTGTTTTAATGCATAAATCATTCGATCTTTGATGATTTGTAAGTCCCAAATAATTTTGTATGCATCCAATGCTCCATATTATCGATCCTTGAGTCATGATCATAAATATTTGATAATTTAAATAATTGTTTACCATTTCTTTCAGAATATTAAATTTATTTTATTTACGATTAAACATGTTCTAAAAATGTTGAATTATCAATGTGAGTACTAGTTTGATCATGAAATAATTTTTAAATGAATTTTATGCGATAATAATAATTTGATTTATAATTTTAGAATATTGTAGATTTATTTCAGCATTTATTCTGAATATTTTATTCATATAGTTTTTGAGATTTTCTTAGTCTTAGAAGGTATATTATGACTAGTTGTGACTAGTATATAGTTAGATAACAATGAGGTATGGTTATTATGTTAGTTATTATTATTATTATTATTATTATTTATAGGAGTTCATATGACTGTGACTACGGAGGTGGAATCTGAACCGGTACTTTATTCCTTCGGGACGATTCCAGGCAAGATACCGTGCAACTGTGATCTTATTTTATTTCCTGCTATACATGGATGTGTTGCTGTGTATTAGGATTAGATGTGTTAGAAAAGCGTCCAAGTGTGACTTGGGTGCAGTTGGTGAGACCATCGATGACTGATAGTGGGTCTATGTGTGACCTAGCGTGTTAGTAGACTTTCTCGTGTTTAAGTTGTTTTTCAACGACTTCTATAAGTTAGACACGACTTATGACACGTCACTTGGAGCAAGAGTTACATTATTATTGACACACATCCTGTACTTGGCCGGTACAAGGGGTTCATGTGATGGATTATATATGAATAGTTGTGTTAGTTAGAGGACTTGCATATGAGATATGAGTCGTGCAAGTCATGGACATGACCTTGTACAACGCCTGTACGGGGAAGGATATTAGTTGGTGCATAGGATTACCCTATCCTTAGTCTCACTTTTTCCCTGGTATAGGCTATACTAATGGATATTCCATTATCGTCTATGGACTAGTCTCTTAATTGGGCAGGAGTATGCTAGTATATTCGCGATATTAGTTGACGCTAATATCACTCCTTACCTACCTGTGCGATTCCAAAGTAGTCTTCAAGTACATTACACTTAGATGGATAGTTTACCTTATCAGTTATTTTAATGTTCATGTATACTACTTTTCTTGTTCATATTGTGGCTAGCTGTTGTATCTTGTTATGTCCCTTGAGGACCTGGTTATTTTCTATATCCGGACGCGTACTTTTATCCTACAGTTTACGGACCAGGCATCGAGCCAGGATATCTTGCAGAGGACCTGGAGGTTATTCCCGAGGAGGGTTGATAGCAGATTAGAATCACGAACATTTGAGCTAGCTAGCCATGTCCTGACTATTTTTTTATTTTAGTATTTTACTATTCCAGTATTGTTCTTCGTTTCTGTGGATATATATTTCCACCAGACTTGATTATCTCAGACAGATCTTGTATTTGATTTTTCTAGACTTATATTTTATTTCAGTCAGACTTTTATTATATTCTTCTGTGTTGTGGTTGTTATTTTATGGATGAGATTCTAGTATTGTTGATGTAGAGAGCTTAAATTACCTGTGCCTGTTGTACTGTAGATATAGGATTCAGCATACTATAATTATGATAAGTCCATTAAATTAGGAATACTTATTCTAGTCGTACAGCTGGCATATTCATGTCTTGGGTTCCGATATATTTTAGAACTGGGCATGACATACATTGATGTCTTCGCTTGGAGTTATGAGGATATGCCAGGATTAGATCCTCAGAGAGCGTTCCATAAGTTGAACATCAAGCTCGACGCCAAGCCAGTGAAACAACAACAGCGTCGATTTTGCCTAGACGTGATGGACGTGATCCAGACTGAGGTTAACAAACTGGTCACTAGTGGCTTCATCCGTGAGGAGCAACACCCATATTAGGTGGCAAATATCGTCCTTGTTAGAAAGAAAAATGGCAAGGTCAGGATCTGTATTGACTACCAGAATCTTAACAATGCCTGCCCTAAGGATGAATTCCCGTTCCCTATTACTGATGTAATGATTGATGGCACCTGCAGTTTCGAGAGGATGTCATTCAAGGATGGCTTCTCAGGATACAACCAGATCAAGATGTTCCTAACTGACGAGAAGCATACGGCCTTTCGAAATCCGCTGGGAGTCTACTGCTATACGGTGATGCCTTTCGGCATGAAGAAAGCAAGCAAGACTTATCAACATGCTATGAGCACCATCTTCGACGAATATCTTAGAAAAACAGTCGAGTGCTACGTAGATGACATCACCATCAAAATCTGGGGTAAAGCCGATCATATTCAAGACCTCAAAACAGTGTTTCAGCTAATGAATGTGCACCAGTTGAAATAAACCCAACCAAATGATTCTTGGTGGTATCCAGTAGAAAGTTCTTGGGCTTTGTTATCATGTCAAAAGGAATCCATATAGATCCTGAGAAAATATGATCCATCCTCAACATGAACCCTCCGAAGAACCTCTGAAAACTCCGAGGGCTCCAAGGAAGGCTGGCGTATATGAAAAGGTTTATAACAAACTTCTCTAGACGATACAACCATTCACTAATCTGATAAAAAAGGGAATGTCGTTCGTCTGGACCAAAGATTTCTAGAAGGCCTTTGACGACATAAAGGAGTACATCACGCACCTCCAGTCTTGGTCGCCATAATAATTCGGAAGTCGTTCTTGCTTTATGTTCATGCAATGGATCATTCGTTAGGCGCATATTAGCACAAAAAGGAGACACGGGCCACGAGTAGTATATATACGACCTCAGCAGAATGATAATTGGGGCAGAGCATCGATAAAACCCAGTCAAGAAGGGATGCCTAGCCTTGGTATTCACGATCCAGAAGACGCGTCATTACGTGACGGGACAAACAATTCACGTGGTCTCCCAGGTCAATCCCCTCCTAGTACTCATGAAAAAAAACTCGGGGCATTGAATTCTCGTCTAGCCACATGGGAGATGCTCCTTTCCCTGTACAATATGGTTTTCGTCCCGTAGAAAGCAGTAAAAGGCCAGACGCTAGCTGACTTCTTGGTCGCACATCCTTGACGAAGTTGTCACGACCTGCACCCGGTATAAGGGCACAAGTGCGTAACAGTGCTTAGCCTACGCCACAGAATCGCCGGAAGAACGTTGTACAAGGTCACTATCTAAACAACTCACACAATTATATAATGTACCTGTTATGAATCTCAACTCCGAACGGAGGACAAGTAAAGATGTAGTAAAACTCAATCACAGTCTAAGCACGATAAGGTATCACTGTAGTCTAGATAATTAATAAGACTAAACAAACAACAACTTAAAATAAACTACTAAAATAATACTGTCTCAAATAATCTCAAATACAAAGTCAAATATCTCTACTTATTACAATTCAAGTTGAAATATGAAAATCTAGAACAATTCTACTAAATTAGTCATCTGGTCACTCCTGAAGGTCAGGGCACAATATGGCTAATCCCTCCTCAGGACCATAGCAAGGGCACGTATCTCCAGGACAATCATCTCAAAAATATATCTAGTCAGGATGGAACGAGCACACCTCATCTAGCAATCCCAAGTAAATGACAAAGACTATAAAGCAGTTATAGACCGTTATATTGGTGAATCATGAAAGTTTGAGGCAGGTAATGAAAATAGAACAACAGTTAGAACAAGGAAAGTAAATACTGTGAAACAAAAGATCATGGCAATATAAACTGTAAAATAAAGCTAGCTGAACTAGAGTAATGTTATATGAGTCTAGACAGTACAATGTAAGTCAAGTATGATCCCAATGTGAGTCCAGTAAGTGATTCTAGGGTGAGTCCAGTACAAGACTCTAACAGTGTGTTTTAAAATACCGAGGTCGACATGTAAACGGCTAGGGGTAAATCCGGCTCATCGCATACTTGATAAGTGTGGGACTGCTATCGTTCTTGATCAGACCAAATGAGTGGTTCCGGTATTTGGGAATGTTTACATGTCTACTCGAATATTTTCTCGCTCGACAAATACAAGTGAATCCAAAAAATGACATGAAAGTAAAGTACAAGTCCAGCTAGAACATGATAATGCCAGTAGGTGATTCCAGTAGTGATTCCAGTAATAATTCCAGTAATAGAGGCCAGACATGTAAAAGGTGAGTGTCGCATGCTGGATCCAGAAATACCAATCCGTGTTGACAGAGAATCAATATAACTAACTAGAACTAAAATATAGTAATCAACAAATAAATAAAAGAACTATCAGAGAATGTACTCGCCTGATACCTTGTGCAACTGATGAATATAGATGTCCGAACCGGAGTCATAATGTCCTATTTAGAGCAAGACATGTTACAACGTGTTCAATATATGATAAATGAAGTTTACAATGCAATCTACATGATACTAGGTCATTCTAGGTCAAAGTCAACTCTTGGTCAACTCTGGTCAACCTTCTAGGGTTAAAGTTAACTATTTAGTCAAAGTGGGTCAACACTAGACTCTTCTGTCAGCTATCTAGTCAACCAAGGTCAACTAGGTTATTTCTAGTCATTATCTTGCCATACCTTAGCACTGTAGCTAAATACTAGACAATATTAGCCTGTATCCTAGAGTATCATATTTCTACCATAGGCCTACACACTTGGGATACCATATATACTATTATATATATATATATATATATATATAAAAAAATATATATATATATATATATATATATATATATATATATATATATATATATATACATCTAGCACCTATATACATATAGCCTATCATATATAGTACATACATATTATACACATATAGGTATTTAATATCCACTCCTAAAAGTATATCCTATAACATAGATATATCAACATTAACCCACACTACCTCATCCTCATATAATGTATGCATTTGCCACACATTACATGACCAACAGTTATGTATACAAAATGCATCTATTTAGAAGATAATTGAACCAAGGAGAGTGGACAACATGGAAGACCCTAAATTGACCACAAATCCTTCTCATTCACAAACCTAGAATTAATATATATACATATATTATATCCTAAAGCAACTGGCCTATCTACCCATATAACATATATAAACTTACATATGAGAACTTAACTACTACAAACATATATACACATCGTGTAGGATATTCAAAGCTAGCTTGAATATACAACCAATTAGCCTCATATTTCTAGAACTCACCTATCTTAACCATAGACACCTCTGATACTAAATAAGGGGACTAGACTATTATGAAGATTTGGACTGAACAAACCTAAATAGGACCGAACTCAGAGTATACAGTTGTACACTGTGTTTAGATACAAGGGTATCCCTACAACAATTGACACATGGTTATAAGAACGGGACATGGGTCATATCTATACAAATATGTATACATCTAACAAAACCCACAACTGATACCATCCCATTCTCAACTACCCCTATATCAACCCACTAGGCTACATCTGCTGCTACTGCTGCATGCGCTGCTTCCTGCAGATCATGGCCAACTCTCATATAACCATAGGCCTATTTATATTCTAACATAGTGTACATGCATATAATACCCCTAAACTGTAATAACCTATAATCACATATCCCTACTATACTAATACTTGCATAAAATCAGAAATTACTAACCCAATGTTCAAATCCAAGACATATATCAACAACTCAAACCTGGCATTTATCATGTACAACATGTATACATTAAGTTAATACAATTTGGACAAGGGGGTCAAGGAAGTGTCGAGCAGTTGAGTAATGTGTCCATATTGAAGTACGTGTAGGCAACTCTAGAGGGGGGATAAATAGAGTATATGTCGATAATAACCAAATAAAAATTAATTCTTTCACCAACAGAATAATTAATCAGAGTATTAATACGGAAATAAAAGAGATTAGAAAAGCATACGCAAAAACAATAGTTTTAACCTGGTTTTCTTGTGGAGGACTAGTCCAGGCCTGATAACTCTTGCTCAGGATTGAAATCCGCTATTTGTGAAATAGAGGTACACCATGTGCCTTTACTCAAAAGAGCACGCCAACTTCTTACACTTTCGTTGAGACGAAACTTAGAATTGTCCAAGCGACTACTTTCAAACTCTTGCACAGAACTTCTAGCTGAATTGCATTGAGCACCTTGGGGCTTAGAAAGTTGTGTGGCTAGTAGATGGGAAGAGTAGGCTTAGAATGTATAAGGCTATAGAAGATGAGAAGATGAGATGAAGAGATAAATGAAAATGAAAATGAATGAAATCATGCCATATATTTAGTCCAGGGAGGCAGAGTTCGGCCAGAATTCTGCCCCAAAATTCAAATTTTTGGCCGTTGAACAAATAGTAACCAGCAAACCCTAGAAATTAGAATCCTGAATTTCAGGAACCAGAGTTCGGCCTAAATTCTGCCTAGGGCAGAATTTGGCCCGAATTCTACTTTCTTGGGCCAGAATGTTCAATTGGGCTAGGATGTTCAAAAGGGCTTGGTTTGGTTTGGTGGTTGTTTGGTGGAGCTTTGGATAAGTGATTCTAGGTTTAAGACACTCAGTGCTATTCAGCGTACATAATCCTAGACTCAAATAAATATAAAATTTACAGACACAGAATACAAGTAATAGCTTCATATGTTGATGACGTCTTGTCTCAAACCGATATGTGATGATGTTATGTCTTTGAGCTAGATGTGTCATATTGGATTATAACAGATATCATTTTTGTCAATACTCAAAACTGGGTTGACTGTGATCCAGTTTGGGTCAACAATCTCCACCATTTTGATAATTGACAAAACGATATTTGTATGCCCCAATGTTCATAACTGGACACATGTTGTAGGGAGTAAAAGCAAATGAATGGCATGGAATGAATAGCTCCCCCGTAGATGGCTATGTTGGTTCCCCCATAATTGGATATGTCCCGAGACAAAATTCTTACCTAAGCACAACATGATCATATATAATCAAATATTTCTCCTCCTTTGTCATTTATCACAAATAAATATCGAAGTACTCCCCATAAATAGATAAATGATTAATAAAGAGAAGAATTGCAATCACACAACCATGAAAAATAGAACTAGTAGTTTAGAAAAAAAATACAAACTAAGCCAACTAGCAGTCATACAATGAAGAAGAAAAACTAAGTCGTACAATGAAGAAGAAAAACTACAAAGCATAGTGCTAAAAGTAGGAATCTACAATGCATAACTAAAACATAATAAGTCATCATCAACAGCAGCAGCAGGAACGGAACCACAACCGTCATGGAGCACAGGATGGTTCAGCAGTATCTGAGGGGTCGCTGGCAGAGCGACGAGGATCAACAAATGCTGCGTCTGGATCCAGATACCGCATAGCCCAGGGGTCGTCGATCCGGTAACTTTCGCAAGTGTCCCGCCCCGTAGGAAATGGCATAGTAGAATGCCAAGCCATATTATATTGGATGTCGTACAGTATGTTGCTTATGGCACCCATCTGAAGAATAGTGCGATAATCTAATGCAGTATAACAATCGTCTTGCAAACAGAAGTGATCGTACAGCATTTCACGAATATAGTCAAGGGTGGCTGGAGGCTCAGGCTCGGGTGCATCAGGATCAAATGGTACCTCCTCAACTGGCTCAGGAGAAGCAACAATAGCAGTAGTACTACGGGCCTTGGATAGAAAGGCAGGAGCAGGTAAGATCTAACATTCATCCAAAGGGATGTGAAAAGCATGAAAGATCAAGGTTAGATACATCGCGTAAACAAGCGATTTAGATTTCTTTCTTGCACGGATCATCCAGTCCATCATCGTGCGAGGAAAGTTGAAGGGATAGTGAAGTGAAGGTAGTAAAGGGCTGTGATCTCATGATAAGTAACTTCATCGGTGGATTCCGCTTTGGACAAGATAAAAAGATTATTTGTTGAAGTTCATTAAAGTGATTATTGAGATACTTTGCCTTAAGTTTGCTAGGGTGTGTGTTAGGTTCACACATTATATCCTTGAAACCCTCAAGAGTGATGTCTCTAACGAATTGGAATTCATGAGCATCAGTGATTTTCTTCCAGGAGTTGGGATCGGGAAGTTCGAGATACTCGACAAGATCAAGTCGTCGAAAGAGATGTCATTACCGACGACACGGGAATAAATTCTAGTATCATCATGTGTTATATTACGGTAAAAGATTTGGATGGCATTTAGATAGATGACAGATTGGATAGACACAAGTTCATCTAAACAAAGATCCTTAAAGTTAGGATCAAAGTCGGAGAAAATTGATCGGATGCCCCGGCTCAACACTCCTTGATTTAAAATCCAAAAACACTCATTAGAAGCATCTAATGAGACAAATATTTGTTCACCAAAGGTTTTGGCATTGGGTGGAGGTGGAGGATTAAATACAGGATGGATGGGTTGAACATTTTGTGGAGGAGGAGGAGGATTAGATGAAGAAGCACCTTCAATTCTAGGCCTCTTCTCCCGATTAAGCAATCTATGAGCCATTGACAAGCAAAAACAAAGAGATAATGGAAAGTAGATGGTGAAAAGTGATTTTTACCTCAAATAAATTGTTGGAGATGGAAGAGAATCACCACAAACCCTTGATTCTTGAGTTTAGGAAGAGAAATCCTTAAGAATTGAGAGTTCTATGGTTAGGGTTTGGAGAGAAGGGTTTTGAGAGGTTGAAGAAGGTGGGAATGAAGAGAGAGAGAGAGAGGAAATTCGTGTATTAGGAGGGTAGGGTTGGCTGATTTGGCCCTTGGATTAAAAGAATGGATGGCTGAGAGCTGCTGGAGGTTCTGGAACCCAGCAGATAGAGTTCGGCCCGAGCTCTGTGAGCTTGGTGCAAGAACTCAAAAAGTTCAAAAAGATAGTTTTTAAAGAAAGATTTAATAGGATTTGTCTTGACTTAGTAATCTTGAAAGATATTAGGCATACAATAATTTAAACCAGGTAGTAAATTATTGTTAAAACACTTATCAGCATAGTTGAACTGTCTCGGGTTAGCTGTAGGGGCTGGATCTCAGCTAGCGGTAGTCCAAAGACTAGTGCACTGTGTCGCTTAGGCTTTTACGCCTTGTTGTCAGAAGGGCCCTTTCGGCTTGTACCCAAAGCAATGTCACCATGAAGGATATATGTTACAACCGTTATTTACGCAGGTACAACCTATTGTATGGTAGTTTCATCTAAAACTCATAGCTCTCGACAAAGAAAATTGAAGCGCTCTTCGGCTAGTAGTTTTGTGAAAAAAATCTGCTAGCTGATATTCAGTGTCAATGAATTCTAAGTTGATGGTGCCATGTAGTTGACGATCACGCAAAAAATAATATCTAATCTCTATATGCTTTGTGCGTGAGTGACATACTGAGTTTTTGGTCAAATTGATTGTACTAGTTTTATCACAGAAAATAGGTATGTGCTTGAATAGTAAGTTATAGTCTTCAAGAGTTTGTTTCATCCACAAAATCTGAGCACAACAATGACTAGCTGCTATATATTCAGCTTCTGTTGTAGATAGTTCTACTGAATTCTATTTTTTTGCTAAACCATGCGACTAAAACCTTTTCTAACAAATGACACGTACCGCTGGTGCTCTTACAGTCGACTTTGCATCCCGTAAAATCTGTATCGGAATATCCGATTAAGTCAAAGGTAGTGGTTTTGGGATACCACAAGCCTACCGTAATAGTTCTTTTAAGATATTTAAAGATACGCTTAATCGCGGTCATGTGTGATTCCTTAGGGTTAGCTTGATATCTAGCACATATGCAAACACTAAACATGATATTGGGACGACTAGCAGTTAAATACAATAGGCTACCTATCATACCTCGATACTTACGTTGATCAACAGGTTTGCCGCTTTCATCAGGTTCCAACTTTGTTGTAGTAGCCATAGGAGTACTGATAGTTTTGATTTTGTCAAGCTCAGACTTTTTCAACATTTCATTTGTATACTTCGATTGACTGATGAAGATGCCTTGCAAGTATTGTTTGACTTGCAGTCCAAGGAAGTAGTTGAGCTCCTCCATCATGCTCATCTCAAACTCGTTCAACATACACTTGGCAAATTCTTTGCATAAACCCTCATTAGTAGACCCAAATATGATATCATCTACATAAATTTGAACTTATAAAATGCTGCCATCAAGAGATTTTATGAAAAGTGACGTGTCAATTTTTTCTTTTGAATTTATCTAGTAAGACGGTGCTAAGGCGTTCATACCCGGCTCTGGGAGCTTGTTTGAGGCCATAGAGCCCTTTTTTAAGTTTGAAAACATGGTCAGAAAATTTATGATTTTCAAAACCAGGCGGTTGTTTTACTCTTTAATAAAGTCATTTAGAAAAGCATTTTTCACATCCATTTGAAAAAGTTTGAAGTTTTAGAAATTTGCAAATACACAAAGCATCTGAATAGATTCAAGTCGTGCAACAGGAGCATACGACTCATCGTAGTCGATACCTTCCTCTTGGTTGTATCCTTGAGCTACGAGACGAGCCTTATTGCGTGTGACTGAACCGTCCTCATTAACTTTATTACGAAAAACCTATTTAGTACCAATGATCAATAGGTTTAGGAACAAATTCCCAAACCTGACTCCTTTCGAATTGATTGAGTTCTTCTTGCATTGCAGATATCCAAAATTCATCGTTAAAAGCTTCTAAAACATTTTTTAGATCTATTTGAGAAATGAATACAGTGCTAGCTATAGAATCTCTTACAGAAGATCGAGTAGTTACCCCTCTTGATACCTCACATATTACCAAGTTTTCTGGATATGAAGGTGTGAATTGGAACTTCTTTGGTAAGCCTTCTAGATAACTGGTTCCAGGTGTTGTATCCACATGTGTAGAGGTTGATGGTTCGATGTGAGCATCAATATCGTCATCAGGGATAGCAGCTGTACTATTACTCTCATCAAATGTTACATTAGTAGACTCTTCAACAATCATATCCGAGAAAAAATACCTTCATCAGCTTTGCTCTTGGCTCTTGGCAGCATATCCAAGAAAAAATACCTTCATCAGCTTTGGCATCAAACTTGCCTAAGTTGTCTTTGGTATTCAGGATAAAGCAGCGATAACCAAACACTCGAAAATAAAAAATAGTAGGTGTCCGGCCAAACCAAAGTTCATAAGGAGTTTTTTTCAAAATAGGTCAAATCAACACCCTATTCAAAATATGGCATGCTGTACTTATGGCTTCTGTCCAAAAATATTTCAGAAGAGAAAATTGATTTAACACGACTCAAGCTATATCGTCAAGAGTTCTTACGCTCCACAACACCATTTTGTTGAGGAGTTATAGGACAAGAAAATTCAAGATCAAAACCATTTGACTCACAAGACTTTTCAAAATCAGAATTTTTGAATTCGCCACCATGATCACTTTGGATTCGAGTAATCGTGTAGCCTTTTTCGTTTTGAAACCTTATAGAAAATACTCTAAAAACATAAATAGTATCACTTTTGTTTGTCAAAATCCAAGTAAATCTAGAAAAATTATCTACAATAACAAAAGCGTAGAGTTTTATGCCAAGACTGACTACTCTACTAGGTCCAAATAAGTCCATGTGAAGCAGTTGCAAAGGTCGAGTGGTACTTACAATATTGATGGATTTAAAAGAAGATTTGTAGCCTTATTCTTTTCACATTCGACACATACCGTGTCCTTTTTGAATGTGATGTCAAGCAGTCCTCGTACTAGCTTCTTGGTAGATAGTCTGGATATGGTGTCCATGTTGGCATAACCAAGACGCTGATGCCATAATAGCCTTTCGTCTTTGTGGGCGTAGACACACCTTCCTGCACTGTTAGTATCTATAGAAAAATAGAAAATGTATATATTATTTTCTCTTATCCCTTCAAAAGCGATGTCTTCAAATGATCTATCATAGATAAAGCATTTAGTTTTACCAAAGTTAATATCATATCCATGATCAGCAAGATGAGTGATGTTGAGTAAGTAATGCTTTAACTCAGTCACTAAACAGACATCCTTAATGACGGGAGAAGGAGGATTACCAATAGTACCATTACCTATGATATAACCTTTCAGATTATTGTCGAAGGATACATATCCTTCCCTTTTCATCGATAGTGTTGCGAATAGATTAGCATCTCCAGTCATATGTCGCGAACACCCACTATCGAGAATCCATTTGCTTCTAGTTGGTAAAGGAAGGTCCAGCTACACCATAGTAGATGTAACCTTTGGTACCCAGATCTTTGAGGGTCCTGAACGGTTAGTTTTTGGTTCCCATGCATATAGATTCTTATCAACTAATTTTCTAATTCTACAATGTGGTGATACGTGTCCATGTAAACCAAAGTATGTACATGTAGCATGTATATTTTATTTGGTACAGGATGATAGTGATATCTATATATGGGTACAGGATGATGATAGTGACTATGTGTAGTGGCAGGATGATGATAATAACTACGTGTGGGTGTTTTAAGTACTGCATTAGAGTAGGTGTACATAAAAGCATGTTTACGTGTAGTATGTGGATGCATGTTATTTTGATAACGTGTTTTATTGTGTTCGTGTTTAGTGTATGTGCTGTGACTGTAAGACTGAGTTTAAGGTTGAGCAACCTGTTTACCCAACCTGATCTCTAATTTCTTAGAGGCGGCATATACTTCATCATATTTAGCAGAAATAGCATTAATTCTAGCCGTAACAACCTTGTATTTGTTTTTCTCTTCAGCAAGCTCTTTATTGAGTGCTGAAATATTACGTTTAATGATAGATTCGGCATAATGTAAGCTTAATTTAAGCTTGGATACCTCCTCGGTGTCCTCTGTAGGAGGTGTGACTCTAACATTATTTAGTAAGCATGAAAGTATATGGATCTCAGCTTCATGAGCCGTGATTTTATCCTTAGCATGTTTATACTTAATAATAACCTTTTTGTGGTCTTCAAGCAGATCACTAAAGGCATCACCAAGTTTATCAAAAGTAAAATCATTAAGAGGATCATGAGTTACCTTATCAGATGTTGCCATTAGGCAGATGTTAGCTGAGTCTTGGGGAGTGTCATCTTCCTCGTCTGAGTCACTGGCTTCGCATTCATGTCAGATACTGGTGTTGGCATACTTTTGTGAGGATGAATTCTTATACGATTTCTCATATCCGCCACCTTTATTTGCTACAGGGCAGTCTTTTCTGACGTTTCATGTCTTCTTACAACCGAAGCAAGTGGTTTCTACATCGTCTTCCTTTTGGTCCTTCTTCCTTTGGTTGAAGCGTAGAAACTTTATGAAGTTGCATACCAAGAGTGCTTGATCATCACCATCAGAATTATCATCGTCTGTCTCTTCTGGAATGGTTCTTAGGCGATGAGTTCTAAGCGCAATTTTCTTTTGCTTTGGAGCAGGTTCATTGAAGTCTTTGAGATCGAGCTCATGAGTCATCAACTTGCCCATCAGAGTTTCCATTGACATGTTAGTGAGACCACTGCCTTCGATGATTACTGTCACCTTGGGGTTCTAGATTTTTGGTTGCCTCCTAAGTAGCTTGCGGATCTTCTCATGGTTGGTGTACTTTTTGCCAAGGGAAGATAGCATTTTGACGATGTCGAGGAACCTTGTGAACATTTGAGCGATTGTCTCATTTGGCTTCATCTTGAATGCCTAGTATTCTTATGTCAAACGAGTGATCTTTGATTCTTTAACCTGTGTGGTTCCTTCATGGGTCACCTCCATAAGCTTACATACTTTATGTGAGGTGGAGCATGTAGAGACCCTGTTGAATCAGTCCTGCCTATGGCATAAAAGAGAGCATTAATAGTCCTAGCATCTAGACTAGCCTGTTTCTTTTCCTGGTCAGTATATTTGTCGTGGGGTTTGTCAGTGAGAGTCCCCTCGACAGCAATTCTAGCAGGCTTTTTGTAACTATCAGTGATGATGGTCCAAAGATCAAAGTCTAGAGACTTGAGATAAAAACTTATTCTAGTCTTCCAATAGGTATAGTTGGTTCCATAAAATAGGGGTAGCTTATTTGTAGACTGTCCCTCACCATAGTTGGTAAAGATAGGTTGTGTGGTTGCTGCCATGGATTAGCTCTAGGATGTTAATCCGATATAAGAGAACAGAGCTATAATACTAACTGAAGCACGTGTAGGCAACTCTAGAGGGGGTGAATAGAGTATGTGTCGATGATAACCAAATAAAGCTTAACTCTTTCACCAACTGTCACGACCCGCACCCTGATTAGGGGCACAAGCACGTGGTTACGTCTAGCCTACACCGCAGAATCGACAGTAGAACACTGTATAGGTCGTCTATAAAAACTATACTAAACAGTATAAGGGTACCTGTCATCTCCGTACGGAGGAATATATATGGCATAACTCAATCACAAAACAAAACTAAGATAGATAGTACTGAAAGGAGATATGATAGATGTAAAAACAGGAAATGAGTTCAACATCCAATACAGCCGAAGAGAAACAAACAACATCACAGAGTCACAAAATATAAATATAAGCTACTACAGTCTAAAATAAAAGTTGGATCACAGTCCAGGCAAGCCTAACTAAGCTAACTACTCTGGGAGTGCAAAGTCTAGTGGCTCAACTAACAGGCTACAGTTCTGGCCTAAGTCTCCATCTGTCTCGATCCCATAGTAGGTCGAGTAGTCTGCCTCAGAAACATCTATAATATATTAATGGTATCCTGTCAGAAAAATGAGCAAGTACAAACACTAACAGCAGCTCCATATTAATTGACAAATTCTATAAGAGACAATATAATAAAATACAAGACAAAGATATGGAAAGACTTGGGAGCTATGCGAAAGTCGAGTTACAACCCTTAAACCAAACAAGGACCGGGGTTGTAACCCTTCTCCCGAACAGAACTTAGCCTCCAATCAAGGTATAACATAAGAGCATGTAGAACATGTGAAATACAAGACAAAAACTAATAGGATATATATAACAGGATGTGAGTACTGAATAGGACGACAATATACATAGGATGACATGGGAACTATTCGGAAGCCGGGTTACAACCCTTAAACCAAACAAGGACCGGGGTTGTAACCCTTCTTCCGGACAGAACTTAGCCTCCTATGATAAATAAATATAAAATATGCCTTGAATTATTAGTATGTTATGTGATCGGCTTGGGAAATATGATCAGGCTTTCCATCCGACCGGCTATGAACAAGTGTACAACTGAGCAGGATAAGGCCGGCCACCATGGAAAGCTATGAACAAGTGGGGTCAGACTTTACCCGTCGTGAGCGAGGGTATAGCTATGCATAAGAACAAGTACAAGTGTGAAGAACAAGTAGAGATTTTGATCGCACAACCACTAATAACTCCCCATCTCCGAATAGTATAAAGGATCCAGACATGACAAGTCATGACACGGGATTCCGTAAGAGGGTAGCAAGTCCCCTTAGGAATCGATGTCTATACAAGTACAAGAAACAAGACAAGAAATGTACCAATATACCAAGAAATCCAGGAACAATATCTCATGTCATGATCCAACATATACTAGTCCGTGAGCTATCATGTCTGGAAATCAAGTAAGACACTACAACTGAATCAGATATAGCAGATATCAAGACAATAAAAACTATCAGTGAATGTACTCACCTGTGATCCTGAGCTGATAAGGTGAACAGACACTCAGAGTAATCACATACCTAAAGATGAGATACCATGAGTCCAAACAGGGTTTAATAATGAAAGAAAAGCTAATCTAGTCATGATATGCAAGTCTAAGTCAAAACTAGGTCAAACTAAGTCACACCAAGCTAAACTAGGTCATACTAAGCTAAACTAGGTCACACTAGGACAATCAAGGTCAAACAAGGTCACAGGAAGTCAATCCAAGTCAAACTTGGTCAATCTGGGTCAAGGGTTGACTTACAGTTGACTTTTGGTCAAAAAGTCAACTCTGGTCAATACTGAGTCAAACTTGGGTCAACCCTAGGTCAAACTAGTCAAATATTGACTAACAGTTGACTTTCAGTCAATTGGTCAACTCTGGTTTGGTTTTGGGTCGATTCTAGGTCAAGCGTTGACTCGAAGTTGACTTTCGGTCAAAAGTCAACTCTTGGTCAACGGGGGTCAAGACTAGCCTAAACTACCCTCATCTAGTCATTACCTACCAAGACAACCTATTTCTAACCCCATCCAGCAATCCGAACCCCAATACCTTACATACCCAAAACCCCCTTTATTTATCCTTTACAAGGTATTCCTGATACCTTTCCCCATTACAAAGGAAACCCCTATAGATTTCAGGATAATAGCCTAGGCTTCTTAGGGTAGCTAGATACCATCCTATTTAGGGTTTACCAACCAAGAAATCTAGTATTCTTGGACATCTAGTCCATCTTATGTCCATGTTGGTCATCACAACATTTACCTTAAGTATCGTCATGATACTCTTTGGTATCTTGAGATACCATACTCTACTTTCTATCTAACCCTCCTAGTTCACTATCCCATACTCTTCTGGTGTCTAGGTTAGCCACTCTAACTAGTCTTCTAGGATACTAACCTAGTTAGGGCACTTAACTAACTACAATCTAACACTAACACAAACATCAAACTAACCCTTCTAACACCAACCTCAAAACACACACTAACTAACACCCATAACCACTCTCTAAGACACCATCTAGGGATACTAAGCTAAGGCCAAACTAGAGGGTTAGATAGGGTATATGCTGATTTGGTGATACATGAATGTAGGGGAATTAGATGTATAAGTGAATGAGTAAAGGACTGAATGTATGGGGCTGAAAATGATGAGTGTATGAATAAATAGAGTGAATGATGAATGAAGGGGAATGTAGTGTGAATGAGTGAATAATGAATGACTGGAAGAGTAGAGGGGGACTGAATGTATAATTGAAGGGATAAAATGAATGCATGGTAGAGGAATGGATTAGTATACTGCTGACAGGGAGCTAAAACTATAAGTGAATGAATAGTTGGATGAATATTTGAATGAATGTATGGATATGTGAATGTTTGTGGATTGATAGATGGATGTATTAATGAATGAATGAATGAACGGGTTAATAAATTTGAGTGGATAGAATATGGATGAATGAGTGTAGGTATGAATGCATTGATGAATGTTGAATGCATAAGTGAATGTTGAATGCATAAGTGGATGTTGAAGGAAAAAACTGAATGTGAATGAGTGGTTTGAATGTATGAAGAATGGACTGAATGGTTAGATGGAATAGGGGCTGAATTGGATCACTGAATGGCTGCTATAGGGTTGTCCCCTCCCCCTCACATTGCTACAAAGTAGCTGCTGCTACTGCTGTGCAATACTGCTGCTGATGTACTGTATATTGCTGCTGCCAAGAGGGCAGCAGCTCGAGCCACTGCTGCTGCTGAATTCAGCAGTCTTCCCTCCCCATTCCTTCTGAACGAATCTGGCTCGTGCTTGGGCCATACGAATAGTCTATATAAAGTACTACCCCTTCCAAGAGAAGACTCAACTACTTCCACAATAGCCTTGCTCGCCCGACACTCGGCTGCTGACGACCCTGGAGTTTGCTTGAGGCGGCCGTCGGTGGCAAACCTTTTCATCCGAAGAAGCCGTATTAGAACTACCACTGGATCTCGAGACGTCCCCATGCTCTGAATGTCATGGGCGTCAATGGCGTCTTGGACCTCTTCTTCTTGGATTTGGATTGCTTGTCATTCCGAGGAATGGCAAGGCCTGCAACTGTGGTTGCTCCCATGGCCAGCTGGGGAGATAGGGGAGTCCTGTGCTGGTCTTTATCCCCGGCTTGGGCCAGTAGCTGCTTCGGACAGTAGCTTCCTTTTAACTAAGAAGTGATTAGCTCTGTCACCGTCTCGCCCGCGCTATTGAGAGTTTGTACTACAATTTTAGCCTTTTTTGCTTCTGTGTATGTAACTACGAAGAGTCTGTAGTAGGTCTTTGTACCCACATGTTTTTATATATATAAGCTTTTCTATCCCTTTTGCTTTTGTCTTCAAAATAAAGAGGGAATCTTCACCAGAGATTTGCCTGACCAGAGGTAATATGGACGTGGTTGGCTTAATCTTTGTCGGGATATATAACAACAATCCAGAGGTAATATGGACATGAACTGCATTCTAGTCTGCCGGAATAACCATAGAGCTAATGCGAGAACAACGACTTCTCGGAGGTAATATGGACATGGTAGCCACATCTTCCAGGTGTAGAGGAGCAATCCAGAGGTAATGTGAACGTGAAGTACTTTATCTACTTGAGAGAATATATAGAAGAGAGAGGGAGATCCCCTTACCAGAACTCATAGGCACCCTTTTCAGGGGATGTGGTCACCTATGCTGGTTCCGCCTTCAAACGTAATATTTCTTTAGAAATTTGTCATTGATGGGCATCATTAGAAAGTCACCATTAAGCTTAGCTAGCCTATAAGCACCGTTGGAGTATATCGTTTCTATGACGAACTGTCCTTCCCACTTGGGCTCAAACTTCCCAGCCATCTTGTGAGTCATTACCATCGGCCTTCGTACTACCAAGACGATGTCACCCACTTGGTAAGATCTTTCGCGGAACTTTTTGTTGAAGGCCCCAGAGATGCGGGCTTAGTAAAGCTCGATCATTTGCTGTACGAGCAAGCGCTTTTCATCCAACGTTTCTAACTCTTGTAACCGCCTGTACTGATTATCTTTGATGGTTTATCTTGCAAAGGCCACGTTAGCATACAACAACTTCTTAAAGACTTGACCGGTATTGGTGTCAGAGTCCCAAGTGGAGTCAGAAGAGTGTGAGAGCCTCATGACTTCTTCTTCTGAGTCATCTGAGGTGAAAGTAGGTGTAACGTACCCCAACCCTCGACGGGTACGTTGGTAATAGTTTTAAGCTTTTCCCTTTGGAGCATGAATCTATAAGGGAAGATGCCATCCCATGCCATAATTGAGCCCATTGTTGCTGTTTAGGTCATGACACATCTTTTGGATGAGATTTTTGGCCTATGTAGTGTAGCAGTAGAACTGCATCTTGCCGCTGTCAAGGTCTGGGTCTTCAAGAGTTTTTCACTGTGGATGCTCCAATCGACCGAATATGATGGGTTCCTCTTCTTTTTTGGCTGGAACTACAAAGTAGGCACCTCGAGATCTTGTACTGCAGCTTCTCCGATGACCGCTATGAGTCAGGTCGATAAAGAATATTGTGCCAAACTCCTGCAGATCACCCTCTACCAAGTATAGAGTCGTGGTATAGAGAGCGCTTTGCATGGTCAACCACTGGCTAGGTGGGTGCACGACCTAGTAGAAGGCCAGTTGACACTACTGCGTGTTTATCCCGAGTACGATGCTCAGGTTATGATCGCGAGAGACTTACTGGCTGATCTAGACACTATTACTCTGGATCTTCAAGGTCTTGAGCGTGACCTGCCGATCTTAGCCGTAGCAGAACTAGAGAAGATAGTCTCTAAAGAATCTCGACAATAGCAGATGCGCCGGGCTCTTTTTGATCGACTTGTGGAGGTTGAATCAAAGATTACCGATCTGGCTGACGCCGAACGGGCTCGAGTCCGTCGTCGTACAACCATGGGGGAGCACTACAGAGACCTCTGGAAACAGATTCAGAAGCTGACGGATGCTCTGGTCCTTGCTGAGGATGGCATGAAGGAATCAGATAACCAGGGATAAGTCCTTCGCCAATGCTCGGAGACTCTGACTCGGGAAAAGGTGGATATCAATGCCCGTCGGGCCGAGTTGACTCTTGCGCGTCAGGCTTGGACCTCTGTCGGAGATGAGACTATCAGACTCCCGGAGGCCGAAAGGAAGGCCCGAGCATCGATTGCACAGCAGAAGGCTCATCTGAGGAGCCGGCTGGAAGACCTTCAGGACCAGTCTTCCCAATTTTGACTTCTTGCTTCTTCTTCTCTCTCAGATTATGAGTGACCATATGTATTTTTGTAATAGAAAACATTGCCTTCTTTATATCTGAATTTTTTGTTTTCCTTCTCTGTTCTGTCTATCTTCATGGTTGTGAATCTTGTATAGAGATGAGAATTCCCTCAGAGGGGATAGCTTTATTGGGGAAGAGGTGTTTACTCAGATGTTATGTGGACATGGAAAACACGGGAGTTTTTGTGGAGATACTTTTCTTACTGAGAGGTGATATGGACATGGTAAGGATAGACTCACATGGGGTATAGAACAACTCAGAGGTAATATAGACGTGAAGGGTTCTATAGAATACAATTGTGCGGAATTGTCAGGAAAAGAGTGTGTTGCTCAGAGGTTATATGGACATGGCAAGCATCTTTTTACTAGAAAAATAGTTCAGAGGTAATATAGACGTGACTGTTTTCTAGGATGTTACGACAACTTTGGGGTTATCATAATAGGGTGACTACTCAGAGGTAATATGGACATTGTAGACACAATATAAAATAACACTTTAGAGGTAATATGGACGTAAAATATTTTCTAAAAATTATGACATCTTACTGCTACTATGGGAAGAGGTGATTACTCAGAGGTAAAGAGGACATGGTAGATACAACTTAGGATAACATTTCAGAGGTGAGAAGGACATGAAATGTTTACCAAGACAGTTACGATGATCACTGGTTTATCATATCGGGAGTCATGTCAGGATGGACCCACATGACTCCGCCTTGTGGTGTGGAGAACGGGGTAAGCCCTTGAGCGTTGTCCCGTGCTGGCGGAAGGTTGACTACTTCCATTGTCGCCTTTAGAATGGGGACGACGCCGTCTTGCACCTTCATGGCTAGAAAACTCTCAAACTGGAGAGTAACCATTTTGGTCGTGACGGTCTTATCCTCATAATCCAACGATATAACGTTGGCATTAATGAGACGCTGGATTTGCCTTTTCAACACATAGCAATCTTGTATTTAGTGGTGGGCGTACTGGTGGTAATAACAGTACTTGGGATGGTCCACCTTTTCCACTTCATCAGGATGCATGGGTGCCGAGAAGGACAGTTTGCCACTCTTCGTAAGCATCTTGAAGAGCTCCATCGTATCTTCATCATTGAAGTAGTAAGTCTCTCTCGGCCTCTGCATGTCCGCGCACTTGGGGTTCACGGATGCTGAACCTTTGGAGATGTTGATGGTCATGGCCTGCTTGCCTTTTCCGTCTTTGGAGTTGCTGCTGGACGAGCGTCTTCCCTTGTCTTCAGGATCAGAAAAGTGTAGCCCCAGGAGCTGCACATCCTGGGCTTTCCTCTATGCGGCGTCTTCCTCTGTAATGAAAGACTTCCACTCCATGCAGGGAGCACTGTACCACAATTTGACTGCGGGTAGCATGTTCTTGCGGCATGAATCCATAAGCATGGGCTCAGGCATACCGGGCGGTAATCTTAGGGCTGCCTGGCAGAAGCGCTCGATGTATGCACAGACAGGCTCCTTCTCCTTCTGGATAATTTCCATGAGGGTCGACATCGTCATGTCCATCTCTTCTTCATAGAATCGGTCTATGAACAGAGTCTTAAGGTCTTCAAATGATGAGATACAATCGTCCGAAAGGTTGCAGAACCATTCTTAGGCTACCTCCTGTAGGTCTCCTATGAATATGTTGGATAGGATGGCGTCATCCTTTGGCAGGTGCCCAGTTACCGAGGAGACCCCTTCCCTTCGTAGGGTGTAAGCATCTACGGATTGTATTTGGGAGGGTAGACGACGTTGTCCCATTCGGCAAGGTATGGTTGCCGGATACCTATCTTACGGAGTGCTGCTTGCTTCTCTTTGGCATCATAACGAGCATACAACTCCTTGATGGCCTGCTGTATCTTAGCCCACATTATAGAACCTGTAGCCGATGGAGTAGACAATGAGGGTCCTGCCTGGTAGGCGGCAGGCAGCCTGCTGGATCCGTCATTGGTTGGCGGATCAAGCGCAGGTGTAGAGGCAGCGGGGGCCATATTGCTATTGAGGTCGATTATAACCGAGGACAGAGTCTTCATGGTGTCCGTCAGCGTATCTAACTTTGTATCGAAGGCTTCAATACGTCTGAGAGCTTCTTTGTTGTCTTCCTCGTTGCCATCGGCCATGAACACGGACCAAATATGAGGATGAGTTGAGGGAGCCGTGGATCCTTCGCTCTCTGGCTTAGATGCTTGAGCCTCGTCGTCTTGAGGATACACCGTAAGATTGAGATCTTCCTCGGACTCAGCACGATTGCTACCGCCAGTCTGGTGACTGGCTGCGCCGATGGAGGCATCCGTGTCGTATTGCTCCTCCTCAAATCGAAACACAAGTTTGTCGTGCATGGTAGGAGACTGGCTACCCCCAGTATTTGTCATGGCATCCAATACAAATCTGGAGCAGGTACCTTGGAACAACCTGCGTCGGGTACCTTAGCTTTATTGCTCTCCGGCCTCTTTTTTGGTTTGGCGACCGACAGAAGGATTCTAGAAGGGCTTCTTGAAAGCTCTGGAACCTTGCATTGCGTAGCATATGACGATGCGGGGTTCGTCTTCTCTGTGGCTTACCGACCCCCTATTGAGCCTCTAGCATGGGGTCGACGTAGAGTGAATTCTTTAGAAGATGGAACGCCATCTCCATGATGGCGCGGTCGTCTGCTGGCAGCAGTAGTTGATGGTAATATGGGTACAAGAGTGCCTTGATTTAGGCACGTCTTGTGCCACAGATTCTTCTTCCGCTTGGGAGAGGGTCAGATCTTCTGCCATGGCACCCCCATTGTACGTGTAGGGAAGCTGCACGCAAGTACGGTCAGAGCGGGTCTGGCGGGGAAGCCTCATGTCGCTTCTGCGGGAACATTGCTTGTGTGGCTCCCTCTCCGTAGGACGTACCCCCTGGCTTGGCTCCCGGAGCCGTGGATCCTTCGCTCTCAACCCGGGCCTCTGGTCTGCCATAGGTGTCATGCACTTATTGCACTAAGCACAATCCACCTGGGATCTCTTCCTACTACTCCAGCGGGTGAGTAGTATTCAGAGTCGGCCGAAGGCTCGCCTGAAGGGAAAGCGATTCTGTCGAAGAAAGATCTTCTTAACAGCAATGCTCCCGTCGTGAGGGATTGGACCGGTGTGCGCTTCCTTTGGCGTTGTGCCTTCGTCAGATCAACCATAGAACCACCGTCTTCCTCGCCATACTTTCCTAAGACGGGAATTGGGCAAGGGGATTAGGCTGTAGCAGCCAGAATCTTCTCCTGGTTTTGGTATTGTGGGGGTCCTAAGACGCAGTTCCCGCCATCGTGCTGCTAGCTGCAACCGTATTAGGCCTCCAGATACATCGAGTCTTCTTCGGTTGTACGAACCGCTTCGAAGTCTTCGACTTTTCATCAGATAGGAGATTTTTGAAAGCTTGCTGGTCGAAGCGTACGACCAGCATGTCTTGGGAAGATTCCAGTAAGTTGTCATCAGATTGTGTCACCGCCTTCTCGTTGGAGGATAAGGTATTACCCAGCAGAGTCGCCATTTTGTTCGACATAACAAAAGGTTGAACGGACTTTTTGCCTTATTGAACATATAAGATATCTGTGTACAAAGAAGGAAGTCCTAAACATGATATTCTAAGTACAGGAAGAAGAGGTTTCTGGGAAAGTGTGACGGTGGAGATCGAGCACTACAGTAGCTTCTTTACTCCGTTGATGATCTAACGACGAATCAATCTTGCTCTAGCTCTCTGGTACCTTTGATGAAACTCTGGGGTCACCGATCAGGTGGTTGTCTAGAGGAGAACATCCCTTGTGTAGTGCCCTGTCCCGTTCAGTCAATTAGAGGAATCGGAATGCCGACGACGTTCGGACTTAGCCTTGTAACGATGACTCAAACGCCTGCTCGGTTGAGGCAACTCCTCGCTCAGGTGGGTTAGTTTTGGTAAACTCGCCTCATCTTAGCCTTCACTTAATAAATTGTATGTTTTAACTTGCAAAACTAGGCTTGATAAGAAAGAGACGAATCCACATAGCTAAGGTAATAATCCTGACAGGTCGAATTGAGTTAGAATATGGAAATGTCCAACAGTCGGCTTAGAGTTGGTGCACGGCGTGCTTTGAACATGACACTCGGTCCTTCGTCCTGTAGTTTGGGAGAAGAAAAAGTTGGTCTTTGGCACAAGCTAAGAGTTAGCCTAAGTCATAGGCGTCGCCCATATAAACGTTTCATAAAGCATGTACGGTCTGTAACGCCCCAGTCCCAAAATACGTAGGACTAGGAATGTAGACATGCCAGATGTATACATACGAAGTACACTCCAATATATAGAAACCTCGTATGAATACATAAGCTATAAAATGTAGTAGAACCATAACTAATCTCATCCACACAAAATAAATGAATAAAATATATCATATAATGATAATGAATTGTCTTGATACAATATGTTGGGCGGAGACAAATCCACTACCAACAAGTAAAGGGAAAAATACATGAAAAAAGAAATAATTTTTGGCGAGCGAAGCAAAGACGATCCAAACGCAATCATCCTCAAAAAATTGGAGATGGTCACGGCTAGAGCTAGAGCACCTGCGAAAGACAAGAGCACACACCTGGTGAGATAACCAGGTCCTCAGAGGGACGTATCAAGAAACATAATTTCATGCCATATAAACTGAACAAATATTGCTCAAATAAATAAGTCAATTGAATTATAACATGGTCCCATACACACCTATTGAACTAGCTTACCATCCCCCCAACCAAAAGAGGACAGAAGATGGTAAACTAATTCAAGGTGACGTATCTTTCCAATATGGTATCCGGACCCCAACAAGGTTCAATACCTTCTCATCGAAGTAGTAAGCCACACCTACAACTAAACAAGGACAAGATATTACGAACTAATCTGTGACAAGTTATTGTTCCAAGCCACGGTCAGATACAAGTAACCAAACCAAAAGTACTCGTACCTAACGGATAAAGGTGTCTAACCATTCTAAGTGAAATATAGTTAAGAACAATCCTTCCTACGCATGGGCCCTGGCTAAATAGGATTGGCATAGTCCCCCTTGGGGCACTAAAGGCCCCATCAGTAAAAGCATAATGTTTTATAGAACGTCAGTGGCCGTTAGTAATCATCGGTAATCTGACCCGCGTCTCCGGCGGAGCTCACGGGTTACAAAAGGGAAAGTGCATCGAAGCCCATACGCTAAGGAATTGTCCTTCCCGCCCAATGCCTAATATGTTGTATCCACAACAGTAAACCTCTATAAACGCTAAGTCAAACTCGCATGCAATCTCTATTAGCAGTTATTCCTATCGCACGACTTATACGCACCAGTGGCCAGCCAGTCACGCATGTCCGTGTTCTACAAGTAACACACAACTTCGTGTTACAACGTGTCAAGGCCAATGAATGCAACAAACAAGGTGGTCCCTTAAATCTAGGTTTAATGTGTAAGAAAAATAGGAAATATAAATGAACAGTAAGTTCTAACAGGTTATGCCATATATCACAGTTTATTTTGCATAAAGAAAATAATGAATAATGCATGAAATATGAGCTAAAATAAATAAATAGCAAATGGCAAGGTGTCTTGCCTGGTAGTACGCCTGGTGTGCTGTAATGATCAATGTAGAACGAACTGCGACTTCGGTGCAACAACTATGTAAGGTGACCTCTGATGGTGGCACGGACAGTCCCATCGGGTCCAGAAGGGTCAAATTAGTTAGGGTTTATAGGAGGAAGTACAGATTTGGCGAAGGAACAGGAATAATGGTTACGGACATAAGAAAAATCAAAGAAATAATAGATAAATATTATATATACGAACTCTAGAAAATATTTATAATTCCTAATAGCTAGTTTTCATGAGTCAAAATATTTATAGGAAAAATACAAAAATACTTAAAGTCAAGAAAACCGTTTTCGGCAAAAACTCCAAGTTTGTAAAAATACGACTTTAGATATATATTATTTTAGATAACTACCTTGAAAATCTAGAAAAGAAAATCGTTTTAGGCTACATTATAATTTGTAAGTCAAAAACTATTTCTTAATTAAATAGAAAATATGCAACAATAAAATATTTTTATGAGCCAAAACTATTTACAGATAAATACCTTAAAATCTAGAAAAATCAGTTTAGGGCTAAGAACCTAACTTGAAATTATATGTAGAGTTAAGTTACTACTATATTTTTGTTACAGAATATATACGTAATAAAACAAAACTACTAAGATAATAATAATAATAATAACAATGCTAATATTAATAATAATAATTATTATTATTATATAAATAACAGATACAAAAAAAATTAATAAACAAAAACCAAAACAAAATACAAAAAAACAACAAAAAAATAATAATAACAAACAGACTATTACAATACCATTACTCCAATTACCAAAAAGGGGAGAGAGAAAAGAGCAAGGGAGAGAGAGTGAGCAAAAGAGTGCGGCTTTGGAAGGCTCGACCGGGGTTCGTCGGCGGGCGGGCGCGGAGCACGGAGGAGAGAGGGTTAGTCGGAGTGAAAGGGGGTTCGACGATCCCGCGGGCTCACGGAGGCTGGCACCGGAGAGGGTTGGCCGGCGGCTTGGTCGCGGTGCACGGGAATCAGCACCGGGCGGTGGAGGAAGGGGGTACGGGTCGACGGACGGCTTGGCACGGGAGGAGGAGAGTGAGGGGCGGTAGGCGGAGAGAAAAGGGTAAGCGGAAGGAATTGGGAGTTCGAGAAGGTGTCGGTCGGCTCCGGAGGGCGCACGGAGGGAAGTGGCTCGCGGTCAGGGCTGCGCCCAGGCGGAGCTCGGAGAGGGTGCACCAGATGGTGCTGGCTTCACCAGACACGGAGCGAGGTCGCACGGTGTCGGCATGGTCGACACGACGGCAGTTCGCTGGCGAATTCAGGCGATAGGGGTTCAGAATTGTGGCTCACTCGCCGAGGAGGCCTGGCTCGTCGACGGCGGCGCTTGCGGAGGTAGGTGGCTGTAATGGTGGTGTTTCTTTAATTTCTTTGTTCTAGTGTTGTGGGGGTTTTGGTTGTGGTGGTGATGGAGGCGAGGTGGCTTAGTGAAGATGGTAGCTGCGGGTGGTCGTGATGGCCTTGGGGGTGTGGTAGAGGTGATGACAGCGGTGGTGGTCGGCATAGATGGATGCAGAGGAGTGGTCGGGGTGACGACAGTGGTGCCGTGGATGCTAACGGTGGTGACGGGTGTATTTGGTGGATGTCGGTAGTTGTTGGGAGCGACCACGGATGTTCACCTGTGGAGGTGTGTCGGGGCAAGGCGGCTTCGACGAGAATGGTGGTTGATATGGTGGGAGCGGTTGCAGTCGCCGTCGACGACGGATATGGAGATGGTGATCCGGGGGTCAGGGACAGAATTGGACTTCGACGTGGAGGTGGTTGGGGGGTCAACAAGGAGACCCGGGGTAGCGTAGGCTTTTGGCCGTTGGCGGCCAGGGCGGCCTGAGTTAGTTTAGAGTTAGGGTTGTTAACGTGTCGGGGGTTTGTGTCCTACACGACGTGAATTGGATGTCCGGGGTGTCGGACGGGAAGAGACATGTATATATAAAAAAATAGTGGATGGGACACGGACACGATGCACGAATTCTAGTTGTAAAGAATTTATGGATGTGAGGAATTTATGGAGGAGTACCTGCCTATTTATAGGATGTGAAAATTTTCAGTTGGATAAAGATTATAATTTATTTAAAACCCAAATAGATAATTCGCTACTAATAAATTTAAAATCAATCAAATCCAAATCCAAATCCAAATCCAAATCCAAATCCAATTTAAATCTAATTAAATTCCGTCTTTTAGTTTAAAATCAAATAAGATAAATCATATTTCACTTACAGATATTTATTTAACTATTTAAAACATATCCATAAATCAAATCAAGATTTAAATTACGACAATAATTTCAAAATATGTTTTCCAAAAATATTATAATAATAGTTTTGAAAATTACATTATTATTTAAAAATAAACTAGTAAATAATTACAAAATAAATATGTATACACGAAAAATATTATTTATTATTAATAACTATTTTTACTAAAGACTTTAAATAAAATAATGGACTTGAAAATGTCGGTATGATAGCTAAAATAAATATTACATGTATTATTTTGAAACTATAAAAATAAGAAAAAATATTTTCTAAAAATATGTACGTTCGCACATATTCGCACTCGTCAAGCAGTTACGAAAAACAAAATTTCGCACACGACGTACAATGCAACTACGTGACATAAAATACAAAATAAAAAAAATCAGTACCAAATTTATAAAAAAAATAGTAGAAATTTAGGGGTTTTACACGGTCCCATCGTCTAAGGCTTGACGCAGTCTTTGCTCGTCAAGTTGTTGCACGATTAAGTTAGGCTGAGTTATGATAGGCTATCGAAGTCTTTTCTAAGCATTGTCCCATGTTTTCTACGGTTGTCAAAATTACTTGATTCTACGACCGTAAGGCTCGAGTATAGGTATGTCTTGGACGGTAGTAGCATCCAGTACATCAATTGGTGTAAGGCAGGATGTCACAGACTTAGTGTTTATAAGGCACGGGTCACGGTTGATTCATTTGGAGTTTGGAAAGAAGGGCTTTCGAATAGTCATTCATGAGTTGAATGAAATGATAGGACAAGAAAGAAGAAGGCTCGCGACCATAGGTCGTCGAGGCAGTCTCAGATGTGATAAGTATTAAACTTGGCCCTAAAAGAGATAGTAACATTAGAAGTAGAATGACTGTGTGAGACGTCAGTTCGAGTCGAGTCTTGTATGGTCATTGGACAACTTGTACAAGGTGAGATAATATTTCTCGAACGGCCGGGACAGTTTCGATGGAGACATGATTAGCAGTGCTAGATGACCGCACGGGTTCGGCGGGAACTTGCAGCGGAGCTCGCTACTCGCGCTGGCAAGGGGCATCCGTCTAACAAATCTATGGAGTCCAGGATAGCGCTGGACGCTAGTGACTAATTCATATAGATGAGTTGGCATAGGCGGCAATCCGCGTGTATGCCTTTGGATTGAGTCAAGTATTGTGTGCACTATATCGATGAGTCTAGTCGAAAGCGTGCACGATCGAAAGACAATGTTTGGGCCTAAGATTTGGCTGTAACGTAGACACGGTGCTTCGGCACAAGATGTAGCATCAAGTCTTAAGTTGTCGGCATATAAGTTGCATAAGTTGGATTTGAGTCATCTTAAGTTTAAGTTAGGAAATGCCGCAAGGTAAAGTCGGTCGAGCGACACATAGTCCAAAAGTCTGGATTGGATCAGTTGGTGATTAAAGTAGCAAGGGCCGCGAGGCGGCAATATGGTTAAGACACACTGAGTATGTGAGGCACGGCACAATGGACTTGTAGCACGATCACGTGGAAATTGGATACTATCGTGTAGTCACGTCTCTGATTATGTACCGAAAGGCAAGCACGACATGATAGGTTAACGTCGTTGGTACGAGAAAGGTATAAAGGCAAAGTATGTGTTGGCGTTGTTGTTGCAAGCACGGGATGGTCTAGAGACACAAAATAAGCCAAGGTTTCTGTCCTAAAACTGATCCTAAGGCAAGAATAGAAAGACAATATTAAAGGGACTATGTTACATAAAGTAAATAAACGAGTTATTTTGTATGAGTGGGCGAGAAGTTCACACCACCAGTATAGTTGAGAACTGACACCCACACAGTATTTATGTGCAGGAACAGGTAGAAGCTCATGGCACGAAGCTCACCTGAATGCATCAAGGTACGGAGTTCCTTGGCGATTCGAGGCGTGCGGCCGCGTGGAGTCTGGAGTTATTCGAGACATAATATATGGACATCGCCTATCTAAAGCTTCCGCCGGCCTACTCAAGACATGTATTGAGAGATGAGAGAGAGAGAGTTGAGTGACTTGTAATGTGAGAAAAGTGAGTTTGAGTGTTTGTAATATTGGCCTCGCCCTTTGTAATCTTTGTTTCAATATCAATAAAGAGTATTTTGGATGACTTGTATTTTGCTTTAAATTTCTGCTGCTATTATTCAATGTCTCTGCTTGGGACTTCTATGCGACGACCCCGTCGCAGCCGCTGTAATCGATCGTTATGGAATCCGCCTTGCACGAGCGAAATCTAGGCTCATGCGGCATCACGCCTTAGTGAGGACGATCGCTCCTATGGGAGCGGAGCGTAACATAGTGGTATCAGAGCACGACTTTACATCTTTGGACTATCGATTGAATTTTTTAACTATGTTGCTTCCGCAAGTTGATATCGTTGGTGCGCTCTCTCTCAAATATCCCACGGGATGTCTATACAATAATTCTATATATTTTGTAAAACGTAGGAAAATAGTTTTTGACAAAAAACAAAAGATGGTTCGCGTAAGCACGATTGGCTAAGTCGGGTTAGGCATATCCACCAAAAGTTGTGTCGGCCTCAGAAAAGTCGTATATGGGATTAAAAATGTGTCGAACAAGAATGAGTTGAACTCGATTGAGTAAAGCGACATGACTATCGATAGGGGTGCTATCGAGTGACGATAACGTTGGTACGATATAGATGAGAGTGCTTGGAGTTCAAGGAATGGTTCGAAGAAAAATTTGAAGTAGTCGATTGTGAATCAAATGATAGTTGAGGATTTGTCGAATGACTTTATCCCTGAGTAGTGTATGCGATAGCTTCAGGGATGTCGATCGATTGAGGATGGGGGTGTCGATGAGTCTATCAGCAAGCATCACGTGTACGCAAAGCCTTATATTAAGAATATCATTGAATAAGTTGTAGTCTTAAAGTTTGACGAGTCAATTCAAACAAATTAGAGATGACGCACATGGGATGTTGATTACGCGAGTATGAAATACAAGGTGATTAATAACAAGATTGAATCGAAGAAAAGTTAGGGTGTACAAAAGAATGACTTGATCGAGGAAATCGATATGAATCATATATAAAAAGTTAGCATAATTAGATGATAGCGTGCATGTGAATGATTCGAACAATTGAGAATGAATATAAGTAATCGGGATACATGTTGGTCGATGACTTAAGATAGACGGATGAATATACGTGATTTCGGATTTAATCAAATTGACGATGTAAATGATTCGAGGGATAATGATCGAAATTAATTTTGAATATCGGAAAGATTATACAGCTGGACGATAGCAACAGTTGTACGAATCGAAATTTGTTGCAAAGAAAGATCGTCAGGTTACGCATGTCATCGATGGTATTGAGACGTATCAAAGATCAATATACGATAACTCGAGGGTACTCTAACTTGATGAATGACGATCGTACAAGTGTTATCGTTCTGATGGATGCTATACTTAGGATTTTGATTGAAATGGATGTTGGGATAAAAACAGAATTGTCTTGATGGTTGTATTAATAACCACAACGTCGATGATCTTGTCTTATGCAAGCGCAACTCCAGCCTCATACATGCATCACGTCGGATTTGAGGTGATCGTTCCGCGTGAGTGCTGACATGGTGATTCATGTCACGGGAATGATCGAACTCAAAAAATCAGGATGTCACAATTTGAATTATCTCAACTTGCGGTTTAATCCGAAGGTGGGTTTGAGGATTAGTCGGACTTGAGATTGATGATTGAATGAAATTTGAGGATTCAGTAGGTACAATCCACGCATCGAGAATGAATTAGTGTAGACACAAAACAAGAGTTATGTCGCGATGAGGATGATTATCCTGCAGGAGCGTTGCATGGTGATTTCATGCCCACTGTGGATAATCGGACTCGCGTGAGATTGGGGCGTGACATATTGTTAAGCTGGACAACCTTGTGATCGATTACGTGAATTGAGATGAACGACTTAGGAAATATGGAATGTGAGTTGTTGATTAGCAACAAATTAGTGTCGTAGCGTGCTTGATTGAGAAGGAATGATAGGTGAATTATATAGAACGTGTTCGAGGAGATAGACTATGCAGAATGGGTCGTTAGACGAACAAAATTGATATGTCGAAATGTTGGTTGAGCGAACTTACGATAGGATGGCTTTGTTGAATAACTCAGACCCCGTGCGACGAATGTCTATATGAGTAGAAAAACTGTGCTCTGTTTAGAAATTGTAGTGATGCGAGTTTGGGTAGAGAACCCCGTACTATCAACTTGGTTTGACCTTATGATGGGGTCAGTATTGATATTGTTATTCGGGAACTATATTCTAATACTGACGATCGACCTTGGATTGAAAAAGATAGCCTAGTGGTAGGCAGACGTCCCAGTGTGGAGCGGTAGGAATTGTGGAGGCACCACTCACGAAGCTCGGTTGACAAGCACGTATATCAGGGAAGCCTAAATAGGTGCACGATCGAACTCGAGTGGTGATGGCAGATTTGCTATCATGAGGCTTGGCTGAAATGTTTGTATTTTGGGGACGCTGGAATATATGCACTATCCAACTAAGTAAAGCATTGAATCTAGTGAGGCTAGAGAAATGGAAAAGTGTCAAGGATTTTGAAATAGTGTTTCAAAGAAAATCTTGATGGTAGTGCAAGTGTGGCTCGGATTGAGGGAACGCATAGGTAAAATGTGTGCGAGAAACGTAGGATGTTGAATCAAGTTAAAAGTCGACAAGTGTACTAAGTTTCGATGATGAAACTTTTTTGAGTGGTGTATGATGTAGTGCCCCGTCCCGCTCAGTCAATCGGAGGAATCGGAACGCCGATGACATTCAGATTTAGCCTTACAACGGTGACTCAAACGCCCGCTCGGTCGAGATGACTCCTCGCTCAGGTGGGATAGTTTCGGTGAACTCGTCTCATCTTAGCCTTCACATAATAAATCGCATGTTTTAAACTTGCTTAGGTAGGCTTGATAATGAAAGAGACGAATCCACATAGCTAAGGTTGAAGCAAAAATGGTTTGTATTAGTAAAACCTTGTTGACTAATATTAGATAATTATAGGATTATAGTTTTAGAGATAGTGTCTTTCTTCTATCATTAGTATTAATCACAATCTAATCATATTCATATGTTGTGTTTGGTGCTTAATCTCTCATCAGATTATTGGACTTATCGGGATACTCGGATATCGGATTCGGACCTTGGACTATTATTGGATATCTGGATGTTGGATTCAATTTGGGACATCTATTAGATATATTGCTCTGTGACTTATTTGGGACTTATTAATGGGCTATAGACATGGGTGGACATCGAGATTCCCCTCAATCGAGATCTCTGGTAGTTCTCAACATAACCGAAGGAGGTGACATATAGCGCGTGTCGATTTGCTTACTCGAATACCGCCGAGTAAATATTGGAATTTTATTCTAAATTTTAAGTCTAATTGATCCTCGTCTAAGATTTAAATCAATATGATATGATGTCAATCATGATTTAATCCTAATGTTTTCTGTAATAGGTGGTTTAAACAAACTAATTGGGGTAGACCCATGCTTCTGTACCTATAGTGAGGACTAAATACTGCTGTAGTTCTGGAGCGACGAGTCGATCGTGCTTCTAGAGACGATGGAGCCTCTGTGATTTCAGGCGACGAGTGGACTTGGCTTCAAATGACGACGGGACTTCTGTGCATTTAGAGCAATGATGAAGCTGTGTTTCGGAGTAACAGAGTCACTGTGCTGTAGGCGACAAGTAGGCTAGTGCTTTAGTTGGCAAGGTGACTGTGCTTTTGGAATGACAGGCTGACTTGCATAGGTTGCAGTAGGAGTTCTCAAGTCTCTTGTTAAAGAAGTAACTTAAGCTTCTGGATCGTAGCAGATGACTGCGCCATAGGAATGGAGATGGTATGAACATATCACCATCCTGCGCCTCATGTAGACGCATGTAAGTAGCTGCACCTTTAAACTTTGAAGGCGTTGGCTTTGGAGGAAAGGGTATAACACCCTTGTGTGTCTGGGGTTGGCACAGGCAGGTAGCTGCATCTCTAGAGTGAAGACACTGGTTGAAGGCTTTCACTTCTGAAGTAAAGAGCGATAAATACCCGTTCTTTAAGGACTTCCCTTTTAATTGCCACCGTAATATGGGGAATTCCAAGGGCCTAAGACTGACATTCGTCGTGATGAGTCTTAGTTTCATTCCATTAATACGGGAATTCTGACCGTCGACCATGTGGCGTGCCCATAAAAATGTCAGAATACACCTCGATGGAGGTCAATCTTCTGGCATGAAGAAGAAGGGCTGTGCTTTAACGAAGACCGCATCCCTTTTAGACCCCTATAGGCTCTGTCGAATCTGTCCCAGATCCTTTGTAGACGAATATAATTAGTCCTTTTTGTGTAGTCTCGATGTGTCTGTACTAGACTTTGGTAGACGTGACACATAAGGGACTTCTTTCCATATCTTCTATTTTGTCTTTTTAGCACTTGGGCTGAACCTTTGTATCATCTGCTCTGTGGCGAAGGGATGTCATCAGCTGAGATTTTTCATGCTTCTATACCTATGAGAAATAAAATGTTGTATATTCCTTATTAAAGGAATGACGTACGAAATGTTATGATGTGATAAATTGAGTGTGTACAATGATGAGTCTTGGGATCGTTGATATCACCAAGTGTGGAAATTATGTGAATGATGGAAATAATTAGTCGTTGAAAACGGCTTAGATAAAATGTGATGATGAACTGTTGGCTTGTTTACTTTCAGTTAATTTACATTGACCTTATGCTTATAGAGTCGTATATGCATTCGCATGGTCATGGACGTACTTGTGCACAAGTTTGGGTGAGTTTCTCTGGACAGTACCTGGGGCACTGAGACCGATCCAACCAAAGGAAAATGTTAAGCTTCGATAGCACGGGATAATTGCGGGACATTCCACAAGGCTTCCTACGTGCGATGGAATGGCGCATCGCATTTACCTTTGAAGTCCTAATGGCATGTTGGTATTATGAGACATTCAATGAGGCATCAAAGACCACTAGGTACCGTCCAAAGAATGCATGCTAATGAATGTCTTACGCAGGCAGAGTAAGTTATTAATCATATACATGGAAGGATGTCAGTTGTTGGTAAAATATGAAAAGTCACAGTATGATAAATGTGTTATTATTCCTAAGAATGTCTTATGGAGGGAGAGTAAGTATATCATATATCATGTATTTTATGCAGGTATGAGGAAGTTGGCCATCTGTAAGAAATTACTGAAAAGTGACATGTTTATCATACATGTTTATTAAACTTGACTGTTTACCATGTTAATCTCAATGATGCTATAATATTTCTTTTCCATGAATACTGCTATAAATATCCTTATATGCTTCACTATAATACTGCACATGAACTGTAAACTGATGCTAAGCACAAATAGAAAGATCACTCTTAAAAAAATGCTGCTTACATGACTACTTAGTATTGTTTTAGTCGAGTGGGCCGATTTTTCTCGCTAGTACACGACAATGTATTGACCCATGTTGTGGGCATCCTTTTCAGGTGCTCGTGCTTGAAAAGTTTAGAACACAAAGATTGGCACAGATCAGTCCTGAGGCATCAAAGACTTGGAGGGCATGCTTCTCCTTGATAGAGATGATGTCTTCTATTTATAAAGGGCATAATTGATATGACCATGGTTCATATTACGTATTTTGGTATATGCGTACGTATTTTGACTCGTATTACATGTCTTTTCGCATGATTTATTTGACATTTTATTGCTTGATTCGGTTCGGCTTGTTTGGCTTGATTCGGTTTGTGAACCAAACCCCTACCTACCTACCACTACCATCATCATTTATTAACCCAACACTCTTTCTTTCTTCTCATTCACTCTTCTTTTTCCTCACCATTACTCTCCATCTACCAGGAAGGTTTAGGCAAGTGCATCTTGCTTCATTGAGGAATTCCATTCTTATCGTTCCATTGTCTTCCTCATGTGTTTCTAACCCACTTTAGTACTTAGCATTTTTTTATTTCCGTGGTTAATTTCTTGTAAATCTAGCCTTGTTGTATTTTCGGTTTTTATGAGTTTTGATCTATCAAACCTGTATATTTTTGTTATTTAATGGTTCCATGTTTTAGAGAATTCTATTTTACCCAAATTTAATCTACGGGAGTCTGGATTTGGGTTCCTATTGTTGTTTGGTGGAGCATGGAGGCCATGGTATTTTCTATGGACATGTTCTCTATGGGTGCCATTAATTGCACTTATGCCACATGTAATAGCTCTGGCCGCATGGCCATTTAATTGAATTGGCCGCATGAGCATTTCCTAGCTCTGGCCGCATGGCCTTTCTTGCTTATGCGATCAGGGCCATTTAAGTCTGCATGGCCTTTTGATTTGTGGCCGCATGACCATTTAATTGATTGGCTGACTGTGAATGGCTTATGCTAACTTGCATGGCCGCATGGCATCAGCTTAATTTGCATGGTCGTATGGCCATTACTTAAATTGTGGCCGCATATGTTTTTTCCTTCCTCCATTTAGTTGCATGGCCGCATAGACCAATTTTATGGCCGCATGGGCCATTAGCCATTGGTTGGCCGCATAGGCCATTAGTTAATGCATTAGTTATTGCATGGCCGCATAGGCTATTAGCTAAATTGTATGGCCGTATAAGCTCCAATCCATTCGCAAATATTTGCTTTGGCCGCATGGCCAACTGCTTGGGCCGTATGGCCATTTAATTAATTGCTTGCATGCTTTTGCTTTATTGCCTGGTTTTAATTTGTGGCCGCATGCACATTTATAAGGTTGGCCGCATGGCCCTTGTTTGCTGGTTGCTACATGGCAATTATTTGTGTGGCCGCATATTGTATAGTGACAACATTTATTGGCTGGCCGTCTGGCAATTTCATGCGGCAAATTTTTTTCAGCCGCATGATTCCTCCACAGCCCTTGCCCCTGCTAATATTTAATTACTGCATGTATGCTTGTGCCATATTAATTTTAGATATGTTTCCTGACACGATGGTGACCCGTTGTGGTGCACTTTTGATAAATAACATGACATTATAGTGGTCCGACGTGGCACACTCCTGACAGTGAACATGACATGATATATATACCGAAGACTGTTGCGACGGCTAGCATTTCATGACAAGATTGAATGGCCTGGACAACGTGGATGATTGCATTTGTACAATTAAACCGGTAATGTTTGTATCATGTCTAGGACAGGGATCCCCGAGTACCACGGCCAGGGGTACCTACTGTAAATGGCTAAGGCTAATAACTAGAATAATTCAGTAGTCGTGAGAGATTTCCCCAGTTACAGGCGATCTCGTTATCCCGGCCACCATCGTTGGACTTGCAGCCTGCCGACGAGTAGGGCACAAGTCTAGATTCACTGATATGTGGAAAAGTACGAGGCAGTTCTTAATGAATCCAAGTCGCCTGGATAACCTGGATTAGCTGCAGGGCTTGTGGCTGGAGAAACATCTCACTGCATATTGCTAGTAACTAATGCTTGTGATAACCCTAGTTAGCTAATGTAGAAAGCCGTAGTCACTGATTGGCCGGGAGCGATTGTATGGTATAGTTTCAGTGCTCGATTATTGCAGGCTTGATCGCATGATTGTCACTTTTAACAATAAAGATCAGAGGCTAAGTTATGTTCAGGTGAAGGGTTACAACCCCGGTCCTTGTTTGGTTTAAGGGTTGTAACCTGGCTCCCGGAGCAGTTCAGAGTCCTCTCTTCGTTTGTTGTCTTATTGTACCCCACGTCATGCTTGTTATGTTTTACCTTACCAACAAGATTTGGAGACGGAGTTCTGTTCAGGTGAAGGGTTACAACCCCGGTCCTTGTTTGGTTTAAGGGTTGTGACCTGGCTACTTGAATGGTTCCCTCGTACTCTATTATGACTGTTCTTATTATTTTATTATCAAGCTCTTTTGTAACTGCTTATAATATTTATTTCTGATATACTGGTTTAGTTCTTAAGTAAATCTTCCTTTGGGGCACTTGCTCTTTCTGGGATCTGATCCAGCTGGTTTTGTATGGCCAGATTTCGGAGCAGCTCCAGAGGATCTACCGACTTTCCAGCCCAATGGTGACCACCAGGCGTAACCAGGGCAACGAGTGGGTTTATTTTTGGCTCTCCCACTCTATTGTATAATTCTCATTTTGAGGCGTTTAGCCGGCGAGCACCTGTTAGCTCGTATTGCATTCCTTATTACTGTCTGCCTACGGGCTGTAACATGATTGACAGATCCTAGGATTGATCATGTATGACTAAACTCTTGCTAGTCCTCATATTTTGTAACGACTAGCTTCATGATCAGCTGAATATGTAATGTTTGGGACGCCTTACCATTGTATATTTGGTGATCTTACCTCTTGTAACTTTACCTGCTTGCTTGAGATTAAGATATTTAGGCTTGTTATTGACTATAGGAGACTGATAGATTGTAGTTAAACCCTCATGTATCTATACAGCCGTGACCGTTGAGTGAGGTGGATTCCATTTCATTATACGTAGCTGGCTATGTATGCCCCCACTCTCCGGTATTCTGGTTCTGGGGCGTTACATGGTTTAAGTGGTGGCCCATGCAGGTCTTGTAAATCAAGATATGTGAGGATTTACCGAATAGATGTCTCAATCAGCACTCGCCCTTGATCTCTGCCCGTATCATCTAATCCCTGAGATTTTCGACCTGATTACCTGCTTGTATCGTTGATTTGTCTTGGTCCTTCCTTGTTGTTCCCTATGTTGTCTTCTTCAGCGGCATTGTTCCTGGTCCTACCGATCGGCAAGGCGAAGCACCTCCCATGGACCAGTAGCAACCAGAAGATCAGGCCCATCACTCAGGAGCAACCTTTCGGGTCATGTCTTCCGGAGATCCAGAACCCCCGGTACAGCCAGCCCAGCCCGCAAGGCAGGATGATGTTGCCTTGGTCGAACTTATCAAGGAGTTTCTTGCTTCGCAGGATCGTCGAGGAGATGCCTTACATCAGGCAGTGGCAGATGCTCTGGGCAGAGGTGGACATCATAAGAATAGTGCAGCAAACAGTTTCAAGCACCTGAACCCTCTATTCTTCGAGGACAGCGAAGATGCTATCGTTGCTGATGCGTGGCTTCAGGACACAGAGGTGATATTGGAGGCAGCAAAGACCCTAAAAGATGAGAAGGTGGCCATAGTGCGCCTGCAGTTATTGGATCTAGCCCGCAGCTGGTGGACGGCGCAGGCCGTTGGACTAGTGGCGCCTATTGCCTGGACAGTATTCCGTGAGAGGTTCCGGACCAAGTACTTCGATGCTGTAGCTCGGTACGATCTACAGACCAGGTTCACCAATTTGAAGCAGATGGACAGGACGGTCGATGGGTATGCGGCCGAGTTTTCCAGGCTTAGTCGGTTTGCTTCCACCTTGGTGGCGACTGAGTTCGATAGAGCCCAGCTGTTTCAGTAGGGACTCCACCTAGAGATTTTGCTGGCGGTGGAGCAGTTTGAGCATTAGGCTTTTGATACAGTATTGAGGGCAGCTAGGAGGCATGAGTATACCTCCCAGAGGATTATGGACAGGACCGGAGGTCGAAAGCGATCTCACAGCCAAATGAACCAGTCGTCAGCCCCAGCCCCGGCAGCTAGGGCTTTGACCATTGGAGATCTGAGAAGGACATCATCAGTTACGTGGGTTCAACATTCAACCCCGATGTATCCTCAGCAGCAGAAGCAGAAGCAATCTTTCCCCATGGGCTTCTCTTATTGTGGAAAGCCTGGACATGTTGTTTCAGAATGTCGTAAGGCTCGAGGATTGTGTTTGCTTTATGGAGCGTCAGACCACAAGTTAGGGTCTTGCCCATTCAGGACTGACTCATCACCAGCCATAACTAGTTCATCAGTTAGGGGACCAGCTCCAGTACCTATCCAACCGCAGTTTTTATCCCCGAGGCCGTTGTCGACGCAGACCCAGACTTTTCAGCAGCAAAGGCCTCAGCAATATGCCCAAGCGCAAGTTCAGAATAGGCAGAGAGGATTCCAGCAGAGAGGGCCGGTACTCAGAGGACATGGTCAAGTGTTGGCTTTAACCATAGAAGAAGAAGGAGTGGCGCCAGGTGAGGCAGTGGCAGGTACTATTCTCGTCAACACCTTTTCGGCTTCAGTGTTATTTGACTCTGGTCCATCGCATTCATTTATGTCTGCAAGATTCGCGACAAGGATAGGACTGGAGCCCGAGTCATTATCAGTAGGGTTAATATACTTACTGGTAACGGTCTTGTGGGAGCTGATAGAGCGTTTTCTTCGTGTCAGATCATGGCTAGCGGTAGAGGGTTTCCCGTTAGGCTGATAGAATTTTCGATGGCCGATTATGATGTGGCCTTAGGGATGGATTGGCTGAGGGACCAGTATACTAGGATAGACTGCCATATTGGTAGAGTTGTTTTTAGCATTCCAGGCGAGCCGGAGTTTTCCTTTTCTCGAGGCAAAGTTGAACCTTCTCCTCCAATATTACGGATGGTCGTAGCAGCAGTGCGGTTACCCCGGATAGTCGAGGAATTTCTAGATGTTTTCCCGGAAGAGCTTTCAAGAATGCTGCCAGAGCGAGAGATCGAGTTTACTATCGACTTGATACCCGCGACAGCACCAGTGTCAGAGAGAGTCTACAGGATGGCCTGTCAGAATTGGAGGTATTGTACAATATGATTGAAGAAGTCAGAACCAAGGGATTCATTCGTGCTAATGGATCGCCTTGGGAAGCCCCGATGCTTCTTGTGAAAAAAAAGGATGGTACGTCCAGATTATGTGTTGACTATCGTACCTTGAACTCTGTAACAATCAAGAACAGATATCCTCTCCCAAGGATAGATGACTTGCTTGATCAACTCAGAGGAGCGGCAGTATTCTCGAAGGTTGATTTGCGGTCAGGATACCACCAGATCAGAGTCAGAGAGCAGGATATCCTGAAGCTTTTAGATCTAGATATGGGCATTGAGAGTTCCTTGTTATGCCCTTTAGAGCGACCAATGCGTCGACTATATTCATGGACCTCATGAATCGTATCTTGATGCCTTATTTGGATCAGTTCATGATCGTATTCATAGACGATATCCTGGTCTACAGCAAGAGTGAAGTAGAGCATGAGCAGCATCTCAGAGTTGTCCTCCAGATTCTCTGAGAGCACCAATTGTATGCCAAGTTTAGTAAATGTGAGTTCTGGCTCGATCGCATTTCATACTTGGGTCATATCATCACCAGAGGGAGAGTAGAAGTGGATCTCCAGAAGATTGTGGCTAGCAAAACATGGCCAGTGCCCAGTACAGTTGCAGAAGTTTACAGTTTTCTTGGATTGGCCGGCTACTACCGGAGATTTGTTTCGGACTTTGTTCGGATTTTAGCGCCATTGACACAGTTGACCCGCAAGGAGGTGCAGTTTGCTTGGACAGCAGAATATCAGGATTCTTTTGAGAAGCTGAAGCGAGGCTTGATGAAGGCACCCATTCTCACACTTCCTGATGGGACCGGAGGATTTTCAGTGTACTGCGACGCTTCAGGCAGAGGTTTAGGATGTGTTTTGATGCAGCATAGAAAGGTAATAGCTTATGCGTCACGACAACTTCGTGATCATGAGGGGAATTACCCAACCCACGACTTGGAACTGGCAGCAGTAGTGTTTGCACTTAAGCTTTAGAGACACTACTTGTATAGAGATAGGGTGGAGATTTTTTACCGACCACAAGAGCCTGAAGTATGTGTTCACTTAGAAGGATCTTAACATGCGTCAGAGAAGATGGCTAGAGCTGCTCGTGGATTATGATGTCAACCTGTTGTACCATCCTAGGAAGGCCAACGTTGTTGCAGATGCCTTGAGCAGGAGAGCCAGAGTTTATTTTCTGACTGCGCAACCAGAGATGTTAGCAGATCTTCAGAAGATGGGTATAGAAGTTGTCCTTCCTACCAGTATGGCATTGATGGCCAGCATGCAAGTACAGTCCAGTATAGTTGAGAGGACCAAGATAGCTCAGTCCTTCGATTCTAAGATTTAGCGACTTAGAGCATAATGTGAAGCAGGACGACGACCAGAATTATGATTCATGAAGACGGTACACTTCGACATGGTAAGCGTCTTTATGTCCCAGTAGAGATATTAGACAGGAGGTCACGGCGAAAGCTCACAGTTCTCAGTATTTGATTCATCCCGGTGGCACGAAGATATATCGTGATATCCGTCAGCACTTTTGGTAGAATGGCGTGAAGAGGGAGATAGCTCAGTTTATCTCTCGGTGTTTGGTTTGCCAATAAGTCAAGGCTGAACATCAGAGGCCAGCTGGACTTCTTCAGCCCTTTCCGATTCCAGAATAGAAGTGGGAGCATGAAACCATAGATTTCGTGACTGGATTACCTCGATTCCCGACCAGTAGAGATGCTATTTGGGTTATAGTTGACAGGTTCATGAAGGTGGCTCACTTTCTTCCATTCAGAGTTGGTCAGTCGATGGCTCAGCTAGCAGAGATGTACCTCAGGCAGATAGTCAGACTTTACGGAGTACCAGTCAGTATCACCTCGGACAGAGATTCGAGATTCATGTCGTACTTTTGGCGTAGTCTGCAAGAGAGTTTGGGAACTCACCTCCAGTTAAGCTCAGCTTATCACCCACAGACAGATGGTCAGTCGGAACGCATGATCCAGACTCTTGAGGATATATTAAGATCTTGTACACTCTATTTTGGTGGTTCGTGGGAAGATCACCTGCACCTGGTGGAGTTCTCGTACAACAACAATTTTCAAGCTAGTATCCAGATAGCACCGTTCGAAGCACGATATGGTAGAAAGTGCAGATCCCCACTAGCATGGGACGATATTGGAGAAAGGCAGATGCTTGGTCCAGAGATGATCACTCAGACAGTTGAGGTGGTCAGGAGAGTCAGAGATCATCTTCGCGTTGCACAAGATCGTCAGCGCCATTGGGCTGATTCTCATCGACGTCCTCTTAAATTTTTTGTCGGCGACCATGTATTCCAGAGGATCTCGACCAACCGTGGTGTCATTCATTTCGGCGTACGGGGAAAGCTTAGTCCTAGGTATATAGGGATGTTCGATATTCTGGAGCGAGTAGGAGATGTATCCTATTGTCTCTCTCTTCTACCGTCTCTGAGTGAGGTGCGTTATGTGTTCCATGTATCCCAACTATGATGGTATATCCCAGACCCGAGTCATATCCTGGATCATTCAGAATTGGTTGTTGGTACCAACCTTTCGTATGAGGAGAGGCCCGTATCCATATTGGACCAAAGAGAGAAGATACTCAAGAACAAGACTATCAAGTTAGTCCGTGTTGCTTGGGGTCATTACTTGTAAAACCCCTAAATTTCTACTATATTTTAGTACTAATTTTTTTTGTATTTATACGTCGCATAGTCGTATTGTACGTCGCGCAAAAATTTGCGTTTTTTCGTATTTACTCGTCGAGTGCGAATATGTGTGAGGTACATATTTTTAGAAAAATGGTATTTAATTTTATTATCGGTAATGATTTCAAAATTATATATAATAATTATTTTTATTAAAAGTTGTGAAAAGTATATATCGAGGTTGCCAAAACTTATTATTTTAGTCATTTATAAAAGGCTATCTTATTTTAATAAGTGGTAATTTAGAAAAACTAGATTATGTGAATATTCTACTCGTGTAAAGCGCATGAAAGTTATTTCATGTATATTTTCAAAATTTATTTTTATTATTTATAATAATTTATTTAGAAAGAAGGTATTTTAAATATGTAAATATTTATATTTATTTTAGAAATTATTTTTACCTAAATTATTTAAAGGGTATTTTACAGATATTTCCTACTAATATTTAAAATATATATTGAAATTTTCGAAATTAATTATTATATAAATTTTATAAAAAGATATTTTGGATATATTTATGATAAATTAAATTGTGATTTGATTTATTGATTTAAATTAAATAGTTTAATTTAAATGTATAATTTATCTATATTTAAATAGGATTTGGATTTAGATATGAATGTATTGGTTTAAATTTAATAATAGAATTATCTATTTGGGTTTAAATAGATCATAGTCTCTATCTACATTGGATTATATTTGATTGCGTTACTTTTAAATCGATTTGAATTAAATAGTGAAAAATCTTAGGGGAATTAAAACTCTTCTTAATCCTTATCTAGATAAGACTTTTGTAAACCCCTTGATTTTTCAAAATAAATATTTGTAGAATTTCTGGATTTTTAAATAACTATTTATTGACTTATTATATAATTTGTATTATTTTACATATATTTAGTATAGTGCTCATTGGTGAATTTAGTATAAAAATATATAAAGCTATTTTCTAGTACATTAAGGATCTAAACTATATTATACAATTTCTTTTCCTCAAAATTTTAGGATTTATTTCATAACTTTTATTACTTTTTACATGTTACTTATATTGTACACTATTTACATAATATAGAATAAATGTCAAATTAGTATTAGATATTTCAGCTTGTATAAATGAGATGAAGGTTGTTTAAATAAATATTAACTATAGTTATTATCTATAGTAATTTTTAAATAATGTTATAGATAATTCAGATAAATATAAACTATATTTTAAATTAATACTAATCCTACTTCTACTAGAAAAACATCTATATCTATATCCTGTCCTAACAAAGCAAACACCAATTTATTTAAATCAAATCCTATCTAATTTAGGAGATAAATCTGAAATAAATACCTAAATAAACCCAATACATCCCCTTTCTATCACCCATAATTCGAAATTATTTTTAGTCCAATAGAAACTCTAAAATTCGTCATTAGAATTCAGTCCCGCTTTTTAGTAGCAAGAGCAACTTGGAACGACGATATCTCCTTGTTCCGAACTCCATTTTGCCTCCAATTTTTTTAAAAGAAGCGTATCGAGGTAAGCTTTCCAAAAACATATTTTAATAGATAAAATTCATTCTGTATATTTCTGTAAAACTATTTGAGTATTAGATGTCTGAAAAATAAACGTGTTTCAGTATTTTTGCGATTTCAGGAGTTTTCGGAAACGAAAATGCGATCCGTTTAGTTTTTTGGAAAGCTAATACGAAAACCTATGCCATATCCTAATTATAGAATTTATTAAATAAATCTAATAGGGACAATATTAATTATAATTAGATAATAGACTATTTTTAGCATCCGGAGATGTTTGTTTGGACCTTAGTTCCTCAGCAGCCGTTGTTCCACCTACTTTCCTGTCTGATCTGCGCCACCACAGTGCTCAGGACTCAGGCAAGTATACCTTTCTAATTAACTGTCAATTATTTATTTTCTGCATTATTTATTTTGTTTCATATTTGTTATTTTTATTTGTTATAAATTGCGCGTCCAAGCCACACTTGGGTGCAAGCGACTCTATTAGTCGTTACTTTACTATATGCATGTTAACTTAGTTTTAGTGGACTACCTTCTTGTTGGGGGATATCCTTATATCTTTTTGGCCATTACACCTACACTACACAGTTTGAGATATTTTGTAAGGGGCACTCTCTAAAGTCGTGTGACGGATAGATGATCGTAACTGCTATGACTAGGGTTTTAGAGACTCAAGCAGTTGCAAAACTGGATGAGCCATGGACATGACTTGAACAGTGTAGAAAATATTGGAGGAGGACAGTCGCTAGTGCGTATGGGAATCCAAACAGGTAAACCACAGTCTTCGGATGGAACTGTGGCAATTTATTTGCAGATGCCCTCTGACGTTTTGGACGTTACGGACGGATACAGATGACTGGATGCCAGTTAGTACACATAGCCTAAAATCCACCCATGCGCATGAAAGTTGTCCTCTAAATTGTACATTAGGCGGTTAAAATCTTCTTTGCATATTTGTGTCTAGGATAGTCTTTTATATATTATTTTATTATTCTGACAGTTCATATTAGCTTGTTCTTCCTGTATCTTGCTACGTCCATCTGAGGACCTGGTTATTCCCCAAGTGTGTGTTCATGCCTTCCGCAGGTATCTTAGCCGAGATCGTGGTCTTCTCCATTTATTCGAAGATGACGTGACTTGGTTCCTCCTTGCTACTTCCACTTAGCATTTTATATATAATGTACTTCTTCCTTTTTATTTGGTTGGTAGTGGATGTGTCTCCACTCAACATATTGTACCAAGATAATTCATTATATGTTATCTTTTATTCCTTTATTTTGTGGATGAGATTATTTAGTTATGGTTTGCTGCATTTTACAACTAATGTATACATACAAGGCACATGTACTTCGTATGTATACAACTGACATGTCTACGTTTCTAGTCCTACGTATTTTGGGACTGGGGCATTACATTACTCCTTGGGTGAGTCAACGTGGGAGCGTGAGAATGATATCCGATCGCGATATCCTGACCTATTTGACTCGTGAGGTATAATATCTTTCTTCTGTCTCGTGTCTTCGATTCCTTGCTTGCATGAATAATTGCTTGATAGCTTAACTAGTATAGCTTGCATGTGATTAGTATAGCTTGTCCTTGCATCTCTAGCCTCTTGATTAAATTTCGATGACAAAATTCTTTTAAGGTGGGTAGAGCTGTAATGACCATAGTTCGTATTACGTATTTTGGTATACGTGTACATATTTTGACTCGTATTGTATGTCTCCTCGTATGATTTATTTGACATTTTATTGCCTGATTCGGTTCGGCTTGTTTGTCTTGATTCGGTTTGTGAACCAAATCCCTACCTACCTACCACCACCATCATCATTTATTAACCCAACACTCTTTCTCTCTCTTCATTCACTCTTCTTCTTCCTCACCATTACTCTCCACCTACCAGGAAGGTTTAGGCAAGTGGATCTTGCTTCATGGAGGAATTCTATTCTTATCGTTCCATTGTCTTCCTCATGTGTTTCTAATCCACTTTAGTACTTAACATTTTTTTCATTTCCGTGGTTAATTTCTTGTAAATCTAGCCTTATTATATTTTTGGTTTTCATGTGTTTTGATCTATCAAACCTGCATATTTTTGTTATTTGATGGTTCTATGTTGCAGAGAATTCTATTTTACCCAAATTTGACCTACGAGAGTCTGGATTTGGGTTCCTATTGTTGTTTGGTGGAGCATGGAGGCCATGATATTTTCTATGGACATGTTCTCTGTGGGAGCCATTAATTGTACTTGTGCCGTATATACTAGCTCTGGCCGTATGGCCATTTAATTGAATTAGCCGCATGAACATTTCCTAGCTCTGGCTGGATGGCCTTTCTTGCTTATGCGGCCAGGGCCATTTAAGTCTGCATGGCCTTTTGATTTGTGGTCGCATGGCCATTTAATTGATTGGCTGACTGCGTATGGCTTATGCTAACTTGCATGCCGCATGGCATCAGCTTAATTTGCATGGCCGCATGGACATTAGTTAAATTGTGGCCGCATATGTTTTTTCCCTCCCCTATTTAGTTGCATGGCCGCATAGGCCAATTTCATGGCCGCATGGGCCATTAGCCATTGGCTGGCCGCGTAGGCCATTAGTTAATGTATTAGTTATTGCATGGTCGCATAGGCCATTAGCTAAATTGTATGGCCGCATACGCTCCAATGCATTAGCAAATATTTGCTTTGGCCGCATGGCCATTTAATTAATTGCTTGCATGCATTTGCTTTATTGCCTGGTTTTAATTTGTAGCTGCATGCACATTTATATGGTTGGCCGCATGGCCCTTGTTTGCTGGTTGCTACATGGCAATTATTTGTGTGGTCGCATATTTTATAGTGACAACATTTATTGGCTGGCCGTCTGGCAATTTCATGTGGTAAATTTTCCTGAGCCGCATGATTCCTCCACAGCCCTTTGTTTGCCATGAAATATAAAAGAGCAGAACAGTTTTATGGGAGGACTGGACTTTTACTTCACGTTACAAACTCGCTTGTACAAAGAAAGCCTAGGGACGAAAATCTAGGTACAGTAATCTAAGTAAAATTGTTTATTTTTGATTCTGGGGGGTTACGATAGAGGCTCGGGAAAGCGACGTCAGCTCTGCCTTACTCCTTGGACGATCGGATGTAGCCTTGGCTCCTGTGACGAGATGCTTGGCGTTGACGAAGAAATGCTCTTCTTGCTCTCCTCGTATTGCTCTTATGGCTTCTCTCTCTGGATTGATCTCTCTGTATTTTTTCTCTGATTATTGGGAGAGCGTCCTTTTGCAAGGGAATGGCACCTTGCTATTTATAATAGTGAGGGACATCATTAGGGTTTGCAATGATTGCCCATTCTCTAAGTGGCGGCGGCCTGGTAAATGATCCATCTGGGCCATTCATCTTGAGCGTGAAGGATCTGAGCCCTTAACGAGGATTATGCCATATCACGTCAGTAATTAATGTTGATTGAAATAAAGCCCCATCATGATGCTTTGCTGATGTCCGTAAATCTAAATGAATCAATTTAATTCATTCTCTTGTCGCGTGTCCCAAATTATTGGGATCTGACCTAAAATTTGATTATGTTTAGGACACGTGTCCTGTCATCATTGTTGAGCCGTAGGAGGAGCGTTCATATTTGGGCCGCATGAAGGTCATCATGACCGAGCCGCATGAAAGATTTTATGACCGAGCCACATGAATAGTCTCTATACTCGAACCGCATGAAGGTTGTCATGACCGAGCCGCATGAATATGTTCATGACCGAGCCACATGGGGGTCTTCATGGCCGAGCCGCATGAGAGTCTTCATGACCGAGCCGCATGGGTTTCTTCATGGCCGAGCCGTATGGGGGGCCTTCACGATTGAACCGCATAGGTTTCTCTGCACTGGCCGCGTGAACTCGTCTAGTCTGGCCGCATAAACTTGCCTCGAAGCTGTGAAGATTTTCTCCAGTTCCCTATGAAGATAGTGCTCTTGTGTCAGTCATCATGACTACTTTACGTCAGGGCTGTCAACTGTCAGCTGTCAGTCGTCAGAGCATTAATTGTGTTTGAATAACGCTGGGTACAGCTATTCTGAAAAGACACGTGGCTTCCCTCTGCGGGCCGTATGGAGTCCACTCGAGCTGCCTATGTGTTTGAGCCGTATGGGACTCCTGAGCCGCATGTGGCCCCTTGGCCGCATGGATCATTTTTCTCTTCTTTTTCATGCTTCTACAAGACCCCCTTCAAAGTTTTCAATTTGCAAAATTGAAATACTTTGAATAAGAAGCATGGTTATGCCAGAGCCGCATGGATGTATTCTGTCCTAGCCGTATGGATTTGTCCAGCCGCATGATTACCTCAACCGCATGACTCTCTGAGCCGCATGGGCTATTTTGGTCGCATGAGCTTCTTGCCACGTCTTCCTGCCACGTGTGCAAATCTTTTGTAAATTATCTGCATTTAATGCTCTTGATCTGCTGTCAGATTTTAAGAGCCAATTTTTTGGGCCAGGATCCCAAGAGTCAGGCTATTATTCAGCCGTTTTGTCTCGATGACCGAAGAGTCGGTCATCATGTTTGCACGCAAATTGAGGCGTTCCTTCTTTGTCTATAAATAGGAGCACTCTCGTTCTGGGAAATCTTCTTTGCTCTTTTCGATCTTTTGCTGTTCTAACTCCTTTCTCTCCCAAGCATCTATGGCTCCCAAGAAGGTTGCTCCGTCGAAGGCTGCGAAGGGCAAGGCGGTCGCTTCTACGGCGACTGTGGCGACGAACGTGGCCGCTCCTCCGTCGGCCGCTGTTTACTCTGTTCATCCTGACGTTCACCCACCTATTGCTGGTAAGGGCATTGCCTTAGAACCCTAACTGACATAGCTCTATTGTATAATTTATGCACAAGCTGCATGTACAAGGTTCGTCGATATGACCGCATAAGCACTTTGCCCAGGGGGCCGCATGGGCTTGTCATACTCGATCTGAACTGCATATATATTTTTGGTTTGGGCTGCATGAGCGTAGTTCACTTTTGAACCGCATAAGCTCATCTGCTTGTAGCCGCATGAGTCTGTCTGTTCAGGGCCGCATGAATCCGTGTGGACTTTGAACCGCATAGTCTCACCTGAATCTGAGCCGCATCAGCGCCTAGGTTTGTCTGTTGAGTCCATGTGAACCTTGAACCGCATAGGCCCTTTTGAACCCAAACTGCAGAAGCTTCATAAGCTCATCTGAACTTGACTTGTATGGACTCGTCTAACTCGGAGCCGTACAAGGCTATGATGAACCGAACCGCATGGACTCATCTGGTTCTGAGCCGCATGAGGCTGTGACAACCCAAGCTACATAGACTTAAATGATCTTTCAAATGCTTCTTTGTTTTGACTATCCTCTAATCTTATTTCTTTCGTCTCTCTTCAGTGAATCTGCCAGTAAATCCTGCGGGAGAACTCCTAGTGGGCTCGAATCAACTTGCCACGGATGTGCGACGGGACAATTTAGTTCGTCAAGTGTCAGAGCAGCTCCTTGTTAATGAGCCTTTGGAGCGACTGAATGTTATCAGGGTTCAATCTTTCCAATTCCTTAGTGATATGATGAGCTCCGGGAAGCTAAATGGGAAGTATCTGAGGCCGGCCTTCCTCTTTGGGGATGCATTGATCATAAAAAACTCCCGAGTGCTGGATATTTCCGAGAGTTGGGATTTTAATCTGGACGGGATGCCGATTCATATCCCCATTATGAAGCGTCATTTCCCTCTTGTGTGGTTCAGCATGATCTTGTTGGACAGGCTGATGACAGACCCCGTCACTCCAACCAGACCGGAGATGTTTGTGGGTAACATCCGTTACAATAAAACTACTGGGTCAGTACGCGCGATCAAGGATTCGGCCAGTCGATCTGTGATGGGGTTAGCTCCGGGTACATTCATCAACACACCCGGTCCTAACTTCTCATTTTCTCAGGCTAATACTTTCCTGAGCCAGCTTGCTCGAAAAGGGTCTTATCCTGTTGGCAGATTGGCACTGCTGGGCTGGTTATACCCCATTCCCTCGTGGGCTAACCTGACCTCCTGGATTCTGCGGAACTACGAGACATTTTTGCGAGAAGTCGATCTTTATGATGCTATCCGGGGTACCAGCCACAGATTGTCCATTAAGTCGTTGTTCATGGCCCTTCTGGAGATGTATAACCATCGGACAGGGACTTTCTTCACGTCTGTAGGGGAGTTGGGGCTCGCTCTCCATGAGATGTATGCTGTCTCCAAGCTTTCCTGGGGAGAGGAGCCCTTCGAAGCGTACACTCCAACGAACGAGGAGTTCCAGAATCTAGATCGACGATTCCTCGACTTCGTCGCTGTGTACCAAGAATTGTTATGTCACCATAGTACCTGTCACCAAACGGCTATCAAGAAAAATGATAGCTCGGAAGGGGACACTCCCCATACCAACTCTTGGGTCTCCTATCTTTTTAAATTCAGTGCTGCTGGCCGAGTTACTTCCCGAGGTCGTCAAACTGCTAGAGAAGTAGAAGGCTTGGTGTCAACTGCTAGGAGGTCAAAGTCTAAGGGTGACAAGTTTGGGAGCCAGATTGACTCCTTCAGCTATTTTTATTGTGGTACTCGACGACTGTCAGAGAAGGCACTCTTGGCAGGCTTTTTAATGGTGTGGCTGCGCAATTATGTGGTCTCGGGAGGGGCAGGTTCCATCGAGAGGATCGGCCGTCACTTTATTCTTTCTGCCGTGAAGTTGGCCTTTGGGGTCAGGCTGGCTCTTCTTCCCGCTATGGTGTGCCGCATACATCATGGTCTCCGCTCATTCTCGTCCAAGGTCATCGCTCGTGACGTGGCGATGGACTTTGAACGTATAGAGCTGCCTTATCATTACCTGCTGGGGTGGCTGTTGTTTCATTATCGGTCTTTGATGAGGCCTGGGACGGGAGACGGCGTTACGGACGACGACGCTTTTCTTTTCAGGCATTGCCATCAGCCTTGGAAATATAGTACCATGTCGGCGTGTCGGAGGATGCTGGCGAGGGTGGACGGATATGATTTTTTCGTGTCCATTCCCCGTTTTACCGACCAGAAAGTGAGGAATGTCCATGTTGATGGCGTTGGATCTCCTCATTTCTTACCTGAGAAGATGCGTTTCTGGTTGCGTAACATTCACCCGACGTATTTAGTTTATCGCAACAGCAACACTGTGTACCTGGAGCCCTACTTACCCAGTAGGTTTGTCCGTCAGTTTGGGTACAGTCAACTATTCTTTGGGCGTCCCAGTTTCTGCCTGGGATTTAAAGGTAGCATCCTTGATGGTATTAGGGCATGGAGCTACGATGACACTTGTCATACTTGAACTAGTTTCTCAGTTCCTGCCGCAAACATGCTGGGGGAAATCTTACATATGGAGGCCTTATACCATGTTACGGGAAACCAACCGCCTGTTGATTTTGACCCGAGGACTAGCTTCATCGTGGGCACTCGTTTGGCGGAGAGGGCTACGGTGTCGAAGGCAAAGAAGAAAGGGACGAATAGGGTTCCCATGCCCGATTCTGAGTCCTTTGATACAGTTGAGGAAAGCAACGAACGGGATGACAAGGACTCTCTCTCTTCTGATAGCGGAGCAGCGACGGATCAACCGTCCATCATGGCAGATGAGATGATAACGGATCAACCGTCGGTCGTATTAGATGAGGTGGTAGATCAGTTGCCACCTGTATCAGAGGGGGTGAGGGTAGAACTACCGCCTGCCATGCCTGGTCCCTTGCGTAAGCGAGGCAGGCATAAGTCTGTTGACGGAGGAGTAGCCTTTTCCGTAAAGAGAGCTGCGGTCAGACATCGTAGGCTACTTATTACGGAGAGGGGTGAAAATGCTGACGATGTTCCGGAGGTAAGACTATGTTGGAGCTATCTCCTTGTTGTGGTTTTCTTTTTCTTAGAGATATGACCTAATCATTTTTTCTTTGTAGGATTCTCATGAACCGGCTGCTGCCCCTGGAGTTGATCTAGCCCTTGCTGCTTTGATTAGTGGCATGTGTGCCGCGGTCCTTTCTGCAGGGGCCCTCTCAACAGCGGCTGAGGACTCCCAAGTTGCTGAGGCCTCAGTCCGAGGTGATGAAGGTTTCCTTGGGCATGTCTCCGAGATTGCTGAATTTCAGCAAGGCGACGCCGATCTCGTCGTATTCCCTCCCGATGGTGCCGGGACGGAGGAGTCTATTATATTCAACTCGGAGGCCGCTGGTGAAGAGGTTGCGGTGGCTGTAGGCGAACCTCAGCCTCCACACCCTTTTGCTGGTAAGATAAGCCAAATATTGACTAGTGAGGGGGCTTATTTGCTCTATCAACATATCCTCCAGGTCAAATCGAATCATAGTTGTCTTAGCCCTACAGGTCCTGACCCTTTACTTCCCATAGCGGATGTTCTTGGGGAAGGCTCGGCCTGCTGCGATCTGGGGGAAAGGAGCGTTTCTTCTCCTTCACCGACTCATGTCGAGGGGCCTCCCGCGAGCTTCGGGCAGATGGAAGTGGAGCTTGTTCCGGGATCGATGGTCTCCGTCTCATCCTCTGCTGCTTATACGGCTTCGGAGATTGGCTTCTCGGCCTGCCGAGCATTCAAGTTCTGCGGGCTGCTGAAGAGGAGTTGGCCGCTGTTCAGGCGTCCTTCTGTACGGAGTTTGTTTCCCTCGTGGCAGGAGCGGCAAATTCTGTCACGTCTTCTTCAGTGTTGCCAGCTACACTCCCATTGACGTTGGCTTCTTCGGAGGCTCTGGACGAGGTATCGCAGGATGTGGTCGACAGCTTCTATCGCCATTTAAAGAGGGGTGTAGATGCTACCGTAGAACGGGGGATCCCTTTTTCTCTGTCCCTGCGGTGCGCTCGGGGTCAGATTGAAACTTTGAAGACTCTTCCTGGCGGGGTGGGGTTGGCTGCGCTCCTGGAGCCCAAGTTGGCAGAGGCTGATCAGCTCGTGACCCGATTGCTGGTGTTACGGCAAGCTGACTTGCCTGCTGCGATTGAACGGGAGCGGGGCTTCCTTATTGCCGCTCGGGATAGGATAAAGCTCGTTCGAGACACTGTCGGGCCAGTTGTAAAGGGGGACCTTGACAAGCTTTCCGCTTCGTATGACAGGCTGGGTCGTCGAAATCAAGCTTGTAGGGCTCGGGAAGAGGCTGCTTCTCGTGGAATAGCTGACACGAAGGAGCGGATTCTCGCACTTCAGAAGGAATTGGCCTTCCTAGAGTCGGAGCAGAAGGCTGCTCATGCGGAACATGAGTCAATCGTTCGGAAGACCGAGAAGGTTTCCCGATCTTCTGTTAACCTGGAGCGGGCTTTCAAGAAATTTGAGGACAACTGGCAAGCTCATGCTCATCTGGAGGACGCGATGGTGCTGACCCAAGAGGTGGAGCGTCGAGCTAACAGAGGTTTGAGCGGTCGGTTGCCTTGCTGACGGAACGTCTCACGGCGCTATGTACCCTGGGGCAGTGATCGGTTTTCTGTTTTCTTTTGCTCTCTCTTTTTTTTCTTTTTTTTTGTTTTTATTTTGTAAGGGATGTGATCCCAAATGATGTAGCACTTTGAATTCTGAATAAATGAGCATGTTTCAACTCATCTTCTCTTTCTTGTACTCCTGGTGTTTGTGGAATTGAACCTGCTGGGGGATTATTTGTGGACCTGTTACCCTGGGCGTACCTTGGTTTTAGGTACGAGTAACAAGTTTTAGAGATGGATACCTAGAACAACTTCGCGATAAGACAGCTATAGAAGTTTTTGGTATTCGAGAGAATGCCAAGGAGCAACTGGGCTCCCAGGCATGATAGGGAAGGGATAGGCGTGTACTGGAGACCCAGTACAGTATCTGTGGTCGACTGAGGACATTTATGGTCATCAGAGGACATTTGTGGTCAACAGAGGACATTTGTGGTCAACAAAGGACATTTGTGGTCAATAGAGGACATTTGTGGTCAACTGAGGACATTTGTGGACCTATTATCCTTGTCGTACTCCGGTTGTGGGTATAGATAATAGGTTGAAAGGGAACCGACATGCTTACTCAGAGGTAATGAGGACATGGCAAGTATGAAGGTTTCTTCTACGGAGCCTTCCCACGCAGAGGTAATGAGGACATGGCAGGAGTGGGCTCAATGAAGAGGGGGTACATAAAACGACTCAGAGGTAATGAGGACATGGAAGTTTTATGTAGGGGGTTATTTGTTTTTGGCGGAAGTAAAACGACTCAGAGGTAGCATCGACATGGTCGTTTTGGAAGTTTGTAGACCCGTTACCCTTTTTGTGCACTGGGAGTACGGGTAGTGGATCATGAGGGAGGATCTCTTATAGGAAGAAAGTTTATAGGTATGATCATACATGACTTACTATCTGAAAGAGTGACCGGGATATGAGTTCAGAGGTACCAGCGGGTACATGACTCGATATTGTGAAAGTGTGAGTTTAGTGGCACCAGCGGGCACATGACTCGATAATCTGGGATGTTGTGGATGTGAGTTCAGCGGCACGAGAGGGTACATGACTCAGGAATCTAGAGAATGATGAGTGGGAGTTCAGCGGTACGAGCGAGTACGTGACTCATTGATCTGGAAAATATGAGTATGAGTTCAGCGGTACCAGCGGGTACATGACTCTTATGACTGGAAAATATGAGAATAAGTTCAGAGGTACCAGCAGGTACATGACTCGTATGGAACCAGAAAATGTGGGAATGAGTTCAGAGGTACCAGCGGGTACTTGACTCTATGTATGGAACTAGAGTGTAAGTTCAGTGGTACGGGAGGGTACATAACTCGACACTCTGAGATGTCTTTAGGATTTTGTTTCAGACATAATACTTCTTCAGGAACTTGCCATTGATGGACAACATGGACAAGTCTCTATTTTGTTTTGCGACGCGGTAGGCGCCGTTGGAGAATACTACTTCGATGATGAATAGGCCTTCCCATTTTGGTTGGAATTTACCGGCGGTTTTATGCGTCGTAACCATCGGCCTCCGAACTGCCAGAACGAGATTGCCTACTTGGAATGTTCTGACCTTGACCTTCTTATTGAAAGCTCCGAAGATTCTGGCCTGATATAGTTCGATTCGCTGTTGAGCTAACAGGCATTTCTCGTCTAAGGCCTCCAATTCCTGTAGTCGGCGATGGTGGTTTTCGTCTGTCGTCAACTGATGTGTGAGGGCGACGCGGAGTGAGGGGATATGAGTCTCTAATGGGAGAACTGCCTCACTCCCATACACCAGAGAAAATAGTGTATTCCCGGTGGCTGTTCGAACTGTGGTGCGATACGTCCATAAGCATTCGCCGAGCTTCTCATTCCAGTCGTGCTTGTTAGAGGACACGAATTTCTTGAGTAGCTTGATTATGGTTTTCTTGAATGCTTCTGCTAACCCGTTGGTTGCTGGGTTGTAGGGTGTCGAAGCAATGTTCTGAATTCGGTGCTTGTCGCAGAACCGATAAAATACGTGGCTTGCGAACTGTGGCCCATTGTCGTGAATGATCCTTCGGGGTAGTCCAAAGCGGTAGATGACATGATGCTTAAGGAAGTTGATCATGTTTGAAGTTTTCACCTATGCCAATGGGATGGCTTTCGCCCATTTGGAGAAGTAATCGGTGATTGCGAGTATGAATCGGTGTCCTCGAGACGAAGGTGGGGTAATTGGGCCGACGATGTCCATACCCCATGCTTCGAATGGCCAGGAGGCCACAGTCGGATGTAGGAATTCAGATGGCGGGTGGATGAAGTCGGCATGGATTTGGCAGGCTTTGTACTTTCGTGCATAATCTATTGCGTCTGCAACCATCGTGGGCCAGTAATAGCCCATTCGGCGAAGGCGGTCTTGCAGTTTCGGGCCAGGTTGATGGGCTCCGCAGACACCATCATGGGCCTCATGCACGGCTTCCTTGGCTTCTGTATTTGATAGACACCGAAGCAGCAACCCATCATAGGATCGGCGATACAGCATTTTTGTCTGCGTATCATAGAAAAATCTGAGAGAACGTCTTCTGATAGAAGTGGCTTCCTTCGGATTCTCTGGCAGGATGTCGTATACTACGAAGTCGATGAACGGTTGTCTCCAGTCTGGTGCTTTGTCGACTGAAAGGGCGGAGTAGCTTTCAATGCATCGAACGTTATCCTTAGGATAGACCAGTTCACGGCCTATTATGTCGACCTGATGACGAGCGTAATTTGGTACAGCTAGGGAAGCGGCCAAACCAGCTAGGGCATCAGCCTCAATGTTCTGGAGTCTGGGAACATGTTCTATGAAGAATCCTCCCAGAGACGAGATGATGTCGATTGCTATTCGATGATACGGGATCATGTCTTCGTGGCGGACCTCGTACGACCCCCGAATCTGATTGACGATTAACTGTGAGTCGCCGTATGCTTCAAGATACTCTACCCCCAGCTCCTTTGTAAGTCGGAGGCCAATAACTAAGGCATTGTACTCGGCCACATTATTTGAACAGGGCTCTGTGAGTGAGTAAGCCCGATTGACCACCAAACCGGAGGGATAAATCAGCACCACTCCAACTCCAGCGACGATATTGCCTTTGGGTCCAGTTCTTGAAGCGCCGTCGAAGAACATTCACCAGATGGCATCATGGGAGACTGCATTTGAACTGGTGACCTCGTCCAGTATCTCTTCATATACCCTAGTCGTCTACGAACCTGGATGGGCTGCTAGAAAGTCTGCCAGAGCCTGGCCTTTAACAGCCTTTTGCGGGACGAAGATCATGTGGTATGGTGATAGTAATATCGCCCAGGTAGCAAAGCGTGAGCTGAGTGCCCCAGGTTTGGTCATGAGGACCCTAAGGGGGTTGATCCGCGATATTACGTGGATGGTTTGTCCCGTGACGTAGTGTCGCGTCTTCTGGATTGCGAACACGAGAGCAAGGCATTCCTTCTCTACGGCCGTGTATCGGTATTCTGACCCAATCATCTTCCGACTGATGTAGTATATAGCTTGTTCGTGGCCCGCATCATTGTTCTGTGCCAACAAGGCACCAAGAGAATGTTCCATTGCTCGTACATAGAGCAGGAATGGCTTCCCGGCAACAGGAGCTACCAGGACTGGGGGTTCGACAAATATTCTTTGATGCTGTCGAAAGCGCGCTGGCATTCCTCATCCCATACGAAAGAGACTCCCTTCTTCATGAGATGGGTGAATGGTTGACATCGTCCGGAGAGATTAGAGATGAATCTCCTGATCTCGGAGTTCGCGGAGATTTCTCGGGGGGCCCATCTCCATGATTGCCTTTGTTTTCTCGAGGTCGATGTGAATGCCCTGAGAAGTAATGACGAAACCCAGGAATTTCCTGCTGGAGACTCCCAAGAATGATTTCGTAGGGTTCATCTTTAAGTTGTGTGCTCGCATTAGGTCGAACACTGTCCTGAGATCTTGTAGATGATCTTCCTTCGAACGGCTTTTAACGGCGATGTCGTCGACGTAGCACTCTACTGTCTTGCGCAAGTGGTCTCTAAAGATGACGCTCATAGCTCTCTGGTAAGTGGCGCCAGCATTCCTTAAACCGAAAGGCATAACGGTGTAGCAATATGTACCAATTGGTGTTCGGAATGATGTGTGCTTCTCGTCGTCAGGGAACATCTTGATCTGGTTGTATCCTGAGAAGCCATCCATGAAGGACATACGTTCGAAGCCGCAGGTGTTATCGATCATGATATTTGTGATAGGGAGAGGGAATTCATCTTTAGGATATGCCTCATTCAGATTCCGGAAGTCAATGCATATTCGGATCTTCCCGTTCTTCTTGAGAACTGGTACTATGTTGGCTATCCCGTCTGGATGCTGCTCTTCGCGAATGAAGCCGCTGGCTATCAATTTATTGACCTCGACTTCGATAGCATTCATGACATCGGGACGAAACCGTCTTTGCTGTTGCTTGATAGGTTTTGCATCCGGACGAATGTTGAGTTTGTGGAGTGTGATCTCGGGGTCCAATCCTGGCATATCTTCATAGCTCCAGGCAAATACATCGATATACTCCTTGACGAGTTGGAGCAGCGACTCTCGCTCTTCATCTGTCAGACTCTGGCTGATGAAGATTGGTTTCGGGGAGGCTTCATCACCATGATTAACTTGTATGACCTTATCTTCAGTAGGAGGTTCTCTTTGCTCGAAACGCTTTTCCTATTGTTCATCTAGCTGTTGGGCCCACGGCTCTAGCTCGAGGATTTTCGGAATGTCTTTATCTTCTTCATAAGCATCGGCGAATGCCATGTTGACTGACAGGACTTATCTGAATACGTCTCTGATGCTGGTATCCGAATCAGAAGTTGGTGCCCCGGTCGAATGTGAATGCCAGTCACATTCTTCATCTGAACTTTCAGGGGTCGATGTGGGGGTCATATACCCTAATCCGCATCGAGTCTTGCTATAGTAGTCCCGTAGTTTGCCAGTCGGGACCGGGGGCTTTAAAGGTAATCGTCGTCCAATACCGTAGTTCAAACCCGGTGTCATTTCCAGATCATACCCCTGTTTCTGCATGAGATATTTAGATTGAGGGCTGTAGAAACATGGAATTTTGCAGCCAGAAAGCCCATACGCCAGGCGCTATATGCGCCAGAACTCAGATAGCAAAATCAAATAAGCCATTCGAAGAAGGACTTTTTATTTATATATAAAAGTCTATTACATGGCTAGAAAAGGTCGTACAAAGGAGAATTTCTATAAAAGAAAGATCCTAGATCTACAGCCAGCGGCCACCATGCGCCTCCAGATAGGCACAGCGGCCACCATGCGCCTCCAGATAGGCGCAGCAACCACCATGCGCCTTCCGATAGGCGCAGCAGTCACCATGCGCTGTCAGTTAGGCGCAGCAGATGCCATGCGCCTCCAGCCAGGCGCATCCCACCATCTCTCAAGCAGCACAGTTATGTGCATCCAGCTCAGTTATGTGCATCCCTTCAGCAGCTCAGTCATGTGCAACTCTTCCAACCAGGCTCACCTGGCCGAGCAGAGCCCAGTTATGTGCTGCTCTTCCAGCCAGGGTCACCTGATAAGTGCTTCGATTACACAAAGCATTTAACCCTCTGGCTGGAACCAAGGAAGAGAAGAGCACGGCAAAGCTGTGGCCAGGGGAGGCTTCGAAAGAGCCTCCAAAGACCAAGGAAGACCGTGATCGAAATTATGGCACAAGGAGCTTTCAACACAATCAAAGTGGGCGGCACCCACTTTGAAGGAAGAGAGAGCCTAGCACCGCCATTCCGATCTACGGCTCTTCCGGAACAACGGAGACGAGGCCCGAACATCCCTATCTTTCGATGCAACAGACACCTTCCGCCTGCCTCAGAAGCCTTCGACTCCGTCTTTTGGATGTAACAGTCACCTTCAAGTGCATCGAAGACAACATGACGTCTCATCTTCACCCTCGGGAGCACTTCGTCAACAGAATGCACCCGTATATCCAAGTTCATGTTGGAAGTACGTGAGGGAACGAGGAGCAAACCTTCTCTCCATGCCACTATTTATAGGCCGGGCAAATCAAACCCATGCGCCAAGTGGATGACTCTCCGAATTCTGTGCAATGAATTTGCATTAAATGGATGAACCGGACGCCTCGAATTCAGCCAAACGGCTATTTATAGCACTCGAGGAGCGAGATAGCCGCATCATTAAAGGACATATCGGATGCGCCAGCCAAACAGTGCATCACACGGACACGCCCTCCAGCATCAGGCGCATCACACAAACGCGTCCTACAGTACCCGGCGCATCACAGAGGATGCGCCCACCTCACATCTTCATACCGAGTGGAACACCAACCAATGTGCCCACTCAGCTGTCCATCGAACGTCACAAACATTAAATGCTGAACTGACACCAGAGTTGGCAGCATGCTTCCCAAAGTATGAACAGTTGAGGCTTTTTCAGAGAACGAAGCGTCGGCAACGTCAGCATCATCATGACTCTATTCCGACGGCTACTGCCACGTGGCCATCCGCATGTGCCTCTACGGCCATGCGTCCAAATCACCATGCGCCTCTACGGCCATGCGTCCAAACCAGCATATGCCTCAAAAGCCGTGCGCCTCAGACCCTTCACTGATCCCTAAAGACAGAAGAAGAGTCTCCAGTTGAAGCTTTGCATGCGCCTCAAAAGCCATGCGCCCCAAACTGATCTCTGATCCCGAAAGACAGAAGGAAAGTCGCCTGCATGTGTCTCAAAAGCCATGCGCTCTAAACAGTTTGTAACCCCTATAGGTTATGAGCCGCAGCCTCCTCCTGCGCCCAATCAAGGCGCAGCTCACCAGATTACTTCCCCCCACCAAATCCGAGATCTTCGAGCCATGGGTCGATGACACGTGTCCTTTGACTCAACTCGTCCAAGATTTCAGTAACAGAAAGATCTTCTCCTCTGCTACGTGCCGGCTCACAACAGCAGTATGAAGAGTTCTCTTCCTCAATCAGGGCGCATCATCTACGCGCCTCCATCAGCAACCTCTACGTGGCGTCCCCACACCGGCGCATCCCACATGTGCGCATGAGCAGCCAGCCTGCAAATCTATAAATAGAAGGATCGTCTCCTTCACACACACACGAATCCACAACGAACATACAAGGAATCATCAGAGAGGCAGATACAGACACTCAATGTCTTCCTCCTTTCAGCAAGCTCCAGCACCCAGAGCAATCCACACCTTCAGAGAACCGATAACCGTCGTCAGCCCGTCAACGGAGTCAATGCATTACCACTCGCTCCATTGGCACTAAGGACCCAGCTTAAACAAAAGTGTACTCCTAGGACTACATCTAAGTCCTACATTGTAACACTGTTTTGTTTGTATTAAAGTTTTCAATCAAACAATTTTAATGGCAAACAAGCTGGCGACTCTGCTGGGGACTTCTTTCTCCTCTTCCGAGAAAGTCGTGTCACAGGCCGACGACGTGAAGGTGGGCTCCTCCCACAAGACGCTGGTCGTGCGCCTCAATCAACAGGCGTACGAGGAGTTCATTTCTGAAGGAAGTGCGAGTCCTTCGAAGCGGCTGCCAAAGCCGAAGAAGATCCGCACGGCCTGGGTGCGCAAGGTCGACGCCTCGGGCACCACCACTGAAGGGGATGCAGCAGTGTAGCCTTCCCTTCCTGCTGACATTCTCCGCAACCAAGGTGCGCCCGCCGATGCGGCGCATCTCTTGGGGAAGCGTGCGGCCGACCACGTTCCCTAGCTATCTCCCTCTCAGGCGAGGAAGATGCGTCGACGGAGCAGGGACGCAGCCAATGCCCCGCGCATCACCTCTGATGCGCCACAAAAAGCCTCTGTCTTTGACAGACTCACTCGCTGTAATGGCGAGGAGAAGTTGGATGCTGAGTACTATGCGTCCCAGCGGGCTAGTACGAAGAAATCCAAGGCGGTACGGGCCATACGCCATAAAAGTGCTATGCCAGCAGCAAGCCAGAGGCACGCGCTTACAATCATGCACGCTGCCGATGGCAAGCTGTACAAGGTTGACTCAGGTGCTTCTGTACCAACAACGAGTCGACCTTCAAAGTCCTCATCTCGCTTGGGCGCATCTACTGCGTGCACAACCAAGTCGAGTAAGGCAAACTCGGTGGTCTTGAACTCCCGTGCCTCCTCTGGTTATGCATTTGAGGTTCGTTCAAGTCACTTTAAATGTTGTGGTTCCCCCACTACTGATCGTGATGCCTGCTTGGTATTAGATCAGGGGGCGCAGCACTCACCTGACCACCCCGGCGTTTGGCCTTGCCATACGTCTGAAGGGGGTGTGAAGGCACCACTCTCCTCCAATGACCTGCGCAACGTGATCACCCATAAGCGCCGGTCAGGAGAGTCGACCAACAAGCACGATGCGCCTCTCACGGGTCATACTTGTGCGGTGGTCACCATCAACTGTTGTTGCAAGGTGGCAGCTCCACCAAGACAGTCGGTCTTCCAACGGCTGCAATCATCGACACCTCTCCGACGTCACCTTGGGACGAAGGTGTCAACAGAAGAGGAACCAAAGGTTGCTTCATGCAACGTGATCTCCAACTCCTCATCAATCCGGAGGCCGACTGCCAATTCCTCGTCCTCATCCAAAAGCCAGCCGAGGAAAAACAAGGCAGCTGTCTTGACCTCTGGAGTGTTTGAAGGCACTCGGTCGAGGAAGAAGTTCTTGGAGGAAGCTGGGGGTAGCCAGACCCTTGTCGAGCCTCCTTCCGAAGACGAAGATGTCCAAAGTACAGCTGCGGCGGATCTTCATCATCAAGGCGAGGCTAGTCTCCCTGATGCCCCTCAAAATGAGGATGTCCTCCAGGACACCGCCGGGGGTAGTTCTGGAAACGAAGAGGTCCTTCAAGACGGAGCTGAGGGCAATCAGACCCTTGCAGATGCGCCTATTGAAGATGAACTCCAGAATGTGGCTGGGGGTGGCCAAACATCAGGAGAAGTAACTCCCCCGCATGAGAGTGAGGCCAAAAGTGAAACCTCAATCCATCCATCCACTCCTGACCGTGTTAGGACAGTATACATGGCTGGGGATGATGTCGAGTCTGATGCGCCGTCACAGGACATAGTCCAGCGCATAGACTCATTAGAGGGAGGTCTCAAAACCCTCTCTGCCTCTATGCAAGCACTGACTCAAGCAGTGTTTGAGATGCGGTCGGCCTTGATCAGGACACCTTCAACTGGTCCTGACCCAGGAGCCAATGGGGAGTCGAGTGTGCCCCTCCAACGGACGCCCTCGGATACAGAAGCACCTCGAACCTCGGAGCCCTCAAACGCTCCAATCCAGATGGTACCTCCTTTCCCGACTCTTAGCTCTACGGAGGATGTGGTCGAAATGATCAAAGACCTGCGGGAGCGCTTCGAGTCCAAGAACAGGCAAGAGGAACGCCAGAAGATGGGCATTCCGCAGCCTTATCCCCTCGAGTGGAACAAGGTGGTTTATCCCCCAAAGTATAAACCACAAACACTCACCCCATATGACGGGAAGGACTCTCCGCGACGGTACCTGACGTACTTCCAGTCACAGACAGGGCATCTTCCAAAGGAGGACGTGCTCCTCACCAGTATCTTTGTCGGGGCCCTGAAAGGGGTAGCGTATGACTGGTACTGCAGTCTCCCCGACAATTCCATATCGTCCTTCGACGACCTGACGTGTCTCTTCCTCGACCGCTTTTATGACGGCGGGAAAGACATGACGATGGCGTCTCTCATAAAGATACGCCAGAAGGAAAAAGAAACGGTTCGGGTGTTCATCGAACGCTTCCGACAGGCCTGCTTCAGGCTACCTCCAGGCATGCCAGAACATGCGCTCCTCACCGCTTGCAGCATGAACATGTTGCCTGCAGTGAAACTCTGGCTCCACTCTACTCCCCTTCCTGACTGGAGCTCCCTGATCATCGAAGCTGAAGCTGCAGAAAAGAAGGCGGCCAATGCACGTCTTCTGGGTGTCAGCTTCCTCGCCTTCGACGATAAGGGGAAAAAGTCCGCACCTAACAGCTCCGGACGAGAAGCAAAGGGGAAACAGGCATTGACTATTAATGCCTCGAAAGGCGCATCTGCGCCTACTCAGAAACCTCCACTGGCACCGAGACCCAAGAAGGTTTATTCATTCAATGATGACGACATCCTGCAACTTTTCGAGATACTAAAGCAGGGTGACAAGATCAAACTACCGGACCCAAAATGGCCCGATGAAGTCGGAAAAGTGGACAACCCGAGATACTGTCACTACCATCGGTTTGTCGGACATCCGACTAAGGACTGTTACGTCCTCAAGAATTACATCCAGCGCATGATTAATGCGGATGTAATCTCTGTCGACTATGAAGAGAAGACGGTGTCAGCCAATGTGGTTTCGCTTCAGTTCGGCACCTTGCCGCCAACTACCACACAAGATGGCGTCGTCCCCATCCCTAAGGCGACAATGGAGGTGGTAAACCTACCACCTACCCGTGACAATATGAGTGGACTCACGCTGCTCACCACATCTCGAGGAGAGGTCCTCTGGGTTCACCCCGACCTCGTCTCCGAGGTGACTCAATCGGAGGTACGCCCAACCTCCAAATCAAAAGGCAGGAAGATCAAGTCTTGCCGCACCGTCTCTTCTTCAACAGAAGAGGCACTTCCAGTACAAACACGTGCACAACAGAACTCCTAGTCCGGCGAAGCCGCCGCCGAGGTGGTGCCTCCTAGCACCATCCCTGAGGAGGGTCCATCTAAGCCCTCAGCAGCCAATAAGCAGAAGCAGGTGGAGGCCCGTTTTGACAGACCTCTACGAAAGGAGAATGCTTCGGGGCTGTCCAAGCCTCACAACTTCGACATTCTGGCACAACTAGCCAGTACACCTGCACGTCTGTCTTTGTTCGAGCTCCTGCGTCTTTCTAAAGACTCCCGAGAAGCTCTTTGCGAAGCTCTGAAGGACGCTGAATCCTTTCTCAGTCAGGTCAAGCAGCCTGTAGACCTCCCAACTACTTGTGCGTACTGTCATTGCGCGGATAAAGTTATCCCAAACATAACTTTCACCCAACAAGACATGCTGCTCAAGCATCACCAACAAAACCGACCGCTGTATTACACAGGGTACATTGGCTCGGTCAAGGTGAGCCGGATTCAAATCGATCCTGGGTCTTTCTTAAGCATCATCCCGAAGGCGCTGCTATCTAAGCTGGGGATCCCGATGTACCGACTGGCGCCCTCCAATACAACCATCAGTAGCTTCAATGCTAGCAAGAGCGAGCCACTGGGTAAGATCCGACTGAAGTGCCACATTGGCAGCCTCAAAACTGAGGTGACTTGTTATGTGGTAGATGCCGAAGTCAACTACAACATCCTGCTCGGTCGACCATGGCTACACGAGTACATGGTGGTGCCCTCCATGCTCCACCAGTGCATGAAGTATGTATCCACTAATGGCGTCATCCGGACGGAGTTTGCAGACATCGATCCTTTCAAAGGGATTGAAGCCTACTTCACCGATTCTGACTTGTACAAACCCATTGACGAGGAGGAAGCCAACGACGCTGATGATGAGGCAGAGACGGCAACAGAGCCGGACATGGAGCCTGAGACGACTCCCGATGCCCCCTTGAAAATCTGACTGAAGGGGAAACCCCAGAAGGCGCCTCCAATGAGCATCAAGCTATCAGGGAAAGCGCCGGCTCGTGAAGCACCCCTGAAGATACGCCTCAAGGAAAAGCCACCTCAAATATCGGCTCTCCTGGTGGCAAAATTACAAGGGAAGGCACCACTCACCGGAGGCGCAGCCGAGGCGCCTCTCAAAGTACGTCTCAAGGGCAAGCCACCGCAGTCATCCAAGGTATCAGAGAAGGCTCATATAACCCTCTCAGACCCCGGAATCAAAGCTGTGGTGGACTCTCCTAGTCTGCCCCCAGTTCTTACAGACGAGGAGCTTGGTGAATATATCTCGGCTGACGTAGAGGCACCCTCCTTTGACAATATAATCCCACGGGATAAGATCTCGTATTTTATCAATAATAGAGTGTCTTTTAATTATTCTTGTCTTCCACACTGGAATGCCATGTATACATTAGATAACGCTCTACGGTCGTTGCAAACACAAATAACGACCGTCCATCATAATTGAGTAGTCCCGTCTCAAGGGGTCTTCATAGTCCCTCCACGAAGCCGAGACGAAGGCACCATCATCTCGGGCAAAGTCGAGCGTCATCAGGACCTCCCGTCAATCGAGCCCAAACCTGATACCGACAGAGTACAAGTCTATCGGTACACAGATACGGCAAAGCACATCATCCAAAAGATGGGCTACGACCTGAAAAGCAATAAAGGCTTAAACTACGGCAAGGGTCGGCATCTCCCTGTCCGGCTTTCGATGCCCAATGGAAAGCCACAGGACTACTATAATCGGACTCGACGGGGGTTAGGCTATGTCACGCCACTATCAAGCCCAGAGAGTTCAGATGCAGAAGACGTAGAACATTCCCACTCGTCCGAAGCATCGACTTAGGATTCCGATACCAGCATCGGATCAGTCTTCAGGAAAGTGCTGTCAGCTAACATGACGTCAGCACAACCTCAAAAAGATGAAGGCGAAGACCAAGCGCCGGAACCCTTCGAAGAAGAACCCTGGGCCCAACGCCTAGGAGAACAATGGGAATCTCGTTTTGAGTTACGCGAACCTCCCACCGAAGACGAAGTCGAGCAGATCGACCTCGGGAATGGGTCTTCTTCCAAACCCATCTTCATCAGTAAAAGCCTAGAAGGAGAAGATCGAGAATCTTTAATCCAACTGGCTAAAGAGTATATCGACGTCTTCGCCTGGAGCTATGAAGACATGCCGGGACTCGACCCACAGATCGCAATGTATAGGTTGAATATCTTACCTGATGCCAAACCTATCAAACAACAACAGCGACGCTTCCGTCCAGACATCATGAATGCCATCGATCAGGAGGTAGGCAAACTCTTGACCAGCGGCTTCATCCGTGAGGAACAACACCCGGATTGGGTAGCCAACGTCATTCTTGTCACCAAGAAGAACGGGAAGATACGAGTCTGTATCGACTTCAGGGATCTCAACTCTGCTTGCCCGAAGGACGAATTCCCGCTTCCAATCACTGATGTGATGATCGACAACACATGTGGCTTTGAGCGCATGTCCTTCATGGACGGGTATTCAGGCTACAATCAAATCAAGATGTTCTCCGATGACGCGAAACACACGTCATTCAGGACTCCAAAGGGTATTTTCTGCTACACAGTAATGCCCTTCGGCTTGAAGAACGCCGGTGCGACATACCAGCGAGCTATGAGCACCATCTTCCGTTAACATCTTCACAAGACAGTCGAATGCTATGTTGACGACATCGCAGTCAAGAGCCGCCTCAAAGGAGATCACCTACAGGACCTGAAGACGGTCTTCGATCTCATGCGGGCACATCAACTCAAAATAAACCCCGCTAAATCCTTAATGGGGTTTCTAGCGGCAAATTCTTGGGCTTTGTCATCACAGCGAAAGGCATTCATGTTGATCCTGAGAAGACCAAAGCCATCCTCAACATGGACCCTCCGAAGAACCTTCGAGAACTTCGGGGCCTACAGGGACGTTTGGCATATATCCGGAGGTTCATAGCAAATGTCTCCGGTAGATGTCAACCCTTTACTCAGCTCATGAAGAAGGGAGTCTCTTACGTCTGGACAGAGGAGTGCCAAAAGGCTTTCGACGATATCAAGGCTTACTTAACAAGCCCACCAGTCCTGGTAGCGCCAGTCGCCGGCAAACCATTTCTCCTCTACGTCCGTGCCATGGATCATTCTCTTGGCGCTCTGCTGGCTCAAAACAGCGATACAGGCTTCGAGCAAGCAATCTACTACCTCAGTCGAACACTCATCGGGGCCGAACACCGGTACAACCCCGTCGAAAAGGAGTGCTTGGCTTTGGTGTTTGCCATCCAGAAGACTCGTCATTATGTCTCGGGTCAGACAATTCATGTCATTTCTCGAGTCAATCCGCTCAGAGTCCACATGACAAAGCAAAGATCATTGAACTCCCGGCTAGCTACATGGGCAATCCTGCTAACACCATACAACATGGTGTTTGTTCCGCAAAAGGCTGTCAAGGGTCAAGCTCTGGCTGACTTTTTAGCTGCACACCCCATCCCAGAGTCCTTAAAACTCTATGAAGATATCCCGGATGAGGTCCAAGAATCCAACGTCACCGAAGGAAGCTTCGTTTGGCGGATGTTCTTCGATGGCGCTTCGAGAACAGGCCCCAAAGGCCAAATCATCGCAGGAGTGGGGGTAGTCTTAGTCTCCCCCGATCAGCTGGTCATCCAGCGTGCGTACTCTCTTTCGAAGCCGTGCTCCAACAACATTGTCGAGTACCACGCACTCGTCATGGGACTCCAGCTCGCACAACAGCTGGGGGTCGACCATCTGGAAGCCTACGGCGACTCAAAACTCGTCGTAAACCAGGTTCGGAGACAATACGAGGTTCGCCATGAAGATTTAATCCCTTATCATGAAGTCGCATTGAACATCATTTCATCCTTCACCGGGTTCTTCATCGAACATGTCCCCCGTTTACAAAACTTGGAGGCCGATGCTCCGGCTGGCCTCGCAGCCTCATTGGCAGCGCCCTTTGGGACTCAACAGTATGTCACGGTGACTGGCCGAGATCTGATTTGCCCCAGAAACAACCTATGCTTGTAGGTGGCTCGCGCCATGCCGACAAACACTGGTGTTAATGTCCGAGACTGGAGGTTCCTGTTCATCGACTTCGCTGTCTACGGAATCCTTCCAGAGGACCCGAAGGAAGCCGTCTCAGTCAGGAGACGCTCTCTTCGATTCTACTACGATACAGCTACCAAAACGCTGTACCGACGCTCCTTCGATGGGCTCCTCCTTCGATGCCTGTCCAACGAAGAAGCAGCCGAAGCTCTTCAAGAAGCTCATGACAGAACTTGTGAAGCTCATCAACCTGGTCTTAAGTTGCAAGATCGACTGCGATGTATGGGCTACTACTGGCCAACTATGGCCGCCGACGCTGTCGAATATGCTAAGAAGTGCCACGCGTGCCAACTTCATGCAGACTTCATACATACACCATCGGAGCCGCTACATCCTACAGTCGCCTCCTGGCCCTTCGAAGCCTAGGGCATAGACATTGTAGGGCCAATCACCCCTCCTTCATCGAGAGGACACCGTTTCATCCTGGCCATCACCGACTACTTCTCCAAATGGGCGGAAGCAGTTCCACTAGCAGAAGTAAAAAGCTCCAGGGTGGTCAGCTTTATCAAACACCATGTCATTTATCGTTTCAGAGTACCCCGGTAGATCATCCATGACAATGGTCCTCAGTTTATCAGCCACATTTTCAGCAGGTTCTGTGACAAGAATCGCATTCAGAACGTGGCCTCAACTGCCTACAATCCGGCAGCAAACGGATTGGCTGAGGCATTCAATAAAACTATCGTTAGGCTGCTCAAAAAGGTCGTGTCATCCAACAAACGCAACTGGGACGAAAAGCTTGGCGAATGCCTTTGGGCCTACCACACAACGGTATAGACCCCAACAAGCAACACTCCATTCTCCCTGGTCTATGGGAGCGAGGCAGTACTGCCTCTCGAGATACAGATACCTTCGCTCCGCGTAGCAATCACAAACAAACTCACAGAAGAGGACAATCAACATCGTCGTCTGCGGGAACTGGAGGCACTTGACGAAAAGCGTCTCCTAGCTCAACAACGCATCGAGCTCTACCAAGCCCGTATATCACAGGCTTTCAACAAAAAGGTCAAACAGAGGACTTTCCAAGTTGGCGACCTGGTTTTAGCAGTCAGAAGACCAATGGTATTGACCCACAAGACACCAGGAAAGTTCGAGCCCAAGTGGGAAGGACCTTTCATCATAGAGACGGTATACTCAAACGGTGCTTACCGCCTCGCCAAACCCAATGGGGACTTGTTCATGATGCCCATCAACGGCAAGTTCCTAAAGAAGTACTATTCTTGACATCCTCCAGACATGTACTTCCCCAAACAACCTCTTTCCACAAACTCATACGCTTCCGGAACCCAGCTGTTCCGTGGCATCTTCCAGTAGAAAGATAACCACATCCATATTACCTCTGAGTTGTCTCTCTATACCCTACAAAGCAGAATCTTACACTTCGTAAGCCTACGCTACCCTTCATGTTTACCACGTCCACATTACCTCTGAGTAAACATCTTGTACAAACAACCCCTGCGTTATTGTACATTGATCGCAGAACTTCCACGTCCATATAACCTCTGAGTTGTTCAGCGTATCCCCCAAGATCATTCCTACCACATCCATAATACCTCTGAGTAGGGAGATTCTATCATTTCGAATCCAATGATTGCCATGTCCACATTACCTCTGAGCAAACATAATGGTTCCTTCAAACTTATTATCTGTACCTGAAAACCAAGGTGCGCAAAAGATAATAGGTCCACACAAATCATCAAGTTCATAACAACAAAAGATGAACACATCACAAAAAAGGTTGTAGACTTCTTTATTCTTCTGAAAAAAGGAGTACAAGAAGCTACATCATCCCCCAGTAAGGGTTGCAAAAGAACACAAAAGAAAAAGGGAAAAGCTATGGTCCCTTAATCTCCCCAGGATGGGCTGAGAGCTCCCTGACTCGAAGCTTTAAGTCGACTGCGCGGGCCTCCACCGTCGCCAGGACTCGTTGCTCTGCTTCTTGGCGCATCAATTCAACGGCCCCAGCTGAAGTATCACTTGCATGCTTCTCATCAAGCTATTGTAGTTGCTGCACCAAGACAAGAGTCCGCTGAGTAAAAGTCGCTTCATCCTTCTTGAGTGCTGCATGTTCAGCCCGGACACGCTCAACCTCTAACTGGAGTCGGGCCCGTTGGTCTTCAAGACGGCGTATCTGGGTGTCGATATCCGCGATATTAGCTTCCAATGCAGCTCGAGTTTCCACCGTCGTCTTCATGGACTGAGACAACTGCTCTACCATAGCCTCAGTCTCAGCCACCTCGCACTTCCAAACGCCCACAGTGGCCGGGTATGAAGACTCGATCTCGGCAATCAGCTTCCCCTTCTCCGCATCTATCAGGACAGAGAGGTCGTTTCGCTGGATGCGTTGAAGTTCCGTGAGCCGCTCATCCAGCTCAATCACTGAAGCCTCCAGAATTTCGGCCATGTGGTCGTGGCCTTGGTGAATACGAATCAGCTCGATGCAGGGCATTGCCAAAGCTTTTGCCGTCGTAAAACTCCTGTTGGCATCCATCACAACAGATACACCCTTCTGCAGCATTTTGTATACCCCCTCGATGAGGAATTTCACATACTCGTCTGCATCCGCCAGAACCTGCGGCGTTATCGCAGAAGTTGGAGGAGCTACTACAGTTTGCGGACCGGAAGAAGATCCGCCAACCTCAATCAGCGAGGCTTGAACCTCGACATCACTGGGCTCTTCATCAACGGGGGCTGGACTGCTAGCCCGAGGAGCCAAAGCAACAAAAGGGGCCGACACAGGCGTCGAGATGGTCCCCCAAGTAGAAGGAGCGACAGAGGGTTCTACACCCTTACCCTTCTCAAGCCCGGAGGAACCACCGATGTCAACGGCCACCTCTTCTACCCCCAACGTCCTATCAACAGTTGGTACCTCCATTGACAGAAAAGGGAGATCATCACTTGTCTCTTGACCCGTCTCAGCGGTCGCGACCGGAAGATGGGTCTCATCATCAACAGGGACAGAATCTGTCGCTACCTCCTGAGCGGTAGCCGCCCCAACTTCTACGGTTGAAGCCGGGGTAGGACTCGGCAATGATACAGTCGACCTCCCTTCATCATGATAAAGAGGGGATTCAATCCTCTCCTCTGTCTCAGCTACTTCTGTTGCCTCCGCAACAGGCTCTTACAGCTCTAGAGCAACGTCATCGGAAGACGACGAACTCCATTCTTCTTCACCACCAGGAAACGGCGTGCCTGTTAAACCTTCGGCACTTGAAGCTTCCGTTCTGGCCTTTGCCGTCTCGGAAGCTGCTGTACCCTCAGTTTCCCTCCTGACATAATCCGGGGATACCGGAATCTCCACGTCAACAGCATCCTCCGGATCTTCCTCCATGGGAGACATCATGGTCGGCGGGATACGCACTTCAGACGAGCCCGCCGTCCCTTCTCGCCTGTTCCCACATGACTTTGGGGTGCGAGGTTTTCTTTTTAACGGTTCCTACAAGAGAAGATGAAGCCTCGTAAATAGTAGAACCAAAATCAGATTATGTGGGACGCCTTTACCTCTGCGGACGTTGAATCCGATGATGCCGTCGATGACGATGCCTTCTTCTGCTTCTTCGGTACAGGAGATTCAATCCCTACGTCTGCACATCGCTTTGATCGATCGCCCGAGGGTTCTTCTTGAGATGCGGAGGGGGCACTCCGGTGACCTACCCCTGACGGACGATGTGATCGGGCCTTCACCGGCACGTCCCCAGTCACTGCTAACTGGGTGCCTGCAATAAGACTGGTCTTCCTGTCATATCCGGAGGGCGCAGCAGCCATAGCACAGTAAAATTTGGCAGCTGAGTAAAGAATGGGCGGCCGCAGATCTGGGGCGGGCAACGTAAAACGAGCCCCGGTACATCCGGCATTATAGTAATGCCAAGCTCGTGCACCATCCAACAAACTTCCAATATACCCCAGAGAAATACTGGGGTTATCCAACATCATCTGGGCATAACCAAATTGCCGCGCAAAGCGGCTTAGAAAATATGGTTCCAGGTAGCACTGATTCCTGTTCCGGTATACCAGATGAGATGGTCGGATACTCTGTAACCAGCGGAATCCCCATTGAGGCAGAGTGGTGGTACCTTCGCCCAGATCCCTTAGATCTTCGTTGGCCTCAAAGCCCAAGTAGATTGGACCAACTTTGGTAATTTCCCAACCCTGAAGACGGGATAAAACCTTTCTACAAACAGGGACACCAGTATGTGACCAGCTCCTCCGATTAAAACGACGAAGAAGTGCATCTCCAGCCCTATAATCTTCTTCCGAGCCTGGACTCAGCACACTGGGATGATACAAAATCAGCCATCCCATGAAATAGTGAAACGGCAGTTCGGCGCGAGGGAAGTTATTGTTTCGGCCTCTGTCATGAATCACATTTCTAGCAAACTCTCGTAAACCTCGCTGCAGGTTGCATACCATTGCGGGGAGAAGAGCCAAACGCCGGCCGAAGACCAGCTTCACGGCTGGCAGGATTAAGTTTCGGGTTACCCTCTCTACGGCACCGGATCCGCCCGCGAACACGTAATCCCGGAGCCATATCATCAGGTAGGACGCCAACACCGCCTTGGGTGACATCCGATAAGCAAGATGCCAGAAGCAGCTGTAGGAGCGTGCATCTGACTGCTGGTCTTCATTTCCTCGGGGATTTTTCTCCCCTAACCTGCTCATTTCGGACAACACTTCGCTACGAGAGAGCGCCGGTGGAGTGGAAAATTATGAAGGATCCTCTTTATCTTGTCTAAAGACATAATCTCTCCAAGTGGTCACATGAGGCTGCGTCCCGTTCCTATCCCGTCTCTGTATATAGTAATGATGACTCGCCACTTCCTTGAAGACGGCCGTCATCTCCTCAGCCCTGTCCCCCAGGACTTGAAGTTCCTCGTTGGTGGGAAAGTACTCTTCATAGGGTTCCGACCCCCAAGGGAGTTTTGACACCTCGTACATCTCATGAAGTGCGAACCCTAATTCCCCTACCGGAGTAAAAAAGGTCCCGGTATGGACATCAAACATCTCCAGTAGTGCAAGGAACATGTGCCTGTTGAGATCAACACCCGCCTGGGTAGTACGGATCGCGGCAGTCAACCCAATCTCTCGAAGCTCGGTCCGAAACCGTGACAAGATCCAGAGTGTCAGTTTATCCCACTTGGAAACGTAATGGCACCAACCCTCTACCCGAAAATCTCCTTTCGGGTATGAGCGTTCCATCAAAAACATACGATGTGTAAAGGTCGAAGCACTATAAGCAAACGCATCAATGGGTACGTCACTGTAGAGGCTCCCGGGGCGTAGAGTCCGCCAGGTGAAAGAAGACCCAGACCGTGTGGCGGTCAAAGTATCCCTTTGGTCGGAGGTAGAATCAATTTGGATGACGCCAGTCACCGCTCTCCCCTGAGAAGGGGTAAGATCCCAAGACATCCTCCTCTGGGAAACAAGGCGACAAAAGGATGTCAAAGGCCATTGACGTTCAAGTTGCTTAACAGTCATATGCACCCCATTCGCTGTAAAGAACCAGTCCTCCTTGACCTTCAATACCGTCGCATCAGTAGAAGTGAGACGGTCTCCGAATAGGAACTCAGGCTTCAAGAAGGTCAATTTATCAGATGTGGAAGATTTTAAAACACCACGTTCCATCATTCGTTTGAGGAACCCATACTGTTGCTCACGGATTTGGGTCATTCTCTCGGGAGGCTGATCCAGCATAAGAGCATCTTGAGCGGGGTTTATCACTTCCTCATCATACTCTACTCCCATCTGGTTGAAGACAGCCTCCAAGAACACTTCATTCAAAGGCGGGATCGCCACTGACACTAGCAAAGATCAGAAAAATGTTAGAAGAAACAAGAGAAAGAAGAGCTTCGGCACATTCAGGGTTTAAGCCCATGCGCGTCAGCAGCCTCGGCGCATCATCAGGGTTTAAGCCCATGCGCGTTAGCAGCCTCGACGCATCATCAGAGTTTAAGCCCATGCGCGTCAGCAGCCTCGGCGCATCATCAGGGTTTAAGCCCATGTGCGTCAGCAGCCTCAACGCATCATCAGGGTCTAAACCCATGTGCGTCGGCGAACAAAGACCGCGGCACATCATTAAAGACCCAAGGTCTATGTGCGTTGGTGTACGGAAAAACGAGACTTACCAACCAACTCTGGCCGAACTTCGACAGGCCGTCGGGGAACGTCAGCCGTTACAACTTTCGCAGGCTCCTTCGCTTTCTCCTTCCCCTTGCCGGCACCACCGCGAGGAGTCTTGGGAGCCATTCTCTCAAAGAAGAAAAGGTTAGGGTTTGAAGAAAAACTCTAAAGAAAGCAAAGGCACAGAGAAGACGAACTCTCTCTCTCCAACCCTCACCTATTTATAGGGCATGGTCGCACGCGTGAACCGATGACGTGTAATCTCAGCCGTCGCTTCGGATTCCGTGAGGAGATAACAGCAAATACAACCAAAAGATCATTATTAATCTTTTTGGGTTACCAAGGCGTCATCATCATCAACTGGATGGAGCATACGCCCGAACAAGCATGCGCCCAACAATCATGCGCCCTGACCTCCATGCTTCTTATTCAAAGTATTTCAAAACTTATTCAATAGTTTTGAAAACTTTGAAGGGGGTCTTGTAGAAGCATGGAATTTCACAGCTAGAAAGCCCATGCGTCGGCACTATATGCGCCAGAACTCAGACAGCAAAATCAAATAAGCCATTCGTAGAAGGACTTTTTATTTATATATAAAAGTCTATTACATGGCTAGAAAAGGTCGTACAAAGGAGAATTTCTACAAAAGAAAGATCCTAGATCTACAGCCAGCGGCCACCATGCGCCTCCAGATAGGCGCAGCGGCCACCATGCGCCTCTAGATAGGCGCAGCAACCACCATGCGCCTTCCGATAGGCGCAGCAGTCACCATGTGCTGTCAGTTAGGCGCAGCAGATGCCATGCGCCTCCAGCCAGGCGTATCCCACCATCTCTTCAGCAGCTCAGTTATGTGCATCCAGCTCAGTTATGTGCATCCCTTCAGCAGCTCAGTCATGTGTAACTCTTCCAACCAGGCTCACCTGGCCGAGCAGAGCCCAGTTATGTGCTGCTCTTCCAGCCAGGGTCACCTGATAAGTGCTTCGATTACACAAAGCATTTAACCCTCTGGCTGGAACCAAGGAAGAGAAGAGCACGGCAAAGTTGTGGCCAGGGGAGGCTTCGAAAGAGCCTTCAAAGACCAAGGAAGACCGTGATCGAAATCATGGCACAAGGAGCTTTCAACACAATCAAAGTGGGCGGCACCCACTTTGAAGGAAGAGAGAGCCTAGCACCGCCATTCCGATCTACGGCTCTTCCGGAACAACGGAGACGAGGCACGAACATCCCTATCTTTGGATGCAACAGGCACCTTCTGCCTGTCTCACAAGCCCTCGACTCCGTCTTTTGGATGTAACAGTCACCTTCAAGTGCATCGAAGACAACACGATGTCTCATCTTCACCCTCGGGAGCACTTCGTCAACAGAATGCACCCGCATATCCAAGTTCATGTTGGAAGTACATGAGGGAACGAGGAGCAAACCTTCTCTCCATGCCACTAATTATAGGCCGAGCAAATCAAACCCATGCGCTAAGTGGATGACTCTCCGAATTCTGTGCAATGAATTTGCATTAAATGGATGAACCGGACGCCTCAAATTCAGCCAAACGGCTATTTATAGCACTCGAGGAGCGAGACAGCCGCATCATTAAAGGATATGTTGGATGCGCTAGCCAAATAGTGCATCACACGGACGCGCCCTCCAGCATCAGGCGCATCACACAAACGTGCCCTACAGTACCTGGCGCATCACAGAGGATGCGCCCCCCTCACATCTCCATACCGAGTGGAACACCAACCAATGTGCCCACTCAGCTGTCCGTCGAACGTCACAAACATTAAATGCTGAACTGACACCAGAGTTGGCAGCACGCTTCCCAAAGTCTGAACAGTTGACAGCTTTTTTAGAGAACGAAGCGTCGGCAACGTCAGCATCATCATGACTCTATTCCGACGGCTACTGCCACGTGGCCATCCGCATGTGCCTCTACGGCCATGCGTCCAAATCGCCATGCGCCTCTACGGCCATGCGTCCAAACCAGCATGCGCCTCAGACCCTTTACTGATCCCTAAAGACAGAAGAAGAGTCTCCAGTTGAAGCTTTGCATGCGCCTCAAGAGCCATGCTCCCCAGACTGATCTCTGATCCCGAAAGACAGAAGAAAAGTCGCCTGCATGCGCCTCAAAAGCCATGCGCTCTAAACAGTTTGTAACCCCTACAGGTTATGAGCCGCAGCCTCCTCCTGGGCCAATCAAGGCACAGCTCACCAGATTACTTCCCTCCACCAAATACGAGAACTTCGAGCCATGGGTCGATAACACGTGTCCTTTGACTCAACTCGTCCAAGATTTCAGCAACAGAAAGATCTTCTCCTCTGCTACGTGCCGGCTCACAACAGCAGTATGAAGAGTTCTCCCCCTCAATCAGGTCGCATCATCTACGCGCCTCCATCAGCAACCTCCACGTGGCATCCCCACACCAGTGCATCCCACATGCGCGCATGAGCAGCCAGCCTACAAATTTATAAATAGAAGGATCGTCTCCTTCATACACACATGAAATCTACAACGAACATACAAGGAATCATCAGAGAGGCAGATACAGACACTCAACGTCTTCCTCCTCTCAGCAAGCTCCAGCACCCAGAGCAATCCACACCTTCAGAGAACCGATAACCGTCGTCAGCCCGTCAACGGAGTCAACGCATTACCACTCGCTCCATTGGCACTAAGGACCCAGCTTAAACAAAAGTGTACTCCTAGGACTACATCTAAGTCCTACATTGTAACATTGTTCTGTTTGTATTAAAGTTTTCAATCAAACAATTTTAATGGCAAATAAGGGCTATAAAGATACACAGGTAGTCTCCCGGCATCCTATCCAAGGTCGACTTCTTCTATGGTGAAGGAATACAGATCGTCCTTCTGGCCGAAGATGATTGGATGGTCCCCTTCTTCGATTATTCGGTAAGCGTCTTCTGCTGGAGTAAGCTAGATTATGGTGTAGACATTGGTCACCTGTGTGTGTAGGTGAGTGTCTATACCGTGTTCCATAGCGCACATTATACAAAGCTTATTAAGCTCAATATAGTTCAAAGATAGTCCTTTATTGGTGAAGTAAGGTATCTTTTCTAAGGGGATTACCTCATCTGCGGAGGGAACATCAGTGTGGGCAGCCACATACTTAGCTAGCTCCAGTTCCTCTTTGGCTACCTCCTGTGTGAATGAAGACTGAGGGGACGACCTGGGGAGCTTGATCGTCAGCGGTTCAGTTGATGGAGCTGAGCGTGGAGTTGTTGGCAGACTAGAGACCCCCAGTTTGGGACTCGATGTGGGGCGAGGAGTGGCTGGTTCGCTAGAAGTGTCAGACCTTGCATCGGGGTAACGACCCTTCTTAGAAAGGCGTATCGTCAGTGGTTTGTCGGAGGGATTGAGCTTCTCCGTTTGGGGCTGATCGACTCTCGGCAGTCTGATTGTTAGTGGTCCTGTTGTGGATCTTGGCACTTGGCCAGACCTTGGCAGCCGGATTATCATCTGCTCTTCTTGTGCCGAGAGGCTGATTGCGTCCTTATGCAGAGTGGCGGTAAGGGGTGCAGACATGCCCGATTTGCGAGCTTGGAGGTGGATCGTCAGAGGCTCTTCTGATCCTGTGGCTGTCTCGATACTAGCTTGTACATCTCTTTCACCAAGATGCTTCTTTGATTTTTCGTACAGGCAGGAGTCTGAGTAGTAAGATTCGACCCCTTTGAAGGGATCAATATCAGCAAATTTCGTCCTCACGAAGCCGTGTTTATCGACATATTTGAAGCACTGGTGCAACGTGGAAGGCACGATCATATAATCGTGTATCCATGGGCACCCCAAGAGGATGTTGTAAGAAGTGTCTGCTTCGATAACGTAGCAGGTAACTTTTGATTGGAGGTCGCCAATTTGAAACTTTAGACGAATCTTTCCAATAGGGTAGCTCCTGTCCGAATTGAAACCGATGGCGGTGTTTGTAGGCGTCAGGCAATGCATTGGGATACGGAGATCATGTAGCAGACCCTTCGGGATAATGCTTATGGAAGAGCCAGGATCAATGTGCATCCGATCTACCTTTACGTCGCCGATGTATCCAGTGTAGTATAGTGGGCGATCGTGCAGATTAGTTTTGATGAGCATGTCCTGCGGAGTGAAGATGATGTTGGGCATTGCTCCCGTGCAGGCGCTGTCTTGGAGATCTGTAGGCGGGTTTTCTCCCGTGAGGTTAACTTGAGCTAGGTATGCGTCGGCGTTTTAGAGTGCATCGTTCAAAGCCGCACGAACATCCTTGGAGAGTCTCAGGAGCTCGTATAATGACAACTTGGCCGGTGTGTTGGCCAATTGTGCCAAACTATCGAAGTTGTAGGGCCTCTCCAGCCCTTGGGCTGCCTCTTTTCGGAGGGATTTGTCGAAGCGAGTCTTCCTCGGCATAGGCTTGTCGATCGTCGGAGGCTGAGCCGGTCCCAGAGCATCAGTTGTAGTGGGTTGATGATCTTCAGCTGGATTGTCAGCCCCAGGTTGGGATTGTGTCCCAGACCGCGTGACGACGGCTGTAGCTTCCTCGATGTCTGCCGAGGTTGTGTGGCAGGTCCTGACTTTTCTACTTTTCCTCTTGTAGGTGGAAGATGGTGTGGGCCGAATCACTTCTGATACCAAGTCTGGATGGATCCACATGACCTCCCCTTGTGATGTGGTGAGGGGCACTAGACCAGCAGCCTGATCTCGGGGAGGTGGAAGATTAGCAATCTCCATTGTCGCCAGATGGATGGGGATCACCCCGTCTTGAGTTTCTGTCAGAGAGAAGCTGTCGAATTGTACGGACACCATATTGGCTGCCACGATTACCTCTTCAAAATTGATAGCCAGAGCGTTCGAATCGATGAGATTTTGGATGTACCGTTTTAGCTGGTAGCAGTTATGTGTAGCATGATGGACGTAGCGATGATAATGGCAGTACTTTGGGTTCTCCATCTCTGCCGGTCGCGGTTCCCGTCTTGGTGGAGGAAGCTGAATTCTGTCCCCTTGTATGAGCATGTCCAAGATGGGCTTGACATGACCATCTTCGAAGGAGTAAGTGATTTGCGGCCATTGTTTGTCTGCCGGCTTTGGCTCAGGTTTATGTGCCGTATCGGCCACCATAGCTTGCTTTCTCCTGCTATTCCGATTGTTGGAGGGGCTACCCCCATTATCGTTGTTGGGACGCTTGCCCTTGTTCTCTCCGTCCGAGATGTGCAATCCCAGTTGGCGAGCCTTCTTCTATCGTTCTTCGGCTCTTGTGGCGCTGATGCTGAACGTCTTCCAGTCCTTGAATTGACTATCACCCATCCAGAGACTGATTATTGGAAGGAGTCTCTTTTGGCAAATTTCAATCAAGAAAGAATCTGGATTTCCAGAGGGCAACTTCATGGCGGTTTGGCAGAACCGCTTGATGTAGTTTCTTGTCAACTCTTTCTCTCCTTGGACGACGTCCATGAGGGTGGACATGGTGATGTCCTGTCCTACTTCGTAGAATCTCTCTAAGAACATGCGCTTGAAGCCGGCAAAGGAGTGGATGCAGTTGTCCGACAGGTTGCGATACCAGTCGAAGGCGACTCCTTCCAATGCCCCGATGAATAATCGTGTGAGAATGGCATCGTCATGGGGCAGATGGTCGGTGGTGACCTCAAAGTAAGTGATGTACCGACTTTCCGAGGTCTTGCCACCATAAGGATTGATATTGAACGGCTTATATCTTGGTGGGAATGGAACATCCCTCCATGCAGCAGGGTATGGTTGCCGTATTCTGAGATCTTGAGAGTTTCTCGAGCGTGGAACATGGCTCGGAGCTCCTGGACCTCTCTTCTCGCTTCGCATGCTTCGTCCACGGTGGTGGGGACCGTTGTTTTCGGAGGATTGTTGCCCGGGTTTGGTGTCGCCAAATTCGAGTCCACATTGACCGCGGGACCCACGCTTGTTTGGCCAGGCGTCCCTCCTTGCAGAGTTGGAAGGACCGCTTTAATCTCGTCTACAGACTTGACCAAAGTAAGCAATATAGCTTCGAGACTGTCGATGCGCTGGCGATCACTGGAACCACCTTGGTTGCTGTCTGTCATGAATATCGTCTTCATATGAGGAGAGATAGATGGAGCGGTTAGGAAGCGCCCTCCGAATCGTACTCCTGTAGTGAGAAGTCATTGGAGTATGTGGGTATGTTCCCTTCTGATTCAGACTCGGAAGGAACAGTACCCCCAGCCTCCGAGTTTGCCTCGTCTTGGGAGTTGTGGATGTCGTCGGGGATGTCGAGGTTTGCTGTATCTGATGGGAGAGTTGTCTCCCCTGGCTCGTCTTCTTAGAACATCGAATTGTTGTGGAGGCTCGGAGGGGTGCTACCTCCAGCCACAGCAACCTCCTGCGTTATGGACGACGAATCTCCCACTGTAGTAGATTTCGTCTTAGAACGAGTACCTTGGAAAACTCCGGTGGTGGGCACCCGCTTAGACGACAGTCTTTTAGTCGCAGTGGTTGAGATCTTCGGGCTGGGAACATTCGTCTTCTTCCCCCTTTCATCAGCGGGGACTTTTCGAGCAGAGTTACAGGAGACGACGGGTAGTGCCTCGTCTTCTGAAGATGGCTGTTGCAGTCTTTAAAAGACAGACTGCCGATCTTCTTGCATCGTCGTGCTATTGCAGCAGCAGTTGACGATGACTTGGGTGCAGTGACGTCCGTGGGAGGACTCTTTGTACCCCGATGCATCTTCTCTTTCCTTGCATTTGTGGAGGATGGCCTCATGCAAGTCACTTGCTTTGCTGGCTCGGGAATTCCGGGCACGCGAGTGTGTAGGCCTTCCGCCTTCTCCCTGATTCGAAGGTAGCTCGTATACTTGCCTTCGTTCGTTATTAGGAGATGTTTGATGACTATCCCGCCCATTGGCCGTAGGGGGCAGGGTACGAGTAGCCTTATACAATTTTCCATTAGAGGCCCACATGATGATCAGCGGGACGCTCCGATAGTCGGAGGTTGGGGCAGCTGACTGGGCTTGGTGAGCCCGCGCTGCCCTAGACTTCCTCCTTTTAGCACTTACGGGTGCGTAATAGGAAGAGTCCAAATTGGATACTACAGAGTCTGGCTTATCATCCAGAGAACCATCAGGGTCAGGACCGCATGAGAGACGGTCGAAGACTGATCGAGAGAAGCGTGGAACAGACGCTATGCGGCTAGGATTGGAAACCGTACAGGCTGTCTGCATGCCGCTGTCTTTAGCTGTTGGATGAGTTGTTCTTGTGCGACTAGGAGTCACGACCGTGCAGGCTGGCCGCATACAGTTGGCAATTATGGCCGCATGGGTTTTTTGCAAGCGATTGGCTTCAGTAACCGCATAAGTTTCATCCATGCGGTTGGCAAATGTAGCCGCATAAGCTATGCGGCTGACAGATGTGGCTGCATAAGTTTTCTTCATGCGGCTGGCGGATGTAGCCGCATTAGCTTTCTCCATGCGACTAGTACCTTTATGCGGCTCGGATCGCATAGAGTTCCTCTTTGCCCCTGCAAGTCCAGCATCATAATGTTTTCTTCTGCCGAACTTGGGGATAGCAGAGTCGTCTATGGTCTGAAGTGGGGCCGCAGGAGAGTCTTTTCCGCCGTCTTAAGCGACAGAGGGTATCTCTGCAAGAGCTTCAGTAGGAACGAATGATCGGGGTCTCCACTCCTTAGGGCCTTCTTTGTGTGGGCTCGCTTCTGGACCGGGCCAGTGCTCTTGTCGAAAAGCATTTCTTCAAACGGCTGTTGGTCGAGACGGACGACCATCTTCTGTTGCATGGAGCCAAGCTTGGCTGCATCTGACTGCATCACCAACTCCTCAGCCGTGGAGATGTTTATCTCCAGCAGAGTCGTCATCGTGTTTGCCATAAAATATAAAAGAGCAGAACAGTTTTATGGGAGGACTGAACTTTTACTTTACGTTACAAAATCGCTTGTACAAAGAAAGCCTAGGGACGAAAACCTAGGTACAACAATCTAAGCACAATTGTTTATTTTTTATTCTGGAGGGTGACGATAGAGGCTCGGGAAAGCGACGGCAGCTCTGCCTTACTCCTTGGACGATCGGATGTAGCCTTGGCTCCTGTGACGAGATGCTTGGCGTTGACGAAGAAATACTCTTCTTGCTCTCCTCGTATTGCTCTTCTGGCTTCTCTCTCTCTGGATTGATCTCTGTGTATTTTTTTTCTGATTATTGGGAGAGCATCCTTTTGCAAGGGAATGGCACCTTGCTATTTATAATAGTGAGGGGCATCATTAGGGTTTGCAATGATTGCCCATTCTTTAAGTGGCGGCGGCCAGGTAAATGATCCATCTGGGCCATTCATCTTGAGCGTGAAGGATCTGAGCCCTTAATGAGGATTATGCCATATCACGTCAGTAATTAATGTTGATTGCATTAAATCCCTATCATGATGATTTGCTGATGTCCGCCAATCTAAATAAATTAATTTAATTCATTCTCTTGCCACGTGTCCGAAATTATTGGAATCTGACCCAAAATTTGATTATATTTAGGACACGTGTCCTGTCATCATTGTTGAGCCGCATGAGGAGTGTTCATATTTGGGCCGCATGAAGGTCGTCATGACCGAGCCGCATGAAAGATTTCATGACCGAGCCGCATGAATAGTCTCTATACTCGAACCGCATGAAGGTTGTCATGACCGAGCCGCATGAATAGTCTCTATACTCGAACCGCATGAAGGTTGTCATGACTGAGCAGCATGAATATGTTCATGACCAAGCCACATGGGGGTCTTCATGGTCGAGCCGCAAGAGAGTCTTCATGACCGAGCCGTATGGGTTTCTTCATGGCCGAGCCGCATTGGGGGCCTTCACGATTGAACCGCATAGGTTTCTCTGTACTGGCCGCGTGAACTCGTCTAGTCTGGCCGTATAAACTATCCTCGAAGCTGTAAAGATTTTTTCCAGTTCCCTAGGAAGATACTACTCTTGTGTCAGTCATCATGACTACTTTACGTCAGGGCTGTCAGCTGTCAGCTGTCAGCCGTTAGAGCATTAATTGTGTTTGAATGACGGTGGGTACAGCTGTTCTGAAAAGACACATGGCTTCCTCTGTGGGCCGTATGGAGTCCACTCGAGCTGCCTATGTGTTTGAGCCGCATGGGACTCCTGAGCCGCATGCAGCCCCTCGGCCGCATGGATCATTTTTTTCTTCTTTTTCATGCTTCTATACCCTTGCCCCTGCTAATATTTAATTACTGCATGTATGCTTGTTCCATATTAATTTTAGATATGTTCCCTGACACTATGGTGATCCAATGTGGTACACTTTTGACAAATGATATGACATGATAGTGGCCCGACATGGCACACTCCTGACAGTGAACATGACATGATATATATCCCGAAGGCTGTTGCGATGGCTAGCATGTCATGACAAGATTGGATGGCCTGGACACCGTGGATGATTGTGTTTGTATAATTGAACCGGTAATGTTTGTATCATGTCTAGGACAGGGATCGCCGAGTACCACGGTCAGGGGTACCTACTGTAAATGGCTAAGGCTAATAACTAGAATAATTCAGTAGTCATGAGAGATTTTCCCAGTTACAGGCGATCCCGTTATCCCGGCCACCATCAATAGACTTTCAGCCAGCCGGCGAGTAGGCCACAAGTCTAGATTCACTGATATATGGAAAAGAATGAGGTACTGCTTAATAAATCCAAGTCACCTGGATAACCTGGATTAGCTGCAGGGCTTGTGGCTGGAGGAACATCTCACTGCATATTGCTAGTAACTAAGGCTTGTGATAACCTTAGTTAGCTAATGTAGAAAGTCGTAGTCACTGATTGGCCGGAAGCGATTGTATGGTGTAGTTTCAGTGCTCGATTATTGCAGGCTTGATTGCATGATTGTCACTTTTAACAATAAAGATCAGAGGCTAAGTTCTATTCAGGTGAAGGATTACAACCTCGGTCCTTGTTTGGTTTAAGGGTTGTAACCTGGCTTTCGGAGCAGTTCAGAGTCCTCTCTTCGTTTATTGTCTTATTGCACCCCACGTCATGCTTGTTATGTTTTACCTTACCAACAAGATTTGGAGACGGAATTCTGTTCAGGTGAAGGGTTACAACCCCGGGCCTTGTTTGGTTTAAGGGTTGTGACCTGGCTACTTGAATGGTTCCCTCGTACTCTATTATGACTGTTGTTATTCTTTTATTATCAAGCTCTTTTGTAACTGCTTATAATATTTATTTCTGATATACTGGTTTAGTTCTTAAGTAAAGCCTCCTTTGTGGCACTTGTTCTTTCTGGGATCTGATCCAGCTGGTTTTGTATGGCCAGATTTCGGAGCAGCTCCAGAGGATCTATCGACTTTCCAGCCCGACGGTGACCACCAGGCGTAACCAGGGCAATGAGTGGGTTTATTTTTGGCTCTCCCACTCTATTATAAAATACTCATTTTGAGGCGTTTAGCCGGTGAGCACCTGTTAGCTCGTATTGCATTCCTTATTACTGTCTGCCTACGGGCTGTAACATGATTGACAGATCCTAGGGTTGATCATGTATGACTAAACTCTTGTTATTCCTCATATTTTGTAACGACTAGCTTCATGATCAGCTGAATATATAATATTTGGGACGCCTTACCATTGTATATTTCGTGATCTTACCTCTTGTAACTTTACCAGCTGCTTGCTTGAGATTGAGATATTTAGGCTTGTTATTGACCATAGGAGACTGATGGATTGTAGTTAAGCCCTCATATATCTAGACAGCCGTGACCGTATAGTGAGGTGGATTCCATTTCATTATACGTAGCTGGCTATGTATGCCCCCGCTCTCCGGTATTCTGGTTCTGGGGCGTTACAATAATGTGGAATATTATATATTTGTTGTACCAGTGAGTTGTAAGCCAAGTCGAAATATCCAGTTGTAAGTCAATGTGTCAAGTATCTAATGTAAGCCTAAATGTCATGTGTTTCAGTTGGCTATCATGTGTAATGTGAGATGTGTTGTAGTCTTTGTATTCTACTACAAGCCTTATACCTCATTTCAATTTATCAATAAAATGAACATATTTCTATATGTCTTATTGTGACTTCAAGTTATCTGCTTATTTATGCTACTATGAATCAATAAGGTATTATTTTCAATGAAGAAGTGTGTCCTTATTAATTTGTCTGCTTGTGCCGCTGCGATGTGTTTATATCTTGAAGATAATCAATTATGTACCGTATTTGTCTTGTACACGTGCAATTTAGACTTGTACGGCACCACACTCAAGCAAGGACAATCGGTTCCCCGATATTTATGCGAGGATGAATGACTCTACGGAATCGAAGTGTGACAAGTTACTATCAGAGAACAACTTTACGTCCTTGGACTCTTATTTGATTCACTTCAAATCAAAGTTGCATCTACGATTAACCAAAGTTGCTTTAGCGATTACTCAACATTGTTTTCACGATTAAAATAAAGATTACTCCCGTTATTATTCTAAGTTGCTTTTACGATCCATTTCATGTTTGCTTCTGTCTGAAAGTTCTTTGACCCTCTTGGCTGCTCACTGGATGTTCCATACAATAAGTCTAAATATATTGTGATGCTCATGAATATTATTGTTGTTGATTTGGGCACTAATGACCGAACAATGATTCAATGTCATAGCATGCTATTTTTTGAGTGATGTTTAGAATATGGAAATAGAGAAAAGTTGCTATGTGTGCTGTAACAGGTTTGAGAAGTGCATGTTATGTTGGAATGGAATTGTGAATGGGACAATTGATGATTGAGTTCAACATAATTGATGAATTGACTTATGTGTGGTGGCTTTGTTATTTTGAAACCCTGAGAATGTTGGTTTTGTGTTGTGATCAGCCTAGATCATGATTGTCCGGAATAGACATGGGTCCAGTATTATTTGGGAATAGCTTTATTTCTGAGTGGTATATGCCTCTACCACCTTAGAATGAGACATGTTTTGACCCTTTCCATAAGGATATATAGCAATGAGTCTATCTGTCAGCATTGAGTAATGCTGAGACTTAGCTGAGAGTAATGCCTTGTTGCTATGACTCGAGTGTCCCTTGATAATTGAGTTCGGTTGATAAGTATTAGTCCCTTGACATTAATGTTATTCTGGGTGGTGAGATTGTTGGAAATTGTAACGGTACCTTGGTTGGAAATTGTATAGTCCGACGATGTCTTAGACTAGCTAGATGATAATTATACTGTGGGTAAATAGATTTGGAAATAGAATATTGTGGCTTGGAACATTGAACGATAATTGTGTTTGGTTAATAAAAATTTATGTGTGGCTATTAAAAATATGTCGCTAATTTGAAAGTTATTGGAAAATATCGTCGTTGACATGGATAAATGTGGAAAATCTATGCTTGATTCTAAGCTATGATAGATGCTAACCCATCATGGCCACCAAAGGATAGAATTAGTGAAGTACGAGTTCGTGCTTGATGAGATGGATATGTGTTGCATATGTCCATGTATGCTCGAGGATTTTAGTTGTATCACAAGAATAACAAGTAATTACTCTTATTGAATACTTGTGTTGTGTAGAGAGTGATTAATTAATATATGAAATTGTCTGATTCAATTGGATTACTTGACCTTTGCGGTACAAAATTTTATGAATGTTCATTATGAGATTTTAATGGCTGGAAAACAAATGGGATTGAGGATCACAACATGTGTTTGATAATATCGGTAGATGATGTGACAGTATGGTTGACTGTCGGTTGGATATAGTTTGAAGGGTTATGACTTAGTGACATGATATTTGTCATACAAATCGAAAATAATATGATTGTTGATGTTGGTAGATCTGTAACACGATTATATGATCATTAAATAGTACATATAGACAATTTCTCAATTTGAGATATGGGATATGAAATTCATTACTAGATAATGATGATGTGATGCAAATAAGTTGACGATTAATATGATTCGATAATTTTGTTGAGACTATCGGAATGAATACATATACAAAAAAAGTAAAGAATCGATCGAGAGAATTGAAGAAGAAATATAATGATAGAACTACTAATCCTTGAATAGTTAGCCTTGGCATATGGATCAATGTGGATATGAAGGGAATGGAGTTAAAATTGGATTACAGGAAAATTGTATGTCGGATTGGAATTTAGATCGTAATGTTGCTAGACCAATCTTAATTTATTATTTGGTAAGTCTAGAATGAGCCTTTGTGGTAGTTACTTCCTCGGGGATGACCATAGATAGACTTGATCCTAGATATCGTGGGCTGCATAACAATTGTCGTCATAGCTGACAATGGCTATTAATTGTTCAGATTGAGTTTATATCCATCGGTTTGGGTAGAGTTCCTTGAACTGTCGGTTGATTGTTGACCCTAAAAAAAGAAATAGTATGGTCCCTAGTAGCCATCTACTCTAGGAGAGTCACCTAAATAATTAGGTTTAGCTAACGGTATAGCTAGCCTTAGAGACTTCATCGATTAATAGGGCGACCGTCGGCAACCCATAGGATGACCCTTTTGGTATTATACGAAAGATATTGGTCATGAATATGACCTAAGGAAGTACATGCTGCAACATGAGCCTAAGAGATGTTTGACAATCGAGAAGTAATGTGTCAACCTTTAGCAGAAACTGCATTTGTGGGTGAGACTTGAGTTGTATGTATCGAAAAGTGAATTATTCTATAAGATGGAATTGACTTCTCATAATGGAATTGAAGATTGATATCTAAAGTCGGTTAGTTGGATTAACATTGAATATTGTGTATCAAGTTGAAAAGATGGATTGCTGCTCAAAAGTTTGAATAGTGATTTTATGGTCGAAAAAGAAATATTTGAAATAAGACATTACGAGATGGATGTTGTGTTGGAAGGAATGTTGCATGGAATTGTGCTATTGGCTCGAGTAATTGATAATGAATGACCCTTGGATTGGATCTTTTAGAAATGATGAATTGCCTCGGTGGAAAATGTTGTTGGATTCGAAAAGTTATTTAACAATTAGAAATTTTTTAGGATCAGTCGTGATGCTCAATGTGAATCGAAACCAAGTAAGAGCAAGTTGCATTCATAATTTGATTGAATGACAGATAAACGGATTGAAACATTGTGATGGTATGTTAGAATACTTAAAAGAGATGGAACGATTGCTATTGAGATTGAAAGAATAAAAATGCATTTTGATTTGTGTGAACTTTTAATATGATTGGTTTCAAGTTAAACCCTCTTGTTCGAATATTAGAAATATTGTGCTTGGATAAATAACTTATCTGAGTAGTTCATGATGTTAAACATTGGTGGTTTAGAAGATAGTGATTGTGGCAATGAACGATGCAATAAGTCAACTGAAAGGATGCTGATAGACTTTGAGAATGCCTAGACCGAAATTTAATATTCAATGTGAGCAAGTCGGATTCTAGGAAGAAAATTTTACCTGTAGTTTATCAAATCGCACTAACACGGACGTTGGCTGAAATGCATATATTTTTGGGACTCCTAAATTATGTGTACGAATCCAAACGAATTGGTAGGCTGTAACCAAGATAGAACTGCATGGAGAATTTTGGTGAATCAATAAGAAGTTATAAGTATTTTAAGAAAGGAAAAAGATCGAGTGAATCATTAATAGATAAATCTGTACGGTTGGATCAGAATTTTAAACTTGTCGAGAGATCCTAATAGAATATTGAAAGGAAGTTGAATGAGGAACTTATTGTGACTAAGTGAATATTAGAATGACTTATTCTCTTAATTTTCAAGGACGATACTTTTTTTATGTGGTACATTACATAATGCCCCGCTCTACGCGATATATTTGGTTTGCTTGTTGGATGCGATCAGAATGTTGGACGGTGACTTGTGTTGGAAATCAAGCGATTTAAGACTGATACAATCTTCTTAGTTGACCAGATGGGATGAGTTATGAAACATGGTTTGCTTATGAGACTATGTCAAATAGGGAATATTGTTAGTGCCGAGGCACAATTTTCGATGGAAAATTCTAAAACTGAAACAATTGTGCATACAACGTTTCAAATGCAACACCTTAAAGAAGATGTGTAACAGAGATCCTGGAGGATTCTGAATTACGAGGATCTAAAAAGATTCTACGTAATGTACAAAAAATCTAAAGAGACTTTGTGCAAGCAACTATCGGCAGTAGAGCTTCTAAAAAGAAGTTACTGTAAAAGGCAACAGCAGCGATGACATACGAGAATGAGATACTGGGTGAATGAACCACCGTTGCTCAAAGCTTTATTCGCCCCACACGAGCACGAACAGCTTCCAGGAACCAGCAAGTTCACGAAGAACTTCTGGAACGCTCGTAAGTCAATATTTGAGACTTGAACGGGCTTCCTGGACTTAACAGACTCCCTCAACTCTCTTCTTGGTGCTTCTTTCAAAGGAGGCCAAGGGGCCCTATTTATATAGTGGAGTTGAGACTTCACCACTTCTCCTATCCGATGTGGGACTAAAATACCAATACTCAAAAATAGAGTTTGATATTTTAGATCATCCCACAATCAGCATAGAAGTGTGCCAGTCCACGCCTACCTCCCGAACACTTCCGTGCATGCACGAGACATCCTGGAGTCCGTGTCCGAGTCCGAGTCCGCACAACAAAAATTAACTTGTATCCTTGTTGGATTTAATCCTTTTTTCTTCTAGGAAAATACTTCCACATGGCACAAACTTGTGCCCCACTACACCTCATGTGCACACCTCAACACAAGCAATACATTATATTGAGATACTCACCATTTGGTGTAGCCGATGTGAGACTATCTTTTCTAGTCCAAAGGCAAAAACACCAACAATCCCCCACATATCTCGATATATGGGTTGAGCGTTCCCCACAGTTACTGCCCATCATACATTAGGAGAGATGTCGCTACGACTTGAATCTTCCCGCATAGGTTAAATAACAGCATGATACAAGAATGGACTAAGCCTTGAATTCTGCACCATAACTGCAATTCTTTCTACTCATATAATGACATCAACTGTGCTTCTGGCTGCACATTGAAGGCCTTGTGCCAGCCTGGTTTCAGTGTATAATTTTTGGGCGTTACAAGTTTACCCTCAAGAGACGGCCTGATATCTCTGTCCATACACTATAGGCGAGTTCTTTATAAAGAGTCATGGCATGAAGCATTGCGCTTCTTTGCGATGCTACGTCGCTATGACATGGCTTAAAGCCGAGGCTTTACCCCACCTGGGTACCTCATCGTAGTGTCATACTACTGTAGCATGAGGTCACAGGCCTCTTTGTAGTGCCAAACTACCCAGCATAAAGCCTTGCGCTTCCGTGCGGTGTTACGCCGCTATGACATGGCTCGCAAAGCCGAGGCTTTACCCTACCTGGTACCTCTTCATGGTGTCATGCCACTGTAACATGAGGACATCGTCCTCTTTGTAGTGCTGTCTACTTCTCTTTATTATGATTATCAAACAGCATTAGGCTACCTGCCTATTTACGGTGCTACTCCGCTGTGACTTGGCTTGCAAAGCCGAGGCATTACCCCTACCTGGGAACCTCATGGTGGAGTCACCCCATTGTAGCATGGAGTTACACTCCTTGTAGTGCTGTGCTACCGTGCTTCCTGTAAAGCACTCCAGGCTTTCACTCTGCCTGAGAACTCATTAAGGCATTTAAGCCAACCTTACCACGAGATCCGTTTTCCGCAGAAAACAACAGTAGACAACAGTGGTTGTAGGTCCGTAACCTCTCCATGTCACAGAGGACAAGTACCCACCGTTCCTGATATTCTTCCGATTAGTGGTCCTCCCTTGAACCAAAAGCTAGATGCCTAGTAGATAAATCTTTGAACTAATAGCATAAAACTTTATGGTAGGAATACAATAATACAATATCAGAATGCCTTCAAGCCCATTTTACAAGTTGTGTCATCGACCAGCTGGCGCTTGAGGCCCTTGGTGAACGGATCTGCCAGGTTCTCCTGACTCCGAACATCAATTACTGCAATAACACCTCTCTTGATAAGATCGTGTACTGCTCTGTGCTTCAACCGCACCGTTCTCTTCTTTCCGTTGAAGAGTTCATTTGATGCCACTGCTGTTGCCGCCTGGTTGTCACAGTATATCGGTATTGCCGGTATTTAAGCTCCAACCACCGGAAGATTATACATGAGCTCCCGAAGCCACTCTGCTTCATCTGCAGCAGCATCTAATGCAAAGAATTCAGATTCCATGGAGGAGCGAGATAACATAGTCTGCTTCTTCGACTTCCACGATATAGAAGCTCCGCCCATGGCGAATACGAATCCACCTGTGGAATACTCGCTCTCCATATCTGAACACCAGCTAGCATCACTGAAGCCTTCCACTACTGACGGATCTTCGCTGTAGAAAAGTGCATATGTCTGAGTTTTCTTAAGATATCTCATAACACGCTTCACATCTTTCCAGTGCTCAACGCCTGGATTGCTAGTGAACCGACTCAGCATTCCCACTGCAAAAGTTATGTCAGGCCTTGTGGCAGTAGTAGCGTACATCAAGCTTCCGATGACGCTAGCGTACTCCAACTGCCTGACGCTTTCCTTCGAATTTGGCTCCAGCTTCTGATCACTCCGGTACGGTGTATCAATAAAAGGAAGATCTTGATACCCATAGCGAGTGAGCATCTTCTCAATATAATGAGATTGTGACAGTGCTATTCCAGTGCCTGTCCGGATGATCTTGAGCCCCAAGATTACGTCGGCATCCCCCAAGTCCTTCATACTGAACTTGGTCGAGAGGAATTTCTTTGTCTCTGTGACGCAGCTTAAATCTGTACCTAGGATTAGCATGTCGTCCACGTAAATACATACGATTACTCCTCTTCCGTCAGCAAACTTCATATAGACACACTTGTCTGTTTCACTGACCCTGTAGCCATTTGACCTTATCACCTTGTCAAACTTCTCATGCCACATTTTGGGAGCTTGTTTCAAACCATACAGTGACTTCATCAACTTGCAGACTTTGTCTTCCAGACCTCTGACGACAAAACCTTCTGGTTGTTGCATGTAGATCTCTTCGGTCAACTCGCCATTAAGGAATACCGTTTTCACATCCATCTGATGTATCACCAGCTTGTGTATTGCTGCTAGAGCAATTAACAATCTGATGGTTGTCATCCGAGCTACTGGAGCATAAGTGTCAAAGTAGTCCTTCCCCTGCTTCTGAGCAAACCCCTTGGCCGCTAGCCTGGCCTTGAACTTGTTAATGGTTCCATCTGCTTTTATCTTCTTCTTGCAGATCCATTTGAATCCGATGGGTCTTGCTCCTTCTGGCAGGTCAACCAATACCCATGTGTTGTTGGAGGTGATTGAGTCAATCTCGTTGTCTATCGCCTCCTTCCAGAATACAGCATCTTTGGTCTTCATCGCCTCATCATAGGTAAGCGGATCCGCTTCCACATAATAGGTGACGAAGTCATCTCCGAAGTCTTTTGGCCTCCTCGTTCGCTTAGTTGACGGCTCAGCGAGTTTTGGTTCAGCTGGTGTCTCCTTGACGACAGCTTCATCTTGGACTACTGGTTCATTAAAGACTTATGTCTGCTTTGTACCCTCATCATTCTCCAGAAGATCTGCGAGAATAATATTCTTGTGTTTTACAAACTTATCTTCAAAGTATTCAGCATCACGAGATTCGATGATATGGTTTGACTCGATATCAAGGAATCTCCGAGCATCACTCTTCTCGGCATACCCCAAGAAGGTCGCCTTCGTAGTCCTTGTCCCCAGCTTCTGAATCTTCAGATCCGGGAGCTTCACATAAGCCAGACACCCCCACACTCGAATGACATTCAAGTTAGGTCTGACTTTGAACCAGAGTTCATGAGGAGTTATGTCGGAAGTTGCATATGGCACTCTATTCAGAATGAACGTTGTCGTTAGTGCAGCTTCTCCCCAATAACACTTTAGAAGACCCGCAGTCAACAGCATGGAGTTCATCATCTCTGTCAACGTTCTGTTCTTCCTTTCTGCTACTCTGTTGGATTGAGGAGAGTACAGAGCCGTTGTCTTATTGATGATTCCATATTCTTTGCAGAATGATAAGAATTCATGAGACCGATACTCCCAGCCTCGATCACTCCTTAACCTATTGAGTTGTTGTCCAGTTTGCCGCTCAGCCTCGGCCCTGAACTCCTTGAACTTCTCGAATGCTTCGTCTTTAGACATGAGCAAGTAGACGGAAGCATACTTTGAGAAGTCATCGATGAAAGTAATAAAATACTTCATCCCGGCCTTTGTAGAGAATTGTTTGAAGTCACAGATAACTGAGTGAACCAACTCCAGAAGATCTGTGCTTCGATGGACCCTGTGAAAGGGTTTCCTTGTGATCTTCGTCTGAGCACATACTTCGCATTTCTCTGCCTTACCCCCACACTTGGAGATAAGTCCTAGACTAGACATTCTGTTAATCCTTTTGTAATGAACATGTCCTAGCCTATTATGCCACAGCTCAAAAGAATAATCAGAAAAAGTGATTGTATTTATATTATCATGTTGTGTTACAACAAGCTGAATCTTGTACATTCCTTCAGTTTGGAAAGCTTTCCCGAAGAATGTACCCTTCTTGGACATCACCAACTAGCCAGCATTGATGTCCATCCTCAAGCCTGCGTTGCAGAGCAAACTTCCAGAGATCAGGTTCTTAGCAATTACTGGAACATGCTTCACACCTTAAAGCGTCAGAGTGTTCCCTGATGTGAGTTTCAGCTCCACCGTACCGATCCCCAGTACTTCAGCTTGTGCCTGGTTTGTCATTATGACCTTCTCTGAAATTGGCTCATAAGAGACAAACCAGTCTTTGTCTGAACAGACATGGCAGGTCGCACCAGTATCTATCCACCATTCCAAGTCAGCCCCCACAGTTGCAACCTGTGCTATCATGACAATTAGATTAGTAATCATAGAAACCTTACTAGGCTCACCTTGTTCTTTGGGCTTGGACTTGCATTCGAATTTGTAGTGGCCCTTCTTACCACAATTGAAGCAAGTCACATGGGACTTAGACTTCTGCTGCTTGAAAGCAGGACCCTTCACTTTCAGATTCGTGAAGTCCTTCTTTTTGCGATGAGAAGAAGCCGGCTTCCCCTGGTACTCTCTGGTTTGGACTAGATTTTCCTTCGCCAGTTGTTTGGACAGAGTATCCATCTTCTGTTGAGAGCGCATCTCGTCCTCAACATGGATCTCTTGCAAGAAATCTTCCAAGCTAATTTCCATCTTCTTTCGATGCATCCTTGCATAGAAGTTGCTCCATTCTGTAGGAAGTTTCGAGACGATCCCTCCAACGACAAACTTGTCGACGAGGGGCATGTTCTCGTCTTCTAGTTTCTGACGCAACTTCAGAAACTCCTTCACTTGGGTCAGCATCGCCTTCTCGTCTTCAAAGGTCCACTTGTGGTATTTTTCTACCATGAAGATCTTGGACCGGTTCTCGTCATCTTCATAGAGCTTTCCCAAGGAGTCTCATATCTCTTTGGCAGATGTCTTCTTGGAGTAGGACTCTGCCAGAGAGTCTTCCATGGAATTGAGTATGAGTAGTTTGCATATACTGTTTTCTCTCTTCCACTTCGCTTGCTTGGTCGTAGCAGCGGCCACAGCCGCAGCAGATCCAGTGGTTGGAACAATCGGTTCTTCTTCTGACAGCACGTGATCAACATTCACGAGTTGAAGATTTAAAGTGACCTTTCGTCTCCATATTTGGAAGTGTTCGCCATCGAATTTCTCTAACTTGTTAAAGCCGGTATCGATGAGCGAAGCACGAGAATTATCCATCTTCTCAATAAAGCTTTGAGATTGTTAGTGCCGAGGCATAATTTTTGATGGAAAATTTTGAAACTGAAACAATTGTACACACAACGTTTCAAATGCAGCACCTTAAAGAAGATGTGCAACAGAGATCCTGGAGGATTCTGAATTACGAGGATCTAAAAAGATTCTACGTAATGTACAAAAAATCTAAAGAGACTTTGTGCAAGCAACTATCGGCAGTAGAGCTTCTAAAAAGAAGTTACTGTAAAAGGCAACAGCAGCGATGACAGGCGAGAATGAGATGCTGGGGTGAATGAACCACTGTTGCTCAAAGCTTTATTCGCCCCACACGAGCACGAACAGCTTCCAGGAACCATCAAGTTCACGAAGAACTTCTGGAACGCTCGTAAGTCAATATTTGAGACTTGAACGGGCTTCCTGGACTTAACAGACTCCCTCAACTCTCTTCTTGGTGCTTCTTTCAAAGGAGGCCAAGGGGCTCTATTTATAGAGTGGAGTTGAGACTTCACCTTTTCTCCTATCCGATGTGGGACTAAAATACCAATACTAAAAAATAGAGTTTAATATTTTAGATCATCCCACAATCACCATAGAAGTGTGCCAGTCCACGCCTACCCCCCGAACACTCCCGTGCATGCACGAGACATCCTAGAGTCCGTGTCCGAGTCTGAGTCCGCACAACAAAAATTAACTTGCATCCTTATTGGATTTAATCCTTTTTCCTTCTAGGAAAATACTTCCACATGGCACAAACTTGTGCCCTACTACACCTCATGTGTACACCTCAACACAAGCAAAGCATTATATTGAGATACTCACCATTTGGTGTAGCCGATGTGGGACTATCTTTTCTAGTCCAAAGGCAAAAACACCAACAAATATTGTATCTTGTGTCAAACCATCTCTGAAGGACCCGTTGAGCATATATATGATCGGAACAGGAAACTATTTGTGCACATGAGTAGAACTGTCCCTTCTCCTCTATTCTTTCATATTTATAAAAGAGATTATGTTGCTATGTGCTATTCCTTAAACTGTTGATGCTTTTATTACTGTAAGATAGTGATGCTTGAAATCGTTGCTAGATAATGATGCCTACGTTGAACATTGTTAAAAGAAAATACACATAAACTGCCATAGTGCATCATGCACTAGAAATGAATTATTAATGTTGCTTGTGCTTAATGCTGCAGAGATGAATGAGACACTTGAATAATAAAATGCTTATTTGAATGGTACATGAGAAATAAACTGGCAATGCTATTGCCAAATAAAATAAATGATGAAAGTTCCTATGAGAAATGAAAGGTTGCATATTCCTTATTGAAGGATTGATGTGAGAAATATTGTGATGTGATAAAATGAGAATGTGAAATGGTGAAGCTTGGGATCGTTAAGATCACCAAGTGTGGAAATGATGTGAATGATGGAAATGATTAGTCGTTGAACACGACTTGGATGAAGTAAAATGATGAACAGTTGGTTTGTTTACTTCCAGTTAATTTACCATGCCTTTATGCTTATCGAGTCGTATATGCATTCACATAGTCATGAGCGTACTTGTGCACAAGTTTGGGTGAGTTTCTCCGGACTGTACCACGGGCACTGGGATCGATCCGACCTAGGGGAAACGTTGACGTGCTTTGGTGGCACGGGATAATTATGGGATATTCCACAAGGCCTGCTACCTGTGGTGGAATGACGCATCATATTTACCTTTGAAGTCCTATATGACATATTGGTATTATGAGAATGGTGCGTCACAATACCGTCGGATGTCCTTTATGGTGCAGTTTCACCAATGACCACTAGTCGAATGCTTGATAATGAATGTCTTGTGCAGGCAGAGGAACTTATTAATTATATACATGGAAGGATGTCGGCTATTGGTAAAATCAGAATGGTGACAAATATGATAAATGTGATATTGTTCCTAACAATAGCTTGTGCAAGCAGAGTAAGTGTATCATATATCATGTATCTTATGCAGGCATGAGAAAGTCTGTTATCGGTAAGAAATCACTGAAAACTGATATGTTTATCATACATATTAATTCAACTTGACCGTACAACATATTAATCTCATTGATGCTACAATATTGCCTTTCCATGAATATTGCTATAAATATGCTTACATGCTTCACTATGATACTGAAGATGAAATGTAAACTGATGCTAGGTCCAAATAGAAAGATCGCTCTTAATAAAATTTTGCTCACATGAATGCTTAGCGTTGGTTTAGGCGAGTGAGTTGGTTCTACTAACTCACGTTGTGGACATCCTTTTCAGGTGCTCGTGATTGGGAAGTTCAGTACACAAAGTGTGGTTCCCCGCTCCTCGTGGTTTACTATCACTACAATAAAAATGACTTTTGGTGACGGTTTTTTTCCCGTCACCAAAGGGTTTTGTTGACGGTTTCCCTTCCGTCAGCTAGGCCAACGTCAGCAAAAGCCCCCACTTTAGTTGACGGTTGTTGAATGACTTTAGTTGATGGATTTTAGCCGTCAATTAAAATTGATTTAGTTGACGAGTTTTAGCTGTCCACTAAACCTAGTTTTAGACCGTCAATACTAGTGCATACTTTTCCTGATGCTGGCCTAGCTGACGGTTAATGATCGTCAACATAGATTCTCTTTTTGTTGACGTTTCTTAGCCGTCAAGAAACCATGTTTATCAATTCTCATTTACGTTGCCGACCTTACGAGATCCACGCATAATATCAAATCCAGAAATGCATAATATAAATTCTAGAATCTCTCAAAAACCTCAAATAATTTACAAGCACATTTATATTAACAAAACAAACTTGTTCTTACATTCAACCAGTTCTTTTGTTCAGTAACCAACAAAAAGATAAACTTTGTTCATAGATCACACTTGTACATGATATACCAACCCCATTTCATATTAACTAAAGTTCCACAATACAACAAAATACCCTTAACGAAAGCCCGCAGCTTCACAAACCATATCGCAACTGAAGCTCGCAGCTTCATAAACCATCGAAATCGAAGCCCGTAGCTTCACAAACTATCATTCATCGAGATTCCATATAGCCAATTATAAATACATTATTAGTATTGGACCGGTATCATTAAATAGGGACTGAACAAAGAAATATTTGATACATGTCATCAACAAGGACTGATATAACAAGTGGGTGATACAACAATGAATAGGACATAAATATATAAATAGGGACAGCTACTAAGGTTTAAACCAAACCCGAGGCCCTTCTATTTGTGATAATAAAACAAAATTAAGTGTCAAGGCTCTCAAACTGATACAGTGTTTGAGCACAAATAAAACTAAAGATTGAACTATGAATGACTGACTGAAACAAAAGTAATTTAGGACTGAAACCAACATTCCAAGGATTGATATTAAATGTCCACTGACTGAAACATCCCCTTCCTATTTACCCAGTAAATTGAACTGTTACTAAGAATGAGAAGTAGCGACTGAACTATAAGTAATTTGGGGACTGAACAGTAACTGATACAAGAAATTAGTAGAGCCCCTACCCCGCCCACTTCACCAACTCCAAAAAATACTTCCCCAAATTTATTTTAGTCAAATAATGTCACTGTTTTGCATCTATTATAATACGACCATTATCTACCATCAATTCCCTACAAATGCATATGCCAAGTCAATCGAGCATATTCTAGGCAAGGTTTAAACAGCTCTAAATATTCATCTACTTACAAATGATGATTGAACTCATCAAAAAAAATAAATCTAACTCCACAGCTAGCACAGGTATTATTGACCGATGTACTAAGTTTTATATATTCAAACAAATTGTACTGTATATCAACAAAATCCAAATTAGAATCATAATAATGAGCCAAGCCACAAGTTTGACATCGTTGAAATAAGCAAGAGTTAGTAATGGAACTATGAGAACAATTTCAACTCCAAAACTGATAAACATAAAGTTTTAATTAACAAATTAGCCAAGCCACAAGTATAACTTGTGTCAAGAATTAACTAAAGAATATGTAATGCTTCAGAATGGTTAACATAACCGATTATGTTAATGTTTAAGGTCAGAATGGTTAACATAACCGATTTAACGAGTTGAGATCACTATTTTTCTTGTTCTATAGACATAATAGTACCATCGATGGGCAAGGTATGGCATGGTAGGCTAAATACCAAAAAAGACTCCTCAGTGTACATATGTATGCAGTCAAGGACAAAGATGTGAGAGAAGCGTAGATCTTACCCATAATAGCATTTTTACTATGTCTATGAAGGAGTTTCTTGGTACATATAGCAGCCCTATTGGACAAAGAGAGTGCATCCTCAAACATGTTGAGCAATTCAGTATATAATATCAGTTCAACTACATTTGCAAGCAGTTATTTAGGTATTCATGCATCGGCCATCAATTACAAACCTTCAAGTAGCCATGTCAACATGTTCTCGGACCATGAGGACATAGAAATTTATGGCAGTACCAAACCTATTTGTGCATGCATCATTATCAAATTTGGGGGAATTAGTCATTGTTGTCTCCATCTCATCTTGCATGTGGAGAATTATGAGGGCCTCTGCTTAAAATAAAACACCTTCAGGAAAATACGACACATGTTCTTTACTTAATAGGTAAACAAATTTTACAACATTGGACAAGAACTTAGAGGTAAAGCTCGTTTGTTGTAATATAAACCTTTACTGTGTTCTCCCCCTTTTGTGTGCTTCCAATGCTCTTATATGCCCTTCTAGCAACCTTCTTAGCCTGAGCTAATTTAAATATTCAGTCTATCTTCTACAAGATGACTAATTACTCCACTGAAGGCCGTTATAGATAAATGATTCCCAACTTCCAAAGACTTTTCCATTTGAATGGTGAACCAAGAAATCCAACATTCCAAATAGAATAATTAATAAGAAACATAAATGTTAGAAATGACTATAAATTGAGATATGCCAGTTGGCGGTGCAAATTTAGGGTATATAATCAGTTTCAAGGTCAAATGAAATAAAAACTTGAAACAGGTCAACCTAATAGTTGATTTACAACTAGTCAACTCAAAACATTAATTGGCCAATATAAATATCAACAAATAAAAGTTACACTGAATTGTGCTAGTGAGCAATATGTTGATGAAGAAAAATGTTCATATTATTAGCTTAATAAAGAAAAAGGCAATTATTTTTGCTTGAGGATAGGATTACACCTGAAGTTGTTAATAGAAAACAATATTTATTTTCTCCATTGTCACCCAAAAGCATTCTGGTGAGTCCTCCAGAAAGCAAACTTGTGCTATCAAAATTAAAAAAGAAGTCACTGGCATAAAGAATAAATCAATAATTGTCATTATTATATAGAAGAAATTAGTCATTGTCATTACCATAAAGAACAAATTAATAGTTGTCATCAGCACCACAAGGAACAAATTAATAATGGTCATCACCATAAACAAACAAATAAAAATTTGCTACTCCCATGAGCTATTTTCTTCTAAATTATCGATGCAAAATGTTTGGGATCATCAAGAAGATAGGTTTTGCTAATGTTTAAGAGTTTAGCTGGTGGAAATATAACACAAAGATAGCAAGAACCAACAACTCAATGGAAGAAAAAAAAATATAATGTCAAAAACCAAATTGTTGGGACTTCTGAACAACCTGATTTCCCCAATAGCAGTTTGAGGTAAAATAGATTGGCACTTTGTTGTTTGCATAATGCATGAACAGAATATTACATGTTAATTAGCATTGGAGAAGCCGTTGTCGCCATCGCCAAACAATTTGAAACAAGCATAGATACTATACCAAATGTTATAAACACTATACCAAGTTGCATATACATTAGTATGCTAGTAGCAGGAAAAAAAATGCCAAGTTGCCAACCTTGCATTCTTAAATCCAAATTTTTCAAAAAAAAATCACAGCTATTTTTATTAAAAAAAAGTAGGATTGAAACTGTGTGATGGCCGAGGAGATTAGCAACATATAAATTATTCGCAAGCATACTGTTCAGTTAGAGATTCTCTTCGCTTTTTTGCCAACATAAAATACTTTGATCAATCGGTCCGACCCAAGAGCTTATTCGTCTCAAATAATATTATAGCTTATATTCCTATTATATGCCCAAGACATATACTTAAAATAGAATGTTTGATCAATAGAACCACATATCCAGCATGTTTTTAACTGGGAGATATTTAAAACAAATGGCCTACAAAAATAATTCTAAGCATACACACATTAAAAAAAAATTTATAAGAAATAAAAGCAAATTTGGCTATGTCAAGGCAAACAGGAACTTACCAAGAGCTTGTGAAGCAGTCATCCTCTTTTGATAATCATTATGCAGTAAACACTTGATAAAATCTTCGGCCTCAGTGGAAAGAGAAGGCTAAAGAGCTTCTTCGAAGTTCGGGTCTGCCTTTACGACACCTTAAAGAATCACAAACTTGCAGGGAGAAAATAAAACTTTGAGATTAGAAAATGCCGAAACTCTCATCAAGATACAAGAGATGGAAAAATCTATTGAAAAATCTAAAGTTGAGCTTGATCAAATAAAATCTAAACACAGAGGGTAAACATTGAAAATATGGGCTTGAAAGATGTAGCAAATCTAACTGAGCAACTAACAACTTCAATTGAAAAAGGGACGGATTTAAGTTCAGGAAACTTCTCACAAGGACTCAACACCTATTCATGACCAATTTTAGAGCATTTGCACCTTGTATGACATATGTCCAATCCGATGCAATAGAAATACGACACCAATGCTGAACAAGAACAAACAAAAATAATCAAAGAAAACAAGCATTCGGTACTTCGTATCATTTTATCGAAAAGTTAGAGTGCATCGAATAATTCCCAGAAAAATAGCTATTCTTTTTAAGAAAAACCATTACGAGTCAAAAACATTTGCTTACTCTGGAGAAGTCGATGATGATGTGTAGGTGCCAATACGGCAGAAGTCGACCAGAGCAGCAGCCTCTGGGATTGCGAGTGGGCGATGTCTTGGTTATATTGACGGAACAAAGGAGTCCAAACTCGTCCTCATACAAAGATTTCTACGACTGCTGATCGTCTATGCCTCAGTCCTGTCGTTCTCATCATCTTCCTCCTTCTACTCTCGTCCCTTCTGCAATCCAAAGATGAAAAAAAAGAAGCAAACCCAAACTAAAAAAATTTAAACAAGCCCAAACCCTAAATTTTAAAGCAAAGCCAAACATTTAAACCACATGTAGAGCGAGAATCAAACCCAAGTTCACTCACAAAAAATAGAGTAAGAAAAAAAAGAAAGAGAAACCGGACCTAGGTCTACGTCGTCCTCGTCGACCAAATCAGCTTCGTGCCTCTTCTTCTTCCCGTCAGCTTCTTTCGGTCGGAGGGAGAGTGATTCTAAGCGGAGAGGGGTAAAGAGAGAGGAAGGGTTTTTCTTTAGTTCTGAGAGAAAATAGGGTTTTTCTGAGAGGAACGGGGGAGAAGAGGGGTTTTCGAGAGTTTTAGGGAGTGGAGGGAGAGGGACTTCTAATATTTTAGAATGAGATCGGGCTTTGAGCAGCGGGGATTAAACATGAAAACCATCACTAAGCCAAATATTTCAAAAAAATATGATAATGGCATATGAAATAGTTGCAGGAATTCCCCTCCCCCCCACACACATTAGTTGACTGCTTTAAACTAGACGTCAACTAAACGTGGTGGATTACGTGATGGTTTCCCCAAACCCGTCAACTAAAGCAGTATAATATTGTACAGTTAACACAAAAGAGGGGTTTAATTGACACAAGACCTAACCGTTAAGTAAAATAGAATAGTTGACGGGGATTACTGACCGTCAGTAAAAAAAACTGTCAACAAATGTCATTTTTTGTAGTGTATGTAATACCTACGTCTTGTTAACTCAGCCTTGGTTGAGTATTTGGGAAACCTTTGTCGGTATTGTTGGATCACGAACAAAATAGAAAGAACCTTTCCAACTGATAGATCGACTTCTATTGAAATGAGGACAATAGTTTTCATTGGATGTTTTTGCTGCTTGATTTTGATGAATCTGTTTCGTTGGTTTTCGATGATCGATTTTCATTGTTCGTTTTTATCGTGTTTCGCATTCATTCCCAATCTAGAAAGAAAATGATCAAAACATGCTAATCAAATGACATGTCTATGTAGGACACGTAGGTGGAGCGTGATCGGTGTACCAAGTTTCTCCTTCTCTTAAGTAGATTCATTTTGGTGAGTCGCCTTGACCGAGTTACCATTTATATCCATGCCTTAATTAACAAAATATCTCTAGACCACTCTTTTGTTGCGTTCCTGTGGTCAACGATACCATAACAACAAAAGATATGAGATGATAAATGAACTGAATCACTTGTTAGATTAGAGAACTGTTGGTTTACTTGCTCAATATGATTGTTTACTTATTTCCATGGTATGCTTTACAGAAGATATATTATAGAAACCTAAATGGATTGAGATCGATCGATATGAAAGAATGGAATTATGACCCTATCAAAGAGAATTATCAAAATCAGCTACTTGTTGTCCACTATTTAATGAAATATTTTTATAGAATGCATCTCATGCATTGGTCTAGAACAATTTATGTACAAACTATAATCTCTTGGTCGATTCCTGGGGCACTGAGAGTCGTTCGGCCTAGAAGAGATTGGGCACCCTGAGGTAAAGAAACCTTACGATTAGGGGGTATTACTTCTATCAGTGAGATGGGATTGTATGCCCCAATTGTTGATCATGGGAAATGACCCATGGACCATCATGTAGTTCGGTTCATGCATATAATGAGATTTATTTCAAACCTAACACTGAATACAGAGATGGAATGTAAGTATTATTTCAAATATGCAAATTATGCTAATCCTTGTCTTGTGCGGGGATAGACCGACGACCGTGGATAAGATTTATATTGTAAGTGATTCTATTTTACTGTTCTATTCTGATTATAAATTGCTTAAGAAGAACTTAAACAAGTATAAAGATTACTAATAATAGATGCTAGACTCATTGTCTACTTAGTACTGATTTATGTGAGTTTGGCCATAGTCGCTTACCAGGACATGTTATGTACTAACCCGTGTTGTGGGTACCATTTCAGATAAGCATGAGACAGAAGGATTTAAGGTGAGGCACTAAAGCTCGTCCAGCCCATCGAAGCTTGTTGATCGTCTCGAAGCTGTTTTTAATTCAAGTCTAGTAGTTTTCATTCTGAAGGTGTCTTTATGTTTTGTTTAAATAAAAGGATATGATGTATAGGAATTATGGTTATTTTTAAAAAGAGTTCAAAAAGAAATATATAAGCCAGTCAGGGCATTTTGAGTCGCAAACATTGTATTTTGTATCCTATTAAGTTATCAATAAAAGAAGTATTTTCTATTTCAAATCTCTATTTAAAATTTGGTTTTATGTATTTAAATGTTTTGCTTGTGTTAAGTTTGATTATTCTAGTTGTATTGTGCAGGTACAGGTCTTGTACAAGTGCAACTTAGGCTTGCACGACATTACGCCCAAGTGACAACGATCGACTATGCATAGATCAAAGCGAGGACAAACGATCATACGAGATCGGGGTGTGACAATGTGATATCAGAGCACGACTTTACGTCCTTGGCCTCTTTTAAATATTATTTTCTTAAATTATATAAGTATTTTGATGATTTTTAATGGTCCAGATTTTGAGTTAATAAAACCAATATCCCATACAATAAGTCCATAATATTTTATGAGATTGACAAAAGTTACATACTTTTGTAGAAGTGTGGTAGTCAAAATCCTTTTCTAACATCGGGCTCAACCGACTCGGTGGAGCGAATCTTGGCCCTAATTGAAACTGAGCAGAAATAAGCTGAGGATCATAGCATGGCCCAACAGAGGCAGGTGGATGCGTTGACCCAGATCGTATATTCACTTACAACCAGCAAGGATAGCACCGCAACGGCCAATCTGACAGGAACTCCTGATATTGGGGTCGTGGATAGTGACGAGTGTAATGCCCCATCCCGCTCAGCTCAACCAGATGACTCAAAACGCTACGGTGTTGGAGTTAGCCATGCAATGGCTTGCTCGAAGTCTTGTACGGTCAAGACAACTCTTCTTTCAAATGAGCGGCTTCGGTGAACTTGCCTCTACTTTGCCTTCACACTAATAAAATAGAATTTTCCTTGCACTGTATAGGTTTGATAATTAAATAGACGAACCGACATAGCTAAGGAAATAATCTTGGTGTCTTGAGTCGATCGGTATAGAACTTGTAATTATTGAGTTGTTGCCTTGATATCATTCCATGATGGGCTTTCAAGGTTGGCACTAGATATTTTGACAATACGAGTTGTGTTAGGCAAGTTATGCCACGGGCTATCGACTTGATGTCATAGCAGGCACATTCTCACAATTCTACTATTTTGTATAGCAATTATGTCCCACGGTCTGACTGTTGGTCTTATGAAACATAGTATGGTTATGGCCCTCAAAGGACACGATTGTTCAAAGTTGAGCACGTGAACGTTCCCATGTCCTCAAGGCTTGTCATATGGAATATGACTTTGGTAGCAGTGTCGCACGGAACATAGTTGGGTTAAGGAACGAAATATGGCTGGTTCAAGTAATATGTCCCATGGTTCTACGGCTTGGTATAACCACACAGTTCCATGATTTCAAGGCTTGTCATATAGAGTATGCCTCGGTTAATAGTACTGCACGAAATACGAATTAGTCAAGTTGAGAAGGAGGGCTATCAAATAGTCATACCTGGATTTGAGTCAAAAATGAGTTTGGAAACATGAAAAGTTGTCAACGATCGATTGTCGCAGTGGCAGCCCCCTGGTTTGAGGGATAATGCATGAAAAGTAAGAAAAGGAAAGAAAGGGAAAGGAAAGAAGAAGAATACTAGTTTGAGTCATATAGTCAGTTAGGTAGTGGCCATTGCATGATCATGGACAACTTGTGCACAAAATTTGGTTCCTCGAACGATCGCCGGGGCACCGGGTCCGTATCGGCCTAGAAGGAATTGCAGGTATTGTACGACCTTCAGTGACGATGTTACATGTACCAAAGTGGACGATACAATATAAGTTATAGGACCTTTTGTGGAGCTCACATCTCACACGTGAACGGTCACCGCATGCGTAGGTCCAAGATGGCTTGAATTGCAAGTAAATATTTCATGTAGATTGAGTGAAGTATGCTAAGGGCAATTGACATACATGATGTCGGTTAAGTTGAAAGAAGTATAAGCACGGCACGAATGAGTCAAAGAATGGGTACACAGTTTGCAACACAAATTTATGAAACCTAGGATTTGGCTATAGCAGTAACATGTGCTTCGGCACGAAATATATGGCATCGGGTGTTTGAGTCAATGACACAAGTTTGCGAGTATTGTTTGAGTCATTCGTATGTTGAAATAGGAAAGATCATAAGGCAAGTATGAATGGTTACACTATGTTAAAAGGCACGGCTTCGACGTTGTTGCACATATGGATCTTATTGCAAGGTACGACATCTGCACAAATAGGTTTTTTAGCACGATCGGGAAGGATTTGGGGCACTATCACGATGTTGCAAGACAAAGTGTTATAGTTTGGAATGAAACTGATCTTAAGGCAAGATTAGAAAGACTACAAAAGAACTAGTTGCACTCACTAAAATAACGTGTTTGTTTTCTATGGGTGGATGAGGGGCTCACTGTCATGTATGGTTGTGTACTGATACCCGACCAGTCTTTATGTGCAGGTTTCAGGTATCAGTATGCTCGAGGCGGAGCTCGCTTGGACACGCTAAGGCATGGAGTTCTTTGGCGTTTCGAGGCGTGCAGCCATATTGGATTCTTCACCTATACGGTACATAATATATGGATATCGCCTTCTCAAGCATCCATATGTGGCAAGCCTTGAACCTTGGTATTGATAGAAAAAAGAGAGCTAAGTGATTATATTCACATAGATTGTGAGCTTGAGCGAATGTAACCTCGGCCTTGTGCCCTTTGTAATTGAGTTGTATCATTAATAAAGAAGATTTTGTTTCCTATACATTTTGTGTTATTCAACTTATCTGCTTGGGACTTCTGTGCGACGACCCCATCGCAAGCTATTGTAATTGTCCGTTAGAACCCACCTTTAGCGATGCAACCTAGGCTCATACGACATCATGCCCTAGAGAGGATGATCGGTTCTTTGGAATTAGGACATGACATAATAGTATCAGGGTATGGCTTTACGTCCTTGGACATCTGATTGAATTCTTTTGAACTATGATGTTGCTGCTTCCAAAATCGATATTGTTGGTGCTCTCTTTCGAAATGTTTCATACAATAAGTCTATATATTTTAAAAAATTACATGAAGTAAATTTGGTTGAACAAGTTAACTTCAAGTAAATCATGATTTGCTGAGTTGCGTTGGGTAATATACACCAAGACATATGTCGATGATAGCAAGTTGGGTACGGGATCTGAATTGTTTCAAACGTGAATGAGTTGGACTCGATTTGAGTATGTAGGATAACTATTGATAGAGGTGATATCGACAGTATAATATATATGCGATATTGATGGATCGTGCTTGGATTGTTGAGGAATGGATCATCCAGAGATTAAAAGTGTGTCGATTGTGATTCGAAATTGGTTTCGAGGATTTCTCAAGTGAGTTCATCCCTGAGTGGTGTACGGGATAGCCATAGGGATGTTGATCGACTAAGGATCGGGGTACCAAGGTGTCTATTAGCAAGCGACAAAATTGCGCAAAGCCTTAGAAAAAGTATTTCAAAGTTAGTCATGACTTGATAGCTATCATGAGTTTGATTCGAAGAACAAGAAACAATCTTCATCGAATTATGATTGTGCAGAGTATAAGATGCAAAATGATTGAGTAAATAGATTGAATTGAGGAAAAGTCGATGCATGACTCAGTCGAGGGAATCAATATAAACCATATATGAAAATATTGATACAGAACTGAATGTAATAGAATTTTGAATTTGACTAAGGAAAGGTAGCACGATTGGAGGATAGCGTGCATGGAAATGTTGATTTAAAGATACAAAAATGATTATAAGAATTGGGATAGATGTTGCTAGATAACTTAAGATAGACATATAGACATATATGATTTTAATTTAAACAAATTGATAACATAACTAAATTGATCTCGAATGTCAAGGAATGGATCATATATCTAGTTGGATGATAGTATTAGTTACACGACTCAGAGTTCATTGTAAAGGAAGATCGTCAGGTTATGTATATCGTCGATGGTATTGAGGCATATCAAAGATCGATGTACGATAACTCGAGGGTTCTCTAATTTGAGGAATAATGATCGTGTAAAATATTATTGTTCAGATAGATTTTATACGTTGACATTTTTATATAAATGAATGTTTAGATGATTGATAAGATGAACTTAAAATTTACGTGAATGGATACTACTCGAATTACGCAAAACAAAATATTGACGGATTTGACGATCATTGATGTGAGGATTATATGACTCGAGAATTTATAGTAGGCGAACTAGTAATGCAATGAGATAGATACACGAAATTGAGGACTAGTAGGTTTAGGATTTGAGGAAAGTCAAAATGGACGAATGTATAATTATGACTTTACAACTCAAAATTTGAATCGATATTGCGATTTGTGATCGTGGATTATGACTTATAATTTTGTAGTTGAGGCATACAAATTTGGATTGATAGGTCTTTTAAACAAATTAAGGATTGCAAGTTTGAGAGTTGTGAGTTTGCGTTGTTGAACCATATCGTAATCGAGGATGATCATCAATAAAATTATCTTAGGAATGACTTTGCTGAATGACTCGGGCCCCTTGGACTAAACATTACAAGTGCGGATAGTAGAATTCTATGCTCGAAGTTTAGAAATCAGAGTAATGTGAGCTTAGATAGGAAGACCCTGTCCTATCGACTATGGTTTGACCCTAGGATTGGGGATTAGTGTTGATATTATTGTTTGAGAATGGTGATTCCAATCCTGACGTTGACTTTAGCCTGAAGAGATGGCCTCACGGTTAGGCAAACGTCCCTATTTTGAGAGATAGTATCGGTACAATTGTCTGGAGGATTGATAGGATGAATCAAATATATGGAATTTGATTCACTATCACGGAGATTTGCTGAAATGCATATATTTTGGGGATGTCTTAAATATGTGCACAATCCAACAAAGTGATACATTGAATTTGAGTAAGACTAAAGGAACGGAACGGTATCAAGGATTTTGAAATCATGTGCTTCAGAAAACGTATCAATGGTAGTACGATCATTGAGTTGGAAATAGACTTGTATTTTGATTCATTGTTTCAAGTGTTTAAGAAAAGTTCGAAAGATAGAATCTAGACGATGTGAAACGATAACTTTGGTAGATAGTAAAACTGTTGGCTAGAAAATTTATTGTTGTGCGTGCGAATGTGATGGAGGCATTGATGCAAGTCAGTTTTAAGAGATAGTCGAAAATTGAATCGAGGACCTAAGGATTTTGTTTGAATTAAATTTTTAGGATAACACAGGGTTACATCTTGAAATGATTGGAGATTGTCCTGATGAAATTTTGTTTCAGAAATGTTGCGGATGTCGATTGAATGGTTCACCCTAGGGCTAAGTTGTCTATGTGCATGGCGAGTCTAAAATTTCCCCATGTTTAAGATATGGTTGATCAAAGTAAAATTTTAATAGACGACGAAGCTTAAAGATTTTGTTGCAAATAGTTTCTTGATGTGAACGACGTGGGTGTTCGATACGAAGTTAGCTAAGGCACGAGCGTGGCTCGAGTTGATGAAACACATAAGGGATTGTGTTCGAGAGTTGTAATCGCATGTTTGAGTTTAAAGGAAAAGTTGATGGGTTGTACTCATGAAGTTTCGAGGATAAGACTTTTTTAAAGTGGTATATTATTTAATGTCCCGTCCCGCTCAGCTCAATCGGATGAATCAAAATGCAATCCTGTTTGAGCTTAGCCATGAACGGCTTGCTCAAAGTCTCGTACGGTCGAGGCAATGGCTTCGATGAACTTGCCTTTACTTGGCCTTTATACTAGTAAAATCGAATTTTTATTGCACTGCATAGGTTTGATAATAAAAGAGACGAACCCACATAGCTAAGAGAATAATCCCGTTGTCTTGAGTCGGTCGGTATAGTACTTGAAATTATTGAGTTGTTGCCTAGATATCATTTCACGATGGTCTTTCAAAGTTGGCACTGGGTCTTTTGACAATATGAGTTGTGTTAGGCAATTTGCGCTACGGGCTATTGACTTGATGTCATAGCAGGCATGTCCCCATGATTATACTATTTTGTATAGCAAATACTTCCTACAGTCTCACTAATGGTCTTATGAAAGATGGTACAGTTATGGCACTCAGAAAACACAATTGTTCAAAGTTGAGCATGAGCACGTTCCTAGGGCATCAAAGCTTGTCATATGGAATTTGTCTTGGGCAGCAGTGTCGTACGAAACATAGTTGAACATAGTTGGGTTAAGGCACGAAACATGGCCGATTTAAGTAATATGTCCCACGGTTCCATGACTTGGTATAGCCATACAGCTCCATTATTTTAAGGCTTGTCATATAGACTGTTACTCGGTTAATGGTACTGCATGAAACACAAATTGATTAAGTTGAGCAAAAGGGCTACCAAATAGTTGTATTTGAGTCAAAAATGAGTATGGAAACATGGAAAGTTATCGCGACCGATTATCACCGAGGCAGCCCTTGGTTTGAGGGATGTTGCATTAGAAGTATGAAAAGGAAAGAAAAGGAAGAGGAAGAATACTGGTTTGAGTCATATGGTCAGTTAGGTAGGGGCCATTGCATGATCATGGAAAATTTGTGCACAAGGTTTGGTTCCTCGAACGATCGTCGGAGCACCGGGTTCATATCCGCCTAAGAGAAATTATACGTATTGTACGACCTTCAGCGATAGTGTGACCCGTATCTGAGGTGGTCAATACAATACAAGATACGAGACCTTTGGTGGAGCTCGCACCTCGCATGCGAATGGTCACCGTGTACATAAGTCCAAGGTAGCTTCAATTGCCAGTGATCTTTTCATATAGATTGATTCAAGTGCGTTGAGCGGCAATCTACATGCACAATGTCGGTTAAGTCAAAAAGTATAAGTATAACATGAATAATTCAAAGAATGGGTGCACGGTTTGCAACACAACTTTATGAAGCTTAAGATTTTACTATAGCAGTACCACATGCTTCGGCACAAAATATGTTGCGTCGGATGTTTGAGTCAATAACACAAGTTTACGAGTATGGTTTGAGTCGTTTGTATGTCAAAATGGGAAAGATCGTAAGGCAGGTATGAATCGATCACACTGTGTTTCGAGGCATAGCCTCGATGTTGTTGCACATATGGATCTTATGGCATGGCCACGACATCTTTACAAATAGATTTTTTTTTCCCGGTCAGAAAGGATTTGGTGCATGCTCACGATGTTGCAACAAGAAGTAGTGTTATAGTTTGGAATGAAAGCAATCCTAAGGCAAGATTAGAAAGACTACAAAGAACTAGTTGTACTTGCTAAAATAATGTGTTGGTTTTGTATGGGTGGACGAGGGGGCTCACTCACCAGTACGGTTGTGTACTGATACCCCACCAGTCTTTATGTGCAGGTTTTAGGTATCAGCATGCTCGAGACGGAGCTCGTTTGGACGCGCTGAGGCATGGAGTGCCTTGGCATTTCGAGGCGTGTAGTCGCATTGGAGTCTTCACCTATATGGGACATAATGTATTGACATTGCCTTCTCAAGAATACGCAAGTTGCAAGCCTACCTTGGTATTGAGAGATGAGAGAGAGTTGAGTGATTGTATTTACAGAGATTGTATAACTATCACTTTTATAAAATGAGAGTATTTTTAACTTTTGGTATGAATTGAATAATTATATTATTTTAATGTATTTAATTGTGTTAGTGATAAAAATGGGTAAACCTTAGAACCACCTTGATTAGATGATTAGTCATGACCAAGGAAGACTTAGTTAGTGATATTAGACAAACCTTAAATTCATTCTTAATTAGTTAGTCTCTAAATCTAACTAGAAAATCATTTAGATTTTTGACAAAAATACTAAGTTAGAATGGACCCTTTCCTTAGAACTTGTCATGACAACTTAGGAAGGGCACCTTGGACATTGTCCCTAACCAAACCCTAGCCTAAACCCTAGTGGCCGGCCATATTCCCCTTGCTATTTATAGCAACCATTCCTTCTTATTCCCTCTTTTATTGAAACCCTAACCCTAATTTGTATTTCTTTCCTAAATTTCTCTCTACTCTCAAATTGTGTCCAAATTTCCTCAAACCAATTACATTCTCTTCCCCTTGAAGAGGATAAGGCTCTATTGGCTAGCTTGGGAGCATTTGGAGCACTTGGACCCTTGGAGCTTGGAGGAGATCTACATCTAGGGATTTTTGCATCGGGAATCCATCTTCCAATTGGTATGAGCTCTCTAAATCCTTTACATTTTACTTCATTTCATTAGTGTAGATGCATTCATTTAGGACCCCTATTGCATTAGGGTACCATTAGAGAGGAGTTCAGGCTCTCATATTCCTATTTAAAGGATTTCTCCATTTCATTTTGATTCGCATTGGAAAAAATCTTAAACTGGGATTCTAAGGTTTGTGAAATTGATAAAATAGGTCATACTAGTGATTTAGAGCATATAGGTATGTTTTGGGTTAAGTTTGGATCCATTTGGAGTACGTATCATGAGAGTATCGAATACGCACAACAAGTGTTTGACAAAATGACCATTAGAGCATTTAACCCTCTAATTCCAGATTTGATCTTAGTTTTAAGTTTGCATTATCTTGGGTTATTGATATTATAGGATTTAACTTGTGATTTTGTAGTGGATTGGTTAGTGTAATTGGATTTGGGGGTTGTGACTAGTGTGGACTGTGTGTGTGGACAATTATATATGTTGGACTGAGATTTGAATTATGAGAAGTCCTATTAGTTTGTACTGTCCTGTTATTTTATTTGTTTCAGTCCAATGTTGGTTCCTTCCATAAGGTATTATCTCTTTGATTGTTTAGTCCAGGAAATACTTCCTCAGTCCTTATGATCAACCTTTAGTCTCCATTCTAATTGCTTGTCTACTGATACTTGTGAGTACTAGTCCTAACTGCCTAATGTTCAGTCACCCATTTGATATTGTCTTGTATAATAAATGTATTACTCCTCCCTGGACTTGTGTTCAGAGGTAAGGTGAAGTATGAGGCTCAAGTAGGACTTGGCATTTCATTTGTTCAGTTTTTTTGATCGTATCAGTCCTTATGTTGAGCTTAGTCCCCTGCCTATACATATTGAAATCCTTAGCTCTTACATGTCCATGGGTGATCAGTCATGTTCAGCCCTATTGTGGTATCAGTTAATGGATGTTTAGCCCATATCTTCAGTTCAGTCCTTGGATAGTACAGTCCAGTCCCTATGGGCCCTATGGTTGTTCAAATTGTTATTCATATCCACTAATGATCAGTCAAGAGTCATGGTTTGAGTGGTTGATACTGAGATCAGTCCCTACCCTTTCATTTCACAGTCCAGTCTTTGATTAACTTACCCTCACATTTGTTCAGTCCCATATTTGAGTACTATTTAGAAACTCAATCATGTTTCAGTCCACTAAGTGTGGATGCTCTATTTTTTGTTCAGTTGGTAGTGATCAAGTATTATGTTACATCAGTCCATCTACTAAACCTATGATTGCAATCCCTATATGGATGGCAGTCCTAGCATGATACACATTATCTGAAGTTCAGGTAGCATGGTGACAGTTCATTAGTTATGAGCAGGCTTTAAATCAGTACAGTTCTTGGCAGGTCGAACGACTGATACTCTTTGAGTATCAGTCCTCATCCTTAATATAGGATCAGCCCCTGTTACCTATCTTATCCAGTCCAAATATGTTGTCCTGTATCACACAAATCCCTGTCCTATTTGTTCAATTATATCAGTCCCTAAGATATAAATGTTCTGTTCACATCTTTTTGTTGGCAGTTTCATATTTTGAACATTTGGGACAGTCCAAATTCATGTTTCAGTCCTTTTGATTTCATAGTCATCTCTTGTATAGTATTCAGTTCCAAACTTACCTTGAGTATCTGTTCTTAGTCCAATGAATGCTTTATATTAGCCATATCTTCCTTAACATAGCAGTTCACCTGGGTTGGTATTCGTATTATATTCATGTACTCTCATGTGCTCTCATGTACTCTCATGTGCTTCATGTTCCAACTAACAATCATGTACGTAACATAACATGATCGGATCCTTGTGTATTGATTGGGGTAGGGGAGTAGAAGTGGTTATGTGATTTAATCCCTCTAGTGTAATCATGTATATGTCGATTATGCCTTCACATAAAATCGAGTTACCGTAGAATAATCATGTACAACCTAAAACAATTACATAACTGTTTTGTGCTCTGAATCACTTATATTTATTATAGTTCATAGATTCTCTATTTTATTCATGTATTCAGTTTCCTTATTCATATTTTTGTATTACTGTATTTCCATTACAGCATGTCATGTATTTATTCTATTGCTAGTTCTATATTTTCTACCATGTATTGGAACTGCTTTCAGAGTTATGTACTTCGCTCCAATCCTGACTGGATATGTTAACAAAATTTTATAAAGAACTTAGAGGATTTTTGTACCACTTATTATGGTGCAGACTTAGATGAAACATATGACTGGATCATCAGGAGGATCCAGCTAGTTTAGAGGAGACCAGTAGTCCCTAGATTAGACTGTTAGAACTTTTATTTGGATTTGTCTCCAACTGACTTCTGTTATGTTATTATTTCATAGTTTGTATGTGGTGTTGATAACACTTAAACTTATTTCTATTCTGGATTGTATCGCATTTTGATATCTTTCTATCTATTCCATATCGTGCTGCTATTCCTATATAGTTTTTGTGATTGAGTTGTATCTTTCTGAGATTGTCATCCGTATGGAGAGTATATACTAGATAGGTACATTATATTGTGTTTAGCTATTATTGAGACCTAGGACAGCATTCTACCGCCGACTCTATGGCGTAGGCTGGACGTACCCATGGTCTCGTGCCCTTTCATTGGATGCGGGTTGTGACAAATTTTTAGTGGTGGCCCATGCAGGTCAAGATTCGCATTGATACGATGTCGTGGTAGTGCAATGACTTAGTTGTACTACTGCGAGCCTGCGATAGGATATAGGAAATAGGGTATTTGGATGAGAGGATACTCAATCACAGTTAGGACCTCTTGAAAGATTCCTAAGACGATCCTTGAGAATCTTATTTTGAACTCCAATTCAAAATCCCTTTCTTTTGTTTCTGTTCACCCTTGCTCCTTATTATTGAATTTGATTTTTGATGGTTCGTTGTTGATTTTGATTTTCATATCAAGATGAATTCTATGAACTGGATTACGGTATCTTCTGATGACATATGTTGACGAGGATAACAAGGAAGGTAAAATGTCTACTTGGTTATGGAGCCTGGAGTTTATTGCAGCCATATTAGCCGGCGTGGTAGAAACATAGGGACCTAACTTCGGATGTATATATCTTAATTATGAAATACTACTCGGCATAGCAAGAATTCTAGACGACATGATTATAGAGGTGCATATCCTAGTTATGGAATCTATCGTTTATCGCAGCTATGCTTACTGGCATAGAGAGGATTTCGAGTGTCTCGCCCCAGAACCAGAATACTGGAGAGCGGAGGAATGACTCAGCCAGCTACGTATTACGGGTAGATGAATACCGTATAATACGATCAATGTTATCTAAAAGACGAGGGGGTGCATACTACATGAAAGTCTTACTATTGTCACTTCATATCTATTGTATCAATCATTTAAACAAGAAACAGAAATAGAGAACATATGAGATAAAGCAGTAAGGCATCCCAAATGCTCAGTCAAAATGTTCTTGATATCTGGCTTTACAAAACATAGCCAGATGACGAAGCAAGGTATACACAATTGTTTATCAGCTGCAGCCTGACTTAGTTAGAATTATGTAAAAGTAAGTACAAGACGATCCGACTAACATGTCGGTGCCAAACGGCAAAATATAAAGTAAGTAACAAAACGAGCGGGGAAGTAAGGAACCCACTCGAGTCCTCCTGCGATTATCCCTCTGGTATTGACCATCTTGGAGGTAGAAGTAAGCTGGATCCTCGGGGACCGGCTCTAAATCTGGCCATGCAAAACTAGAGAGGTTAGACCTCTAATAGCAAGTACCGCAAGGGAGCACGATATGAGGAATGAAGCCAGTAATAAGAGAATAAGATAATAGATCTCTGCTATCTACTAGGATTCACATAACATCTCGACACTTCGAACCAACCTCCCAACCAAACAAGGACAGAAGTCGGCCCGTCATGTCCCGATATTCTGATTATCTCAGTTAGGTAACAGAGTAGACGCAGTACACAAACAAATCAATTTAAAACGGCCATTCACTACTACGGCTTGCTATGATGAGTCCCAGGTTATCCTGGAATTATGCAATGAGGACTCCTCAGTTCTTACTATGTGCAAGCAAGGCTAGTCTATCCAGTCAATCAATTGAGCCAATCATGAAGTAGACGAGTCCCAGCGGGATGTCCGTCATCAATATACAATATGTAATAAATAATATAAGCAGATACCACTCCCTGCCCGTGTAGCAGATTTATATTATCTGTGGGAACCAGCCGGCCTGTCGGGCACTTAGTAGTCCCCAAGAGGGCTGCCATGTAAGAACTCGGGAATCCATTCTCTCCATGCAATCATTATTTTATTTAACTTAATAGTCTCTACGTTGAGTGAAATCCCATGCCGTGGATCATGGTCATTCAGAATGAGTACTTTCTGTACATAGTACGGTATGCCTGTAGCCTCCCTTCCTGGAAATTTTCAAAATATTTTTTTAATTATTTATTTGATTTAAATAGTGATTTTAGAATTTTATAAATAATTAAATAGTTAATTATTACGGTAGATGATTTTAGCCATGGTTGAGATTTGGAGTACAAGGTGACTAGGAATCATGGCACGGATAGCTCAGTGGCGTGCTTTGACTAGTGTTTAGTCATGGTAGGGGAAGGCCGAGCCATAGTGATGTCCTAACTATAAAAACCAAGCCAAGTTGTGACATGACCATTATAAATAATTAAATTATTCATTATTATTGTTATTTGACGTTTAGGAGACCTGGTTGTACCAAACTAGTCAAACTGAACCCGAACTGAGCCCAAGCCCATGTAGTCATGCGGGACGTCCAATAACATTCGTGTTGATGTATTTTGGGTATGATGGTGTCGTATTCCGTCTTAATGATCTAATGAATATTTTCTAAGTATTTTTAATTAAATATTATAAATGTTATTAATAATTGATATTCGATAATAATTGTATATAAAATAGGTCCTTGTACGTATTGGGATTATTAGACCGCACATGATGGTATATATACACTATTATTGATTTATCGGATTTTATTATCAATATTATTGAGGTTATTATTATTTTATTGGTCAGATAAATGTGATAATATATAGATATATAGAGTTATATAATTATATATGTATAAATGTGTATGTATAGAAGTATATATATATATATATATATATATATATATATATATATATATATATATATATATATATATATATATATATACATAAATATATATACATATATTAATGTTTGTATGTGTATTTATATAAATGAATAAAATACGAATGAATACTTGTATATATATAAATATATATTGGATGGGTGTATATATAAATATATATAAGGATATGTATGTGTGTATAAATAAATATATACGTGTGTATATATAAATATACATATAGTATATATGTGTATATGTGTGTGTGTGTATATATATACATATATATATAAATATAGGTGTATATGTGTTTGCATATATAAATATATATTGCGTGTGTGTATATACGTATACATATATATATTATGAGTATATACATATATACATGTTTTGCTATTAGTATTAAATGGTGACTAACAGAGCCCAACTCCCACAAGCCCACAGCAGAAACCCCGTCCCGAGCCCTTAGGAAGCTCCAAACACAAAACAGCCCAGCCTAAACTCCCTAAAACCGAGCCCAGACAACCCTTAGTAAACCGGCCAAAGTAATCCTTCCCAAACTCAGGCCCGAGCCTACAACTACGCGCGTATATATACGCAACATAGCCGAACTGGGAGAGAGGAATCTCGTAAACCCTAACATCTACGCGGCGTGCCACCTTCCTCCACCATGCGCACCCCTCCCACGCGCGCGCGCGCGCCGCCTGGAGCCACCGCGGCCGGCCGTTGGCCGGCGACAAGGCCGCCGTGCGCAAGCGAAGCAGAGCAAGGACAGCAGCAATGGCAGTAAGAGCCCTGACTTCGTGAGTAGATTTCTCCCTCGATACTTCGTATTTTTCCAAAACAATATATGCGTTGGAAACAGAACCCATAGGGCTTCGATCCCATAGAATAACTTTGACTCAAATCGCAGCAGAATCGAGTTGAAACTCGACGCCAAGATTGGCCAAAATCCTGTTTAAAACAGGACATTAAGTAGTTGAAGTACCCTCCTGTCACGAATGAATCCTCGTTAACCCAATACCTTTTTGAAAAATCCATCTAAACAGACCTGTAGACAACCTATACGTGATCAAACTCCTTTTCGTAGAATTATTTTTGATGTATTATACTAGAAATTACTCATGGATAAAAATAAAAAAAAACTTGTTTTAAAAACATTGAAAACCATCCACACGACGTGCGTCCCGCCATTCTGGGCAACGTGGTCGCGAACCGAAGGCATTGAAAGCTGCATAACGGCTTCGTGGTCGTGTGGGCTTTGGCGGAATTCAAATTGGTCGCGTGTGCGCGACGAATTTGATGCGTATCCGTCGAAATTTACCGTATCGTGCACTTTGCAAATTTCTCAATTACTTTGTGCACGCTCGTCAGATGGAGACAAAACTTGTGCCAACAGGATCGTATCATTTTTTTGGTCCTGTACGCCAAGTTTGGTCTGATTCTGAGACAGTTGATAAAATTACCGTTTTGCGGGCCCCGCGGTTCCACTTAACGGGCAATTTTGTGCACGGTCCGCCGGAATCCAACTCTGGACATACGGTTGGGTTCGTATCAGAAAATTGGATCCGTAGACATATAGTTTTATGACTTTAGAGACCGTTGATTCTGGTACGCTTTTCGGTGCAAAGCGGGTCCAACAGCGGATATTATTTTTGCCCGAAATTACCGTTTTACCCCTGTGTCCAGAATTGGACTTAAGGACAGGCAATCCTAGCTAATTTGACTATTCTGAGAATGTTGGTACTGTTTATTTCACCATCTGGAGACTTCTGCATGTGTTGACTGATTGTGGCTCATTGTGTAGTATAGTATTGGTTTCTCCAGCTAAGGACCTCAGGCAAGTGCACTTTCTGATTGATTTCGATTCATAGTAGTTTTCTCATTTCATGTCTATACATATATCTTGTTGCTTGTTGACACGCTCGTCACACGGAGTAGTCGGGAAGGAAAATATCTTAGTAGACATGTGGACTACCCAGAACTATCCCCGTGTCTTTCGAGAATGCTAGCAGCTGCACATGTAGCTCCCCTTCCCGAATTTTTTTTAATATTTATTTATTTATTTATTTGATTTAAATGGTGATTTTAGAATTTTATAAATATTTATTTAGTTACTTATTACGGTAGATGATTTTAGCCATGATTGAGTTTTGAAGTACTAGACAACTAGGATTTGTGGCACGGAAGATGTAGCAGTGTGCCTTGACTAGTGTACTAGCCATGCCCGGGGAAACCTAGCCATAGGGATGTCCTAACTAGGAAAACCAGGCCAAGTTGTGACATGACCATTATAAATAGTTAATTATTCATTATTAATATTATTTGACGTCTAGGTGACTCGGTCGCACCAAACTAGTCAAACTGAACCCGAACTGAGCCCAAGCCCATGTAGTCATGCGGTACGTCCAATGACCTCCGTATTGATGTATTTTTTTGTATGATTGTGTCGTATTCCATTTTAGTGATCTAATGAATATTTCTAAATATTTTTAATTAAATATTATAAATATTGTGATTTGTTGATATTCAATAAGGTTTGTATAAGATAGGCCTTGTACATTTTCTGAGATTATTAGACGGTGCAATAATGGTATATACTTTATTAAATTTCATTATTTTTATTACTATTATTATTTTATTGGGATTGTTATTTAATACTATTAATTTATTGGTTATATTTGATTGTATATTAAATTGTTATCAAGAGATTTATATTTTATGCACAAATATAATATAGTAAATATGTGTATGTATATGTATATAATCAATATATATATTATATGTGTGGGTATGTTACGTATTATGTATGTGCGTATACGTGTATATATATATATATGAATACGTATACATATATATATGTATATATGTGTATATGTGTAAATATATATAGGTAAATATGTGTAAAAAAAAATATAGGTAAATATGTGTAAAAATATAAATGTATATGTATGTATGTATATATATATAAAATATATATAGGTATTTTGTGCACGTATATATATATATATATATATATATATATATATATATATATATATATATTGGATTATATAGAGATATAGTTATGCATATATAGGTTTCTAATAAATAGAAATAGATAATAAGGAAAGGAAAAGGAAAACCCAATACTAATAATTTCCCCCAAGCCCATCAGTAGAGCAGCATAGCCCAACCATATAGGAGAGTCCAGCAACCCCAAACCTATTCTTAACCGATCCCCCCTGATATATATAAACGCACAGCCAAGAGAGAGAGGAAATCGATTCTTCTCAAAAACCGCAAGACTCCAAACCCTAGATGATGCTCGACACCTGCGCCTCCCTCCCCAGTCCCTGGGCGACCACCCCGACACTGTGCCGCCGCGCAGGGCGCGTCGGAGGCCGACCACGGCCGGCCAGGCGCGGGGATGCGCGCGCGTGCTGAAGCATGACAGCGGCAACAGTATTTTGCGAGCCCAACTTCGACGTAAGTTTTCTTCCCCTATACTCCGTCATTTCGCGTTCCGTAAAGTGTTTTGGAAAGCTTATATAACCCTCTTCCCAACACATAAATTAGGTTACGAAGATGCATGGTATATTTGTCGAGAAATCGAACCCAAGTCCGACGAAAAACTGCTAAAACAGAATAGTTTTTCAGTCCCAAAACCTCGATTTGGAAGGAAGATTCCTGTCGATTCATGAAAAGTTTCAAAAATCTTTTTGAACAATTATTTAGACAGCATGTAGGATAACAAAACCCTTCAGATAGATTAATTTTTCATTCGCATTATAAGGAGTAATCGGATTGTGAATTTACCGAAAAACCTGTTTTGAAAATCAAGAAAATGCTCCACACGACGTGCGTCATGCCAATCCGAACGACGTGGTCGCGTACCGAAAGTATCAAAAGTTGCATAACAGCTTTGTGGTCGTGTGGGCTTTGACGGAATTTAAATTGATCGCGTGTGTGCGACGAATTTGATGCATATCCGTCAAAATTCACCGTATCATGCACTTTGCAAATTTCTCAATTATTTTGTGCACGCTCGTCAGATCGAGACAAAACTTATGCCAACAGGACCGTATCATTTTTTTGGTCCTGCATGCCAAGTTTGGTCCAATTCTGAGACAGTTGAATCCGACGTCGTTTTGCAGGCCCCACGGTCCCACTCAACGGGCGATTTTGTGCACGGCCCTCCGGAATCAAACTTTGGACATACGGTTGGATTCGTATCAGAAAACTGGATCCGTAGACATGTAGTTTGATGACTTTGGAGACCGTTGACTCTGGCACGCTTTTCGGTGCAAAGTGGGTCCAACGGCGGACATCGTTTTTGCCCGAAATTACCGTTTTGCCCCTGTGTCCAGAATTGGACTTAAGGATAGGCAATCCTAGCTAATTTGACTATTCTGAGCATGTTAGTACTATTTATTTCAGCATCCGGAGACTTCTACATGTGTTGACTGATTGTGGCTCATTGAGTGGTATAGTGTTATTTGTTTCTCCAGCTAAGGACCTCAAGCAAGTGTACTTTCTGATTGCTTTCCGATTCATAGTAGTATTTTTATTTCATGTCTATACATATATCTTGCTGCTTGTTGACACGCTCGTCACACGGAGTAGTCGGGAGGGGAAATACTAAGTAAATACGTGAACAAACCTAATTATATTACTGAACGATAGCTAAGTCATACACACTCACGTATGAGTTAGCCGTACCATTACTGAACGATAGCCATCGTATGATGTGCCGTATTAGCCCAGCCGTTCACGTATTAAAAGGTATTTCACACCACATAGGTAGATGTCTTTTATTTTTCCTTTTACTTTTCCACCGTGCCATGTCGTCAGTTTTCTTACTAGCTTTCATATTCCATATGCTATTTTCATGTCTTGTTAATTCCATTATGTTTTCATATTATCGTCTGTTTGTGTACTTGTTCCATTCTTGACTGGAAACCAACATTTTTCAGGTTTAGCCGCGATCATTCTTAGCACTGGAAAGATTTGGGTATGCTGAGGCCAACCTAGAAATAGAAAGCAATTGTATCATTTTCTTTAATTATAAAACTTTGTATTTCCTTTAAATATAAACATTGTAAATGTTGTAATAAATTAGAAATGTGAATGAGCAGCAAATATTTATTTTTGAGCATTTACTTTCTTGCGGGCTTGACAGCATTCTACCGCCGACTCTGCGGCGTAGGCTGGCTTGGACACGTCTCGTATCCGAAGAGCGGGTGCGGGTCGTGACAAGTTTTTGTAGTGGCCCATGCAGGTCCATTTTTGCAAGATATTATGAACTCATGATGGTACGTTAGTCGTACTATTGCGAGCCTGCGACCAAGAAATGCTCATTCACAAACTAGGATTAAAATAATTTAAGATAATGACTAGGACTATGAGTCCCTTGTTCGAATCGATCGTTGGGTAGTTAAGGTTATTAGATAGGCCATGCAATTTAGGTAACTTGCTAGATCCCTACAGGTACACTATACTTTTGATATGACCATGTGATCCAATGTGGATATACTATTCACTTGGTAAGTTAGGCTTACCTAGAATTAAGGCTTGATCTTGATGAACTGTTTAATTTTCTTTTGCTTTATTAGAAGTAAATCTTATATCATAATTTAGAATTGTCTATTTTAAATTCTCTTTTGCTTTAAGGAGTTGGTTTATAACTTCTGATTATGTTATTCATGTATGAACCCCGAGTTAGAATTGGTTTAAAAGTTCCCTCAGCAATTTGAAATGCATATGAAATAGATACTAGAGTGTTTGTATTTCTTTCGTCTTTAATTATTTTCTACATAGTTAAATCTTTTATTTTAAATGTTGTGATTGATAGGACGAATACCTACGCTCTATTTTAGTCAACTTGTTTGAACCTTTAGAAGCTCATGGATTTTACGGTTATAGTTAGAGGAATATTAGTTAACCCATAAAGCTTAGACAGCAGCGCACTGTTGTCAATTATTTGAGAGTAGAGAATGTGGGTTCACTGCAGCCAGCGGCGCACTGGCGAGGCACAACCTACAAAATTGAAATCATTTTGAGGATCATAGGTTATAGAACATTGCTAAAACTATGTTGTAGTTGACCAAGGCCTTAGGAATGAGAAGATAATAGGTTGACTGTATAGGCAAGAAACACTAGGTAAGGTTTTGACTTTCTCAAAACTCGAACTTCTTATTTTCCTTCTTCCAAAAATCTCACATAATCGTATTTTGACTATCTTGACCAACGCCGCTATTACAGCCCAGTTTTTGCAAGCTCCCTCTTTTATCGAGCTTGACTCAAGACATATATTTATTGGGGACGCCCGCTAACATATTGTCTAAACAGAATCATTGTATTACGGTCTGATCAACCACGATGCATTTGGTTCGCTCTTTATTTAATTACCCTACGTGGACTGAGATATAGATATATCCAGGATCCCATCCGCGATTGCTTGACAATTCCTCTTGAATTATATATTCGTATTTGAATCACGTAATTGTATTCAACGAGATCTCCTGAACTCTTTATTGTTTTTGTCTTTCGCTGATTGGAAAGACGAAAACTCGTAATTGATAGATAGATACAGAGTACTCCCATGGCTATGATAGTTGTATATGCAAGTGTAGCTACCATCGGCCAACCCTGTGACAGGAACCTTGCCACCATATCCTAGCTTCTAAGGTGGGTAGAAGTCCTCGGAGTTTCGGAGTTACAAAAATAACAAGAAGGAGGATACAACTATTTTGAGAAATTAAATTTGAGGAGATTAAGGGAATACTAGAAATTGAATTTTAAGAAATATTTATGAATTTGAATTTCGAGGACGAAATTATTTTTAAGGTGGGTAGATTTGTAGCTCCCTTTCCTGAATTTTTTTTAAATATTTATTTATTTATTTATTTTATTTAAATAGGGATTTTAGAATTTTATAAATATTTATTTAGTTAATTATTACGGTAGATGAATTTAGCCATGATTGAGTTTTGAAGTACTAGACAACTAGGATTTGTGGCACGAGAGATGTAGCAGTGTGCCTTGACTAGTATACTAGCCATGCCCGGGGAAACCTAGCCATAGGGATGTCCTAACTAGGAAAACCAGGCCAAGTTGTGACATGACCATTATAAATAGTTAATTATTCATTATTAATATTATTTGACGTCTAGGTGACCCGGTCGCACCAAACTAGTCAAACTGAACCCGAACTGAGCCCAAGCCCATGTAGTCATACGGTACGTCCAATGACCTCCGTATTGATGCATTTTTTGTATGATTGTGTCGTATTCCATTTTAGTGATCTAAGGAATATTTCTAAATATTCTTAATTAAATATTATAAATATTGTGATTTGTTGATATTCAATAAGGTTTGTATAAGATAGGCCTTGTACATTTTCTGTGATTATTAGACGGTGCAATAATGGTATATATTTTATTAAATTTTGTTATTTTTATTACTATTATTATTTTATTGGGATTGTTATTTAATACTATTAATTTATTTGTTATATTTGATTGTATATTAAATTGTTATCAAGAGATTTATATTTTATGCACAAATATAATATAGTAAATATGTGTGCGTATATGTATATAATCAATATATATATTATATGTGTGGGTATGTTACGTATTATGTATGTGCGTATACGTGTATATATATATATATATATGAATACGAATACATATATGAATACGAATACGTATATATATATGTATATATGATATATAGGTAAATATGTGTAAAAATATAAATGTATATGTATGTGTGTATATATATATATATAAAATATATATAGGTATTTTGTGCAAGTATATATATATATATATATATATATATATATATATATATATATATATATATATTGGATTATATAGAGATATAGTTATGCATATATAGGTTTCTAATAAATAGAAATAGATAATAAGGAAAGGAAAAGGAAAACCCAATACTAATAATTTCCCCCAAGCCCATCAGTAGAGCAGCACAGCCCAACCATACAGGAGAGTCCAGCAACCCCAAACCTATTCTTTACCGAGCCCCCCCCGATATATATAAATGTACAGCCAAGAGAGAGAGGAAATCGATTCTTCTCAAAAACCGCAGACTCCAAACCCTAGATGTTGCTCGACACCTGCGCCTCCCTCCCCAGTCCCTGGGCGACCACTCCGATACTGCGTCGCCGTGCAGGGCGCGTCGGAGGCCGACCACGACCGGCCAGGCGCGGGGATGCGCGCGCGTGCCGAAGCATGACAGCGGCAACAGTATTTTATGAGCCCAACTTCGACGTAAGTTTTCTTCCCCTGTACTCCGTCATTTCGTGTTCCGTAAAGTGTTTTAGAAAGCCTATATAACCCTCTTCCCGACACATAAATTAGGTTACGAAGATGTGTGGTATATTTGTCGAGAAATCGAACCCAAGTCCGACGAAAAACTGCTAAAACAGAACAGTTTTTCTGTCCAAAAACCTCAATTTGGAAGGAAGATTCCTGTCGATTCATGAAGAGTTTCGAAAATCTTTTTGAATAATTATTTAGACAGCATATAGGTCAACAAAACCCTTCAGATAGATTAATTTTTCATTCGCATTATAAGGAGTAATCGGATTGTGAATTTACCGAAAAACCTGTTTTGAAAATCAAGAAAATGCTCCACACGACGTGCGTCACGCCAATCCGGACAACGTGGTCACGTACCGAAAGTCTCGAAAGCTGCATAACAGCTTTGTGGTCATGTGGGCTTTGACGAAATTCAAATTGATCGCGTGTGCGCGATAAATTTGATACATATCCGTCGAAATTCACCGTATCGTGCACTATGCAAATTTCTTAATTACTTTGTACACGCTCGTCAGATCGAGACGAAACTTGTGCCAAAAAGACCTTATCATTTTTCTGGTCCTGTATGCCAAGTTTGGTCCAATTCTGAGACAGTTAAATCCGACGTCGTTTTGTGGGCCCCACGGTCCCACTCAACGGGCGATTTTGTGCACGGCCCGCCGGAATCTAACTTTGGACATACGGTTGGGTTCGTATCGAAAAATTTGATCTGTAGACATATAGTTTGATAACTTTAGAGACCGTTGACTCTGGCACACTTTTCGGTGCAAAGTGGGTCCAACGGTGGATATCGTTTTTGCCCGAAATTACCGTTTTGCCCCTGTGTCCAGAATTGGACTTAAGGACAGACAATCCTAGCTAATTTGACTATTCTGAGCATGTTAGTACTGTTTATTTCAGCATCCGGAGACTTCTACATGTGTTGACTGATTGTGGCTCATCGAATGGTATCTCCAGCTAAGGACCTCAGGCAAGTATACTTTCTGATTGCTTTCCGATTCATAGTAGTCTTTTCATTTCATGTCTATACATATATCTTGCTGCTTGTTGACATACTCGTCACACGGAGTAGTCGAAAGGGGAAATACTAAGTAAATACGTGAACAAACCCAATTACATTACTAAACGATAGCTAAGTCATACACACTCACGTATGAGTTAGCCGTACCATTACTGAACGATAGCCATCGTATGATGTGCCGTATTAGCCCAGTCGTTCATGTATTAAAAGGTATTTCATACCACATAGGTAGATGTCTTTTATTTTTCCTTTTACTTTTCCACCGTGCCATGTCGTCAGTTTTCTTACTAGCTTTCATATTCCATATGCTATTTTCATGTCTTGTTAATTCTATTATGTTTTTGCATTGTCGTCGGTTTGTGTACTTGTTCCATTCCTGACTGGAAACCAATATTTTTCGGGTTTAGCCGCGATCATTCTTAGCACTGGAAAGATTTGGGTATGCTGAGGCCAACCTAGAAATAGAAATCAATTGTATCATTTTCTTTAATTGTAAAACTTTGTATTTCCTTTAAATATAAACGTTGTAATAAATTAGAAATGTGAATGAGCAACAAATATTTATTTTTGAGCATTTACTTTCTTGCGGGCTTGACAGTGTTCTACCGCCGACTCTGCGGCGTAGGCTGGCTTGGACACGTCTCGTATCCGAAGAGCGGGTGCGGGTCGTGACAGCACACGACACGTGCAGTGAGCCTTATTTACCCCCTAACCATTCACATGTCGAAACAGATATTTCACACCACCTAGATAGATGTCTTTTATTAGTTTTTCCTTGTTTACTTCTCTATCGTGCTATGTCATCAGTTATCTTCCAGTTTTTATCCCTCATATGTTATTTTCATGTCTTGTTAATTCTATTGTGTTTTCGCATTGTCATCGGTTTGTGTACTTGTTCCATTCCTGACTGGAAACTAACATTTTTCAGGTTTAGCCGCGATTACTCTTAGCATTGGAAAGGCTTGGGTATGCTGAAGTCAACCTAGAAATAGATAGCAGTTGTACTCAATTTCATTAATTGTAAAATCTTGTATTTCCTTTAATTTTAAATGATGTAAATGTTGTAATAAATTTAAAAATGTGAATGAGCAGCAATTGTGATATTATGAGCATTTATTTTTTGCGGGCTTGACAATGTTCTACCGCCGACTCTGCGGCGTACGCTGGCTTGGACACGTCTCGTATCCGAAAAGTGGGTACGGGTCGTGGCAAGTTTTTGTGGTGGCCCATGCAGGTCTGTTTTCGCAAAAGATTGCGAACTCGTAATAGTACTTAAGTTAGTCATATCATTGCGAGCATGCGCTTAAGAAATGCTCATTCACAAATATGATTAAAATGATTTAGGAGGACAACTAGGACTAGGAGTCCCTTGTTCAAATTGACCGTTGGGTAGTTAAGGTTATTAGATAGGCCATGCAATTCAGATAGCTTGCTAGATCCCTATAGGTACACTATTACTTTTGGTACGACAATGTGATCCAATATGGATATACTATTTGCTTGGTATGTTAGGCTCGCCTATAATTAAGGCGTTAATTTGGATAAACTGTTCAATTTTCCTTATTTAGATATAAATCTTATATCATAAGTTAGAATTGCCTGTTTAAAATTCTATGTTATCGTAGTAAATTAGTTTAAATTTTTTGATTATGTTATTTGCATACGAATCTCGAAGTAGATTGATTTGAGATTTTCCCTCAACCATAGAAATGTATATAAAATAGATACTCGAATGTTTGTATTCCTGTCGTCTTTAGTAAATTCCTCCATGTTAACTCTTTTGTTTTAGGTGTTGCGACTGACATGACGAATACCTACGCTTTATTTTTAGTCAACTTGTTGAATCACTAGAAGCTCATGAATTCTTACGGATATGGTTAAAAGAATATTAGTTTACTAATAGTGGTTAGACAGTAGCGCGCTGTCGTCAATTATTTGAAAGTGGAGAATGTGGGTTCACTGCAGCCAGCAGCGCACTAGCGAGGCACAACCCATAGAAATGAAACCATTTTGAGGATCATAGGTTATAGATCCTTGCTAAAACTATGTCGTAGTTGACCCCTTAGATCTTAGATACCTTTGTGTTATTATAGAGTAGAGTATCTGTTAGCCTATCATAATTGAATCATGGAACCAAGAGTTTGCCACAGCCAGAGTATACAGGCGAGGCATAATTCTCTGTGAAATAATTTCAGACATGATTACCAGTTTAGAATACCATAGGAAATAGAAAGATGCCCTGTATGGCCCTAAGATCCAAAACCAATACTAGTATAAGTTCTGCAAGTTGAGTAGCATGTCTCCCAACCTAGCATTCCATGGCCCTGGTGATCTATTAACAAGGAATTAACTGACACTAATAGGATGACCTAGGATAAAGAATTTAGAGTTCCAAACCCATTAATCGACCACGGCCTTAAGGATAAGAGATAGTAGGATGACTGGATAAGCAAGAACACCAGGAAAGGCTTTGATTCTCTCAAAACCCGAACCACTTGTGCCTCATTTCCAAAAATCTTGCATACTTGTATTTTGACTCTCTTGACCAATGATGCTATTACCGCCTAGTTTTTGCAAGCTTACTCTTTTATCGAGCTTGATTTGAGACACATGTTTATTTGGGGATGCCCAATAACATATTGTCTAATCAGAATCATTGTATCACGGTCTGATCAACCATGATGCATTTGGTTCGCTCTTCATCTAATTACCCTACGTGGATTGAGATATAGATGTCTCTAGGATCTCATCCGCGACTGCTTTGACAATTTCCCTTGAATTAAACAGTCGCCCTTGAATCATGTAATTGTGTTCAGTAACATCTCTCTTGAACTCTTTATTGTTTTCGTCTTCACTGATTGGAAAGACGAAAGCTCGTAATTGATGGATAGATATAGAGTATCCCCATGGCTGTGATAGTGGTATACGCAAGTGTAGCTACCATCGTCCAGCCCTGTGACTGGAACCTTGCCTCGAGTTACTCGTCCTCCCTTCGACCCTGAAACTACTATCTTGATCTTCTAGTCATTGGAGTTCGAGAATGATTAGGATCTTTTCTTGGTCAAATACCGACGTAGGAGACTACCTATGCTCAGGAGACCAATTATTGTGAGCCTCTAATGATTTGTTTCAAGCTTGATTTAACTGGAACCCCTACGACAATAGTCTGGAAGGCTCAACACAAATAGAAATTCGCGACCCAGTCGTTAGAATTTTTTTCATAGGATGTGCCTTAGAGTTGGTTACCCTGTCAAGAACTCCTGTATAATGGACGAGTAGATCACTCTATTTTATAGACCATGGGTGGTTGTACACACTCGTTTTCTATTTATTAAGAAACGACCCTTGACTTGACTATATCTACCATGTCCCGTCACGCCATGCCTTATTCCTTATTAACAAGAGTCGAGGCACAATATCCGAATTTTGGAATTTTCTAAAGCCATATCCTAGCTTCTAAGGTGGGTAGACTGTAAGCCTTCTAAAATTTTAGGATATACCAGGACTACCGAGTGATTAGAATAATTCCCATTAGGATGATAATTAGTGCCCCATGGACTCCCACTTTCCATTTAGATCATTTCGTGTCTCCGGCCGTGTCATTAATATTCGGAGCACGAGACCAGCTGTTATCTTCCCACAAATTTTATATGTAAGATCTAGACGAGTCCATCTTCATCTAGGTATATCATGTCCCACTCAAACCCATCCCCTTGTACTCTATTTTTGTGCTACGACTTCTAAGTCAAAAGGACTAGCAAGTAGCTCAATCCCTTGGGTAGAAACCTATTCTAGGATACCCTAATCTAGTAGGAATAATTTTATCATTAGAATCTTGTCTAGTCCATATAGATTGAAATCTAAGGTTCATATAACCAATAATTGATGTCCAATTGAGGAACCCATTAAGACCCAGTAACACTCATCCATGCATACCACCATATTTGGACTATATAACTGAACTATTTGAAATCATTCTCGATTATTCTCCCTTGCCTTCATGTACTCTTGATTCTCGTCCCTTCCTATTTAGGGGTGACGAATAATCGTACTGTCTAGAGTTCATCAGAAATTCTTAAGTTATTGTAATATTACTTGATTATTGAATAATTGGTTGTTTGTAGATATGAGAGATTATAGATACCATATGTCCTAGATATTTTGGTAGAATTATTAGCCATTAGTTAGAAGATTATAAGATTTTAGTGACCCGTGTTTCAAGGGAGTAGTGTAACCTAAGGTGGGTAGAAGTCCTCGGAGTTTCATAGTTACAAAATGGCTAGAAGGAGGATACAATTATTTTCGAGAAATTAAATTTGAGGAGATTAAGGGAATACTAGACTTTGAATTTTAAGAAATAGTTATGAATTTAAATTTCGAGGACGAAATTATTTTTAAGGTGGGTAGATTTGTAGCCTCCCTTTCCGAAAATTTTCAAAATATTTTTTATTATTTATTTGATTTAAATAGTGATTTTAGAATTTTATAAATAATTAAATAGTTAATTATTAAGGTAGATGATTTTAGCCATGGTTGAGATTTGGAGTACAAGGTGACTAGGAATCATGGCACGGATAGCTCAGTGGCGTGCTTTGACTAGTGTTTAGTCATGGTAGGGGAAGGCCGAGCCATAGTAATGTCCTAACTAAGAAAACCAGGCCAAGTTATGACATGACCATTATAAATAATTAAATTATTCATTATTATTGTTATTTGACGTTTAGGAGACTTGATTGTACCAAACTAGTCAAACTGAACCCGAACTGAGCCCAAGCCCATGTAGTCATGTGGGGCGTCCAATAACATTCGTGTTGACGTATTTTGGGTATGATGGTGTCGTATTCCGTCTTAATGATCTAATGAATATTTTCTAAGTATTTTTAATTAAATATTATAAATATTATTAATAATTGATATTCGATAATAATTGCATATAAAATAGGTCATTGTACGTATTGGGATTATTAGACCGCACATGATGGTATATATACACTATTATTGATTTATCGGATTTTATTATTATTATTTTATTATCAATATTATTGAGGTTATTATTATTTTATTGGTCAGATAAATGTGATAATATATAGATATATAGAGTTATATAATTATATATGTATAAATGTGTATGTATAGAAGTATATATATATGTACGTATATATATAAATATATATACATATATTAATCTGTGTATGTGTATTTATATAAATGAATAAAATACGAATGAATACTTGTATATATATAAATATATATTGGATGGGTGTATATATAAATATATATAAGGATATGTATGTGTGTATATATAAATATACGTATAGTATATATGTGTATATGTGTGTATATATATATATATATATTTATATATATATATATATATATATATAGATATATATATATATATATATATATATATATATATATATATATATATATATACATATATATATAAATATAGGTGTATATGTGTTTGCATATATAAATATATATTGCGTGTGTGTATATACGTATACATATATATATATTATGAGTATATACATATATACATGTTTTGCTATTAGTATTAAATGATGACTAACAGAGCCCAACTCCCACAAGCCCACAGCAGAAACCCCAGTCCCGAGCCCTTAGGAAGCTCCAAACCCAAAACAGCCCGGCATAAACTCCCTAAAACCGAGCCCAGACAACCCTTAGTAAACCGGCCAAAGTAATCCTTCCCAAACTCAGGCCCGAACCTACAACTATGCGCATATATATACGCAACATAGCCGAACTGGGAGAGAGGAATCTCGCAAACCCTAACATCTATACGGCACGCCACCTTCCTCCACCCTGCACGCCACGCACGCGTTTGCGCCGCCTGGAGCCACCGCGGGCGGCCGTTGGCCGGCGACAAGGCCGCCGCGCGCAAGGGAAACAGAGCAAGGATAGCAGCAATGGCAGTAAGAGCCCCGACTTTGTGAGTAGATTTCTCCCTCGACTTTTCGTATTTTTCCAAAACAAAATATGCGTTGGAAACAAAACCCATAGGGCTTCGATCCCATAGAATAACTTTGACTCAAATCGAAGCAGAATCGAGTTGAAACTCGACGGCAAGATTGGCCAAAATCTTGTTTAAAACAGGACATTAAGTAGTTGAAGTACCCCTGTTCACGAATGAATCCTCGTTAACCCAATACCTTTTTGAAAAATCCATCTAAACAAACCTATAGACAACCTATACGAGATCAAACTCCTTTTCGTAGAATTATTTTTGATGTATTATACTGGAAATTACTTACGGATAAAAATCAAGAAAAACCTGTTTTAAAAATATTGAAAACCATCCACACGACGTGCGTCCCGCCATTTCGTACGACGTGGTCGCAAACCGAAGGCATTGAAAGCTGCGTAACGGCTTCGTAGTCGTGTGGGCTTTGGCGGAATTCAAATTGGTCGCGTGTGCGCGAAGAATTTGATGCGTATCCGTCGAAATTCACCATATCGTGCACTTTGCAAATTTCTCAATTACTTTGTGCACGCTCGTCAGATCGAGGCGAAACTTGCGCCAACAGGGCTGTATCGTTTTCCTGGTCCTGTACGCCAAGTTTGGTCCGATTCTGAAACAGTTGATAAAATCACCGTTTTGTGGGCCCTACGGTTTTACTCAACCGGCGATTTTGTGCACGGCCCGCCGGAATCCAACTCTGGACATACGGTTGGGTTCGTATCGGAAAATCGGATCCATAGACATGTCGTTTGACGACTTTAGAGACCGTTGACTCTGGTACGCTTTTCGGTGCAAAACGGGTCCAACGGCGGATATCATTTTTGCCCGAAATTACCGTTTTACCCATGTGTCCAAAATTGGACTTAAGGACAGGCAATACTAGCTAATTTGACTATTCTGAGAATGTTGGTACTGTTTATTTCAGTATCTGGAGACTTCTGCATGTGTTGACTGATTGTGGCTCATTGTGTAGTATAATATTGGTTTCTCCAGCTAAGGACCTCAGGCAAGTGCACTTTTTGATTGCTTTCGATTCATAGTAGTTTTTTCATTTCATGTCTATCCATATATCTTGTTGCTTGTTGACACGCTCGTCACATGGAGTAGTCGAAAAGGAAAATATCTTAGTAGACATGTTGACTACCCAGAACTATCCCCGTGTCTTTCGTGAATGCTAGCAGCTGCACACGACACGTGCAGTAAGCCTTATTTACCCCCTAGCCGTTCACATGTCGAAACAGATATTTTACACCACCTAGATAGATGTATTTTATTAGTTTTTTCTTGTTTACTTCTCTATCGTGCTATGTCATCAGTTATCTTCCAGTTTTTATCCCTCATATGTTATTTTCTTGTCTTGTTAATTCTATTGTGTTTTCGTATTGTCGTCAGTTTTGTGTACTTTTTCCATTCCTGACTGGAAACCAACATTTTTCAGGTTTAGCCGCGATCACTCTTAGCATCGGGAAGGCTTGGGTATGCTGAAGTCAACCTAGAAATAGATAGCAGTTGTACTCAATTTTATTAATTGTAAAATCTTGTATTTCCTTTAATTTTAAATGATGTAAATATTGTAATAAATTTAAAAATGTGAATGAGCAGCAATTGTGATATTGTGAGCATTTATTTCTTGCGGGCTTGACAGCGTTCTACCGCCGACTCTGCGGCGTAGGCTGGCTTGGACACGTCTCGTATCCGAAAAGCGGGTGCGGGTCGTGACAATGCCCTACTCTACAACGATACTCATGCGGTTAGGTTGTAGGTCTTACATAGCGTAATACAACAATCAAAAATAACCACGGAGTAATCATGCCTTGACCATAAAGTATACATGCTGTTTCTTGTAAGATAAATAAATTGAAGCCTGCATGTGCCTGTATGCCAATATTCGGGATCAGTCAGTCGATTAAAATAGTTCATAATTAATATGAACGTGTCTTATTCATTCAATTTAATAAGACGACTAACAGTCTCTTAGTTCCAACTAGGAACGCATGATCAATTATGTAACCAAGATAATAATCCATGTTAATTAATGTCAAGATGACAATTAATGTTAATAAATGCCAAGATAATCAATCAATGTCAATCAATGTCAATTCGGGACAAGGATCGGCCAAAAAGCATTAGGGCCAGAGTTCATGCGGCTAGAAAATTATTGGTTCATGCGGCTCAAGATAATTTAGTCTATGCGGCTGAACTGCGACAAAGAGAACAATCTTATGCGGCTAGCGACAACAGAAGTATATGCGGCTGCGGCTGCTAAAGCTATGCGGCTAGAAAAATGCCATGCGGCCAGGATTGCCTAGACGACCAGGCTGCTCATGCGGCTGGGGATGGTAAATCACAGGCGGCTGAAATAACAAAGCCTATGCGACTGAAAATGTGCATATGCGGCTCGGGATATGGAAGTCACATGCGGCTGGGAATCACCGAGCCTATGCGGCTGGAATGGACTGAATGCATATGCGGCTAGATGAGTACATGTGGCTGGACGAATATATGTGGCTAAGAAACTAACAAGTCATGCGGCTAGGAACGGGAAATTTCATGCGGCCAGTTTTAACAAAGCCTTATGCAGCAGAGAGATCATGTGTTCATGCGGCTCGAAATATGACACTTTTATGCGGTCGAGAACTAAATGGTTCATGCGGCCAGAAAAGCGCCATGCGGCTGGGGAATGCTATGCGGCCAAGGAAGACTTGCCGCATGAAAACTCATGCGGTCAAACACTGTTCTTCTTCTCCACTCTTCCGAGAAGGAGAACCATGGGAAGCCATTGCTTCCAAGCTCCCTAAATCCTTCACTCCAAGCCCAAATCTGAACTTCCATAGGTCAAAATGGGGTAGAACGAAATTTTTTACAACATGGAACCCTCAAAACTTGAAAATAACAAGGTTAGCTAAATAAAAACCCATTAAATCTAAAAATATAACAAACTTAGATCTACAAGAGATGAATCATGGAAATTAAAAATGCTAAACACTAAAGAGACTTAAAATCAGGTAAGGAAGATGGTAGAACAATAATAATAGGATTCCATCATGAAGCAAGTTGGCACTTGCCTAGGCAGCTAGGTAGGTGGGGAGAGTTTATGAGAAAAAAGAAGAGTAATGGTGAAGGAGAGTAATGAAGAGAGAGAATGGGGATGTGGCTTTAAATGAAGAGGTGGTGGTAGGTGGGGGTTTGTTTCGGTTCATGATGAACCAACATAATTGAACCAATCCAAGCCGAACCCAAAGCAAAGCTAAAGCAGAGTATAAAAGCAGAAAGTAACATGCAGAAAATAAAATTGCAGGAAATTAATTAACATGAAATTAAAGGAATTTAAATACAAAAAAATATATGATAAATATTAAATAAATATATTTAAGCAGTACATGTATTAAAATACGTATTCTGGGAACGGAAAGTGACATAGAGTATCATAATTTTGAACAGACGCATATGATTATCAGATTGTATCTTAAAAATGATTCTTAATGTATCATTTCTATCATTTCACTTATGTTACTATAGGATTCTGTTCCATTATCAATTAGCATAGGAATAGAGATACTTTCAGTTCCTTTAGTCCAGTTCCTTATAGAGCTTCATTCCATTATATTTCCTTTATAGTGTGATGGTTTGATGACTTGCAAATAGGTCTGTGTCCTTGAGTATTAGTGTTAATTGTTCAAAGTATGGTTAGGAAGAAATTTTATATGTATTTTGATAACTAATTATAGATGAGAACCCTAGAGTGATTAACAAGCGTCAGAGTATGAGTTGCACCAAGTACCAGATAGGTGGGGTACCCTAGTAGCAAGAGCCGGAGTATTTTAAGTATTATAGAGGTTTAGACACCAACATTTTAGTGGCTAGTTGGAGGAGAGACATAAGTAACCTAGTATAAGAGTATCATCCAAGTACCATATAGAGGAGCTAGTGCCTATGTAGACAGTGTCAAGACTTGGGTAGACACCCTAGAGAGGGTATTCTAGATATATGAGTGTATCAATAGGGTGTTTGATTGCGGGTGTATACCAGTGTTCATCGCAAGAAGAATAGTTAAGCATTGTTAGGTGATTGAGGAACTGAGATAGACAATAGAAGATAGTATCCTATAAGGTGTAGTATAGTATCTTGGATAGTATGTGTGAGTGAGTTGAGTATGCCCATGGCCTAGAACCATAGTATATCGGTAGTATTATGACTGGCATTACAAGAAAATATGACTTTTCCGGCGTTTATTCCGCCGACGTTTTTGTAAACGTCGGGTAAATCAGCATATACCGACGAATTTAAAAAAAATGTTTGTCATGACCTACGTTTGTCTTTAAACATCGTGCAATATACCAACGTTTGTTAACAAACGTCTGCATTTGTCCTTAACGTCAAGTCATATACCAATAATTTTAAACAAATGTTGACAATTAGTTGTGTTTGTCCTTAAACGTCGAGCAATATACCAACATTTTTAAACAAATGTTGACAATTACCTACGTTTGTCTTTAAACGTCGAGAAATATACTAACATTTTAAAAACAAATATTGATAATTACCTACATTTGCCTTTAAACGTCAAGCAATATACTAACATTTTGTGAACAATGGCACATATTTGGAAACCCCTTTGATTGTTCTTTGACATTTTTTGGACGTTTACGCTTATTTGGCATTTATTTGACCTGTGAAGGAATTTTTTCTAGTCCTATATAAATTAGACAAATTTTGTTTATGAAAATTAAGGTGGACCACCGACTAAATTAAAAAGTCTATTTTATACAGGAAAATATATATATGGAAACGTCGGCCTTAAAGGCCATGTAATTAAAGAAACGCATATGTCTAGCTCCAAAATTTTATTTTCTCTAATATTTCCCTCCCAAACTTTATACCCACCGAAAATTTCTCTCATAAACTCTATTCATGGAGTTAATGTGTCCCAAGATCATGTATCTTTCTCTCTTTTGATTAGAAAATCCTAGCTCTGCTTACCCATCAAAATAGAAGTCGATCCCATGCGGTCAGGTCTTCCACTTTTTTGGGCGGCCAAGTTCTCCTCTTGTTCATCAGCGGCCAGGTTCTCCGATCTCGTTCGTCGGCGGCCGGGTCCTCTACTCTTTCGGTGGCATCAGGTATTTTATATTATCTCTATTTTCATTTATAGGTGCATATAGAAATCGGATGCCAGCTCGTTGGCGGCCATGTCCTTCAAATTAAAATTTGTGGTTTTATATTTTGTAACAGAATTTGACCTAGAATTGATTTGGTTCCTTTTTTGACACCTGGTTATGGTGATTTACCCCATCCTTCACATTATCTGGCACTCAGAAAGGTAAATCATATAATGTGTATTATCAAATCAGTTTTTCTTAAAATATGTTAGTACACAATAGTTCAAACATAAGTTAGGATGTACATGACTACTTCATTTCTATTTTAATTTTGACAATAGTAAGTAGTTCAAAACATCAGTAAGGTGGACATTAGCAGAGGATGTATACTCCTAATATAGATAATAGTGGATAACTTCGACTTACAGAACCTTTTTTGTATATGTCCTTTCCACCGGTTAGGAACTAAGTTCCCAAGAGGGGATTCGAATCGTGTCCATCCACGGCAGACCAAATGCTAAAAGAATATTGTGTCTGTGTTAGACATGTCGCACTATGATATAGTGAAAAAAAGATGATGTGGTCAAACCTATACTACTAAATCATTTTTTGGAGAGCTACACGTGCTGGACTTTTCACAGAGAGTTTTTGTCATCTTCAAATCCTTCTTGTGACTCTGTTGTCGGTAATAAAATGCGAGAGATGATTACATGATGCCTTTGGATTCCTCTGATTGACCAAATAAACTTTGTGGGCGATGTTGAGTATCATCCACACATGGAAGGGACCGATGAAGAAACTAAAAAATTCCTTAATTTGATCAAAGAAGTTGAGCGAGAGTTATACCCAGACTGCAAGAAGTATTCAACACTCTCGTTTCTAGTCTGATTGTTGCATATCAGGTGCCTTGGTAGATGGAGCGAGAGTTTAACTTTATCAGGCTTCCTCCTTTTTTGCTTGTAACAGATATTATTCATGGAAGCAGAGCTTCCAATCTAAAGTGCAAGGCATTCACAATGACAAGCTTTCATGGTTCAGTAAGTCCCAGCTACTAGGTGCGGTATGGTTTAGAACCAACGATTTCATAAAGCTTGTTTTGTTCTGCCTGTTTTTATCATCTTACTAGAAATATGGAGTAAACTTGCATCTATGATCTTTCATTGTCTACGACTTAACTTACATAGTGCTATTAGCAAAATTAATAACCTAAAGTGGTATTCTTTGACAAAGTACCCTTTTTGAAGTGCAATTCATTTACCCTGAATAGCATTACAGTTGTGGTCACAGTGGTATCATTTAGAGTTTATTCTTTACTTGGAGGGGACTTGACACATGCGAAGGCATTCACATCGCTTTTACTGTTTGCTGTATTGCGGTTTCCTCTGTTCATGCTTCCCAATTTGATAACTCAGGTACTACATGTAGGAACGAAATAGTAAAGCGTAATACTCTAGAGGGGGGGGTGAATAGAGTTGGCAGCGAAATAATGCTAAATAAAAATGTTAGCAGCACAATCACAGAATATTAATCACAACTGAAATAATGTAAAGGCAAAGTTAAGAGAGCAAACGGAAAGACAGCGATGTATACTGGTATCCCTCTAGTGAGGACTAATCCAGTCGGTAGAACTCTTGCTACCAGTTGAATCTACTATTGGAAAAACTGCAAGTTTTCTTACGAAGTCCTTGCAACTTCTACAACGCGAGCTTTGATACGAAGAACTCGTCCAACTTCAAATATGAAGAGGTATTCTTCAATCAAGCCTTCTGATTACAATCTCTCAGAAACTTCTAGACCGTACCGCACTGGCAAATTGACTAGAGGATTGTAACTGGCTTGGGATCTGAAATTAAAAGCTCTAGAAAACTCTTTGGAAGACTGAAAGCTTTAGATAGAGAGAAGATTGAAAGTGAATGAGTGAATTGAAATGATCGAAATCCTTCTCTATTTATAGGAGTTCCAAAGGCAGACTTCTGTCAGAATTTGGACAGAATTCGGGCAGAACTCTTTGAGCAAATCTCGGTCAAATCCGCAACTGCAGGAGGACCAAGTTCCAGAGTTTCAAAATCACAACGGCCACTAACCGAACTCTGGCCGAACTCTGGCCGAACTCTGGCCGAGTTCTGTCAGGGTTAGGTTAGGGTTTTAAAAATAGGTTTTGGTGATTTTTGAAAACCTTTTTGTAAACATTTTGAAAGGTCATTTTAAAAACATTTTGAACTATTTTGGGATAGCCTATTTGCCAGTACGACTCGGTGTACAACATATTCCTAGACTCAAATAAAATGAAAATTACATTGCATAGGAAATACAGACTCGAGTAGGCAAACAGATCTTCAGTCTTGAACGGAGTGGATAGCCAATCTTGCTTATGTCCAAGAAACCGAGATGTCCCAACTAGCTTTGTATATCCAGACAGAGTTTGATCAATTATTAAAATCAGGTTGACCATATGACCAATGGGCCAACAATCTCTCCCATTTTGATAATTGACAAACTATGAATGATATAACATTAAGCTTGTTCAAAAAGAATCAAAATGTGAAATTGTTCATGTCCTGTATTTAACTCAAAAAAAATGTTAGATCTTTAATTTTCTCCCCATTTGTCACTTAGCAAAATAATTGCACAAGAGAAGGCTCCCCCGCATTTAATGCAGAAGGCTCCCCCGTAATTAATGCATAAGGAACAAATAGTGAGAAAATATAATAAATAAAACATAAAGAGTAGATATACATCATCACAGGCATGTAAAGTTTCTACAGATTATCATCACAAGCATGCTATTGTCTCTAAAGAATATTATCACAGGCAGGCTATTGATTCAAAAACATAAAAGAAATCTCAGGCATGCTATTTCACAGGCAGTTTGTAATGAAAAAGCAGTATAAAAAGATTGTGCTAAAACAAAGTACTGAAATAAACTGAAATATCATAAAAGAAACACCATAAGCATGTCCATGAAGATAAAAGTACTGAAAGCATACTACAAAGTGCTGATAAATATCAAAAGTACTGATAAAAAGAAAAACTGATAAAAACTTGGAATATTGGAGCATTTCCAAGTATACAATAGAATGTCACTAAAAAATCAAATCATATCTCCTCATCACTATCCTCGTCATCATCATCATCAGCAGCTCGGCCAGCATGACCGGAAGGACCAGCACCAGAAGTACCAGCGCCAGAAGGATGAGTAGGGGCGCCAGCATAGAACTCACCAACGTAGTCACAAGGTGCACGATACCAATCATAGGTGTTACATGGCTGGAAGTAGGCATGGACAGCCTCATCCTCACAGCGGTAACCCAAAAAAGTTGGATCTCGAGGGATGGAGGCGGCAGAGTGACCAGTCTGGGCAAAACGCAGATCGGCCAAGGAGTTTGCCATCGCCTGGTAACGGGTGACGTCGCGGAACTCACGCTCGCGAGCCATGTCCATCAACGAGACATGTAAAGCAGATAAGTGCTGATGTATGCCCTCAAATGTCATGGCATACTGATGAGGTGGTAGAGAAGGTGCAGTAGAAGAAGCAGTAGGTGGAGCTGAAGCAGTCCGGCTGCGACGAGATAGCTGAAGAAACTTGGGCTCAGAGTCCTGAGTACAAGTCGATAGATCGATCTCAAATCGCTGAAAGATACGAGGGAGAATCATCGCGTAAGAGAGATTTCGATCTCTTGCACGACATCGTCCCATCATCTGAATGATAGTCTTAGGGGTGGAAAAAGGAATCCCCTTAAGAATATGGTATATGACGGACAGCTCAAGTGAGGTCACATCATCTTTGGAAGTAGATTTGGGAAGGATAGTAGAGTAGATGATGCGATGCAATTCATAGTTGAACAAGTTCAGGTTGTTAGCCTTGAACTTTCCAGAGCGTACTCTGTTAGGAGCACAGAGTTCCGCTTTGAAACTAGTGAGTGTCGTGCTTTCGGGAAACTCGAATTCCGTGATGTCTACTAGCGGTTCACCTTCATTGGGAATACCAAGAATCTCCGCTAGGAGGGCATCATCGAACTCGATGTCGATGCCTCCAACACGTGTGCTCACGACAAAAGTGTTTACTATGTGATTGCAATAGAATAAATGAATGGCATTAGTAGCTATCGGGAAGCATAGTTTAACAAATAGGTGTAACCCTAATGCCTCAAACAAGTGACGATGATCGGGAAATACCGTCCATTTGATCGGAGTGCCGCCACATATGGATCTGGTGGAAAAATCATCGTACCATAATAGAGCTTGATTGCGGGTTTGAAAGAGAAACCCATCGAAAGCGCCGTCGCTCGTTTGGATCGGCAAAAAGAGTGAATCCGTGTGTGGATTCGAAGACGACCCTTCCTCACTAGGAGTGGTCTTCTTTTTCCTCTTGAATGGATTAAATTTAGGTGCCATTGAAATAAAAAGCACAAATTGAAAGGTGGAGAGAGAGGGAGTTATACCTCACGAAATCCGGATATGTTGTAGAGAATGTCGATCTCCGCACGATTCCAAATTTTGGAGAGATTTTACCAAGTAGATTGGAAGGAAAAGATTGGTGAAGAACTAGGGTTTGATGGCTCGGGTCGGCTGCTGCTGCTGTTTGAATTGGTTTGGAAGCAATGAAAGAGAAGAAGCTCTCGGGTTCTGGATATATACACAGATACCCTCAACCGAACTCGGGCCGAATTCGGTCAGAGTTCTGGCCGAATTCGCCTAGGGTTCTTCAAAGTTGATTTTTGCCAATCCTTTTTCATTGTCTCATTTCAAATATTTAATTCAAAGATTAGTTATTTTAGCCTTCAAATAACATAATTAATAATATTTTATGAATTAAATGTCATTACACAGCGATTGTCTCATATTAGCTGTAGGAGTACTATCCCAGCTGACGGAGGTTCACCGGGGAACTCTTAAATACCGCTTCGCTTCAACCGTAGTTGTGGTGACAGACAGACTCTTTATTGGCTTGTCTCTAACACAGTTTTTGCGTATTGAGATATAATCATAAAACAGAATCAATTAATATTATTGACGTCCAAAATTCCTAATTCTCGACGTAAATAATTGAAACGATCTTTCGCTAGAGGTTTAGTGAAGATGTCAGCTAATTGATTTTCAGTATCTATGTACACAAGGTTTATATTTCCATTTTGATGATGATCTCTAAGAAAATGATGTCTAATCTCGATATGTTTAGTACGAGAGTGACATACTGGATTCTTAGTCAAATTAATAGTGCTCGTGTTATCACAGAAAATAGAAATATGTGTGTAAAATAAATCATAGTCTTCTAGGGTTTGTTTTATCCATAAAATCTGAGCGCAACAACGTTCTGCGACGATGTACTCAGCCTTTGTTGTTGATAGGACTACAGAATTTTTCTTTTTACAAAACCAAAAGACTAAAGCTTTGCCTAAGAAATGACTTGTGCCACTTGTACTTTTTCTATCAACTTTGCATCCAGCAAAATCTGCATCCGAATAATCGATAAGGTCAAAGGATTTAGTTTTGGGATACCATAAGCCAACAGAAGAAGTGCCTTTAAGGTATCGGAAGATACGCTTAACTGCGGACAGATGTGATTTCTTTAGGTTAGCTGAAAACGTGCACACAGGCAAACACTAAACATTATATCTGGACGACTAGCAGTTAAATAAAGTAAACTACCAATCATACCTCGATACTTACGTGTGTCGACTGGCTTGCCTTGTTCATCTGAATAAGCTTTGTTGAAGTTGCCATTGGAGTGCCAATAGGTTTGACATTGTCCAGATCGAACTTCTTTAGCAAGTCTTTTGTGTACTTGGCTTGATTTATGAATGTCCCATTATCAGTTTGTTTGATTTGCAATCCGAGAAAGAATTTCAGCTCTCCCATCATGCTCATTTCAAACTCATTCTGTATACACTTAGAAAATTCTTGACACAGAGATTCATCAGTAGATCCAAATATAATATCATCAACATAGATTTGAATTCAGCTTGCCATTAAAAGATTTAATAAATAGTGTAGTGTCAACCTTCTCTTTTGAAAAACCGTTGTCAAGTAGAAAAGAGCTTAGACGATCATACCAAGCACGAGGGGCTTGTTTTAAACCATAGAGAGCTTTCTTCAACTTGAAAACATGATCTGGGTTTTTAAATCCGTGAAACCTGGAGGTTGTGCTACAAAAACTTCTTCTTTTATAAAACCATTTAAAAAAGCACTCTTCACATCCATTTGAAAAAGTTTGAAATCATAAAACATGTAAATGCACATAACATGCGAATGGATTCTAATCTCGCAACTGGGGCATAAGTCTCATCGTAGTCATACCTTCTTCTTGATTGTATCCTTGAGCTACGAGTCGAGCCTTATTACGAGTCACTAAACCATTCTCATTCAGTTTGTTTCAAATACCCAACGGGTGCCAATGACCGGATGATCAACAGGCCTGGAAAAGTTCCCAAACTTGATTCCGTTCAAATTGTTTAATTCCTCTTGCATAGCATCTATCCAAAAACTATCACTACATGCTTCATCAATAGTTTTGGGTTCTAGCTGAAATAAAAGCAACACTAGAAACAATATCTCTACAGGATGTACGAGTACTTACTCCCTTGGTAATATCACCAATTACCAAATCCTTTGGATGATTAGCTATAGATTTAACCTTTTCGCTTCATTCTGAAGGTAGCTGGTTCCTGGATCTTCTCTAGGAGGTTCAGCTAGTGCAGAGCTAGGTTGAGAATCAGCTGGAGTTGAGCTTGGTACAGATGTATCTTCGTCATTGTCATCAATTGTCATTTATTTAATTCATCAAATGTGACATTGATTGACTCTTCGATGATCATGGTACGTTTGTTGAAGACTCTGTATCCTTTGCTCTTGGCCGCATAACCTAAAAATATACCTTCATCGGCCTTTTCATCAAATTTTCCCAAATTGTCTTTTGTGTTAAGAATAAAACATTTACAACCAAAAATTCTAAAGTATGAAACTGAAGGAATTCTATCAAACCATAAACTCAAATGGAGTCTTCTTCGATTTGGGTCGAATTAGAACTCTATTGAGAACAAAGCAAGCTGTGTTGACAGCTTCAGCCCAGAAATATTTGGGTAGACTAAACTGGTTTAACATCACTCTGGCCATTTCGTTAGAGTTCTGTTTTACGTTCCACAACTCCATTTTTTGTGGAGTCCTAGGGCAGGAGAACTCATGAATAAAACCGTGTGTGTCACAAAATTGTCAAAATCGCATTCTCGAATTCGCCACCATGATCGCTTCTTATGCGAGTGATCATGTAACCTTTTTCATTCTGTACTTTCTTAAAAAGGCGACAAATTCGGATAATGCATCATTCTTGCGTGTCAAGAAATATACCCATGTATCTAGAAAATCATCTACAATTACGAAAGCATAAAGTTTACCTCCGAGGCTAGCAACTCTGCTAGGACCAAATAAGTCCATATGAAGCAATTGTAGAGGTCTAGTAGTACATACTGCGTTTACTGACTTAAATGGATCTGTAGCTTTGTTTCTTTCACATTGACTGCATACCGAATCCTTCTTGAATATAATGTCCGGTAAACTGCGTACTAGCTTCTTTGTGGATAATCGTGATATTGTATCCATATTAGCGTGACCGAGTCTCATATGCCACAGATGACTTCATCACTCTTGGCCATTAAGCATCTACCTGAAATGTTAGTTTCTTCTAACAAATAGAAAATATATATTGTCTTCCCTGATACCTTCAAAGATAGTACTACCAGTTGAGCTATCAACTATAGTACATTTGTCTTTGCCAAAGTTGATGCCATAACCATGATCAGCTAGATGACTTATGATGAGTAGGTTATGTTTCAACTCGGTAACCAGACAGACATCCTTAATTACAGGATAGAAGACTTACCAACATCACCGATACCAATAATACCCTTTCAAATTATTACCGAAGGAGACATAGCCTTCCTTCTTTTCTTCGACAGTGTTGCAAATAGGGTAGCGTCACCGGTCATATGCCGTGAGCAACCGCTGTCGAGGATCCATTTGCTTCTAGCATGTGAAGGGTGTTCCACTGCAAAACAGTTTACAGATGAAACCTTTGGTACCCATTTCTTGTAGGGTCCTGAATTGTTAGCTTTGGTATCCAAGCATAAACATTTAGATCTACAAGCTTTTCATTCTACATGCAGATATATATGACCAATGAGGCCAATAATGACATTGTGCATGTCGAGTGTTAAAGCTGAGTGGTGTATGGTTGGTAGGTTTGGGTTTTCTAGTATAGAAGAAAGCATACCTATAATCTTGTTTGGGCTTAACCTTTTGGGGTAAAGGTTTGATAGGGTTAGGTCTGACAGTGTTTGGTTGGGAATGTTCCGATTTCTCGGTAAGTGACACGTGTTAGGGTAGGAAGCAGCAGGCTCAGGCTGTTTTCCTAACCTAATTTCCAATCTTTTGGAAGTGTCATACAACTTAGTATAATCAGAAGTAAGTGATTCCATTCTGATTTGTGCACATTGAAGACTTTTCTTCTCTATAGAAAGTTCTTCCTTGAGTTGGTCAATAATTTTGGCTTTCTTTCAGATGACTTGGTAGTCTCGTGTAATAAGAGCTTTATTGAAGAAAGCTCACCAGACTCACTAACATTATTTTAACCTCAGCTAGTAGGTCGGTAAGTCTACCTATTTCACCTTTGTACTCTTTGAGTACCTTCTTAGAGGTCTGATACTTACTACACAGTTTCCTGTAATCAGTCATCAGGTCACTGAAGGCATCTCCTAATTGTCAAAGGTGAAGTCATCATAAGTTTCTACAGGTTCAGTAGGTACCTATCGGTTGCCATGAAGCATACATTTGTAGCGTCCTTTGAGTGTTCGTCTTCTGAGTCGCTGGATTCACTCTCATGCCATATGCTGGTGTTGGCATATTTCTGAGATGTTGATCTTTTCAGGTTCCCTTTTTCATACCTGTTGTTCTTCTTGCTCGATAATGAGTTTGTGGGACAATCCTTCTTTACGTGTCCCTTCTTCTTGCAACCATAGCAGACAGCATCTTCTTGGTACCAGTTGTTGCTGTTGTTCTCTTTCTACTCTCTCTCATGTCTCATAAATCTTTTGAACTTCCTTGCTAGGAGTGCTTGATCTTCAGCGTCAGATCCACTGCTGTCTGAGTCATCTTCAGCAGCTTTTCTGTGCTGAGCCTTGAGGGCGATAGTCTTCTCCTTTGGTGCAGGCTCTTCAAAATCTTGTAGCTCCAGTTCATGAGTGAGTAGCTTACCCATGAGTACTTTGAGGGACATAGTTGTGAGGTCGTTCCCTTCAATGATTGCAGTAGCCTTTGGAATCCAGTTCTTGGTGAGAGCTCGCAGGAGTTTGCGAATCTTTTTATGGTTACTGTAATCTTTCCTAGGGAGGACAAAGATTTACAATATCCAAGAATCTCTCGAACATTTGTGTAACTGTTTCGTTGGGCTTCATTTTGAACGCCTCGTACTCTTGAGTAAGTCTGCTGACTTTAGATTCCTTGACTTGAGTCGTGCCTTCATGTGTGACTTCGAGTAGCTTCCATACTTCATTTGCCGTTGTACAGATAGACACCCTGTTAAATTTAGTTTTTTCTAAAGCACAAAAGAGAGCATTAATGGCACGTGCGTCAAGACTGGCCCTTTTCTTTTCTTCCTCTGTATATCTGCTATGGGGTTTTTCAACTAAAACTCCATCAACATTTACGAGGTAGCTTTTGATAGCCATCAAGAACAATGGACCATAAATCAAAATCAAGAGATTTTAAGAAGAAACTCATCTGTGTTTTCCAATATGTATAATTTGTACCATCAAACAGTGGGGGTCTGTTTGTGGCCTGGCCTTCACTTGTGAATTTACAGTTACCATGTGTTGTGCTGTGATCTATATAACAGTTAATTAAAAAGAATAAATAATTGCACTGTTACCTTTGCTTTACCTGTAACACCCGTTCTGATACCAATTGTAGGAATAAAATAGTAAAGCGTAATACTCTAGAGGGGGGTGAATAGAGTTGGCAGCGGAATAATGCTAAATAAAAATGTTAGCAGCACATTCACAGAATATTAATCACAACTGAAATAATGTAAAGGCAAAGTTAAGAGAGCAAACGCAAAGACAGCGATGTATACTGGTATCCCTCTGTTGAGGACTAATCCAGTCGGTAGAACTCTTGCTACCAGTTGAATCCACTATTAGAAAAACCGCAAGTTTTCTTACGAAGTCCTTGCAACTTCTATAACGCGAGCTTTGATACGAAGAACTCGTCCAACTTCAAATGAAGAGGTATTCTTCAATCAAGCCTTCTGATTACAATCTCTCAGAAACTTCTAGACCGTACCGCACTGGCAAATTGACTAGAGGATTGTAACTGGCTTGGGATCTGAAATTGAAAGCTCTAGAAAACTCTTTGGAAGACTGAAAGCTTTAGATAGAGAGAAGATTAAAGTGAATGAGTGAATTGAAATGATCGAAATCCTTCTCTATTTATAGGAGTTCCAAAGGCAGACTTCTGTCAGAATTCGGACAGAATTCGGGCAGAACTCTTTGAGCAAATCTCGGTCAAATCCGTAACTGCAGGAGGACCATGTTCCAGAGTTTCAAAATCACAACGGCCACTAACCGAACTCTGGCCGAACTCTGGCCGAACTCTGGCCGAGTTCTGTCAGGGTTAGGTTAGGGTTTTAAAAATAGGTTTTGGTGATTTTTGAAAACCTTTTGAAAACCTTTTTGTAAATTTTGATAGGTCATTTTAAAAACATTTGGAACTATTTTGGGATAGCCTATTTGCCAGTACGACTCGGTGTACAACATATTCCTAGACTCAAATAAAATGAAAATTACATTGCATAGGAAATACAGACTCGAGTAGGGAAACAGATCTTCAGTCTTGAACGGAGTGGATAGCCAATCTTGCTTATGTCCAAGAAACCGAGATGTCCCAACTAGCTTTGTATATCCAGACAGAGTTTGATCATTATTAAAATCAGGTTGACCATATGACCAATGGGCCAACACTACAAACTCCTAATATCATCACTTGTTTTCATGCACATTAGGTATTTTCTATCCATTATTCTTGGAACTCTATTTCTAGGTGGAAAAGGCTGATCATCACTATTATCCCGTTACTTATTATTTCTTATGCTAGCTTCCCAATGAATTCTTCCTCACTTTTTGCTTGATACGTACTTTAAGTTCAAAAACTTAAGTGGTCCTTCACTATCATTTCAAGTGAATCTCTATTTGATAATTAGTTAGTTCACCATCATAAGTCTTGCATCTTGACTTTCGAAAGTAGGCACACCGTGATTTGTCTATATTTGGCAGGTTGTCAACACACAAGTTTCACTAAAAAGGTTGGAGGAGCTGTTTTGGCTAAGGAGAAGATACTTGTACCAAATCCACCTCTTGACCCAGCACTTCTGGCCATCTCAATCAAAGATGGATACTTTTCATGGGATTTGAAGGTCTTCTATCTTATATTCTTCTTATTATGATGGCGTTATCTATCTTCTGTGTTATTAGTTTGCTTATTAGACTTCTGAACAGCTCTAATGCATTTTATTTTGTTTCTTTTATCCTATACTTTATTTTGTCTTAACAGACTTAAGGAAGCTTAAATATCATAAGTCAATTTTTGATGTTTTATTTTGTTTAGGCTTTACTTATAGATTGTATCCATTCTTAATTAATATATGCTAATGTTCTTTAAGTTAATAGCATGTCTTGAATCCCATTTTTTTTCCACGTTAACATTATGTATCCCTGCATGTTTAGTTCATGCACCATTTCTAGTTACATTTCAAGCATTATGGTCTATTTATGTATCTGCTTGTGTCCATTCTTGCCATACTCTTATCTGTTACTTTTGTATTTATTTATCCTTTTTCTTCCATTCAGAAACGTGTATATCAAATTAAGTATTGTGTTTAACCTTGAGTGTGCTTCTCTTTTTTATTTGCAGTTGTGTTTTACTTTGTACTGGTTTTTTTAGAGGTCAACTGATAAGAAATTTGGTTCCATGTTTGCATACACATAATATTTGCTTGGAGAATATAGTATGTTCTAAACTTGGCAGCTTCAGTGATACCCCCAACACAAGTAAAAGGATCATACTGTTATCATCACTTCCTGCCTTGTAGTGCCTGAAACATCCTAAATGTGTTTGAACATTTCCAAATGTCCAGCAAGCCAAAATCTGATTCTTAATGTGCGGGTAACACAAGTGATGGACATCAATATCCATCAAACCTGAAAAGACGCGTGTGTATTACCTTTTTTTAAAACCGACAATAACTCTCCCGTCCTGTTAAAAGCCTTTACCAGATTTAGCCAAAAGGAACCATCTGATTCCCTTTCTCACATCATTCAAAAAGTCTGCCACGAGGAGAAAAAGTATATCTCAAATGGCTTCATCGAAGAGAGTAATCATATCAAAATGCATGTCATCTAAACTACCATTTTTTTACGACATGGGCTAATACAGCATTAGCATGTGTGTCATCTAAAATGTTTTACGGTGCACATTGCGTGCTGTAAAAACACATTTTCCTGTAGTGTTTACACTATTGCTGAATACATTTAAGAACATGTAAAACAACTAGACTAAATCTTTATTTGGAAATGAGCTTGGGCAAATTATGACTTCAAATATGATGTATTAGTTATCTTACAAACAAAACTTTTAGGTAGCTTTTACGTAAGAGGAATGATGTATGGGCATGTGGCATGTGTTTAGACCTACAGAGAAACTATTTTTGAATCATATACTGTTTTATTTCACTTATTTTAACATCCTTAGACATGAATTGTTCCCTGGACATGAAATGTTTTTGAATCATATACTGAAATTATGTACTGTCTTATTTCATATGAAATGTTCCCTGGACATGAAATAAATAAAACTGCCGAGGATATGTTCCCTGGACATCCAATACTTATATGTTTGATCTTCATGTCAATGTTCCTATTTCTTTTCTGCCATGCTTCGTTAATTCTTTCTTCAAGGTTATATACTTGATATAATTAGAAGTACCAACATAGTTATAGGTATACCGAGGATATTTCCCTGGACATCCATACCAATATGTTTGATCTTCATGTCAATATTCCTCTTGATTCATCAAAGATATGTAAATTCTTCAAGGAATTGTATTAAGAATGCATGTATAGATGTTTGGATCCTGATTATATGCACAAAATTCTGATACGAACTACTTGTATATGTTATTGACTTGTATCCAGTCTTGTGTAGGATCTGAAGAAGAAAGAGAAGGAGCTCCAAACAAAGGAGGCAAAATTCAATAAAAGGGAAAAGGTGCGTCTAGTCCAAATACTGACCGAATAAAAGTCATACACCAGATGCGTGAATCCATATGCTTAAATTTAAGTTCCGTAGAGGGGAGCATAGAGTTCCATGTACAAAACCAGATTCAAAAATAGTTATATGATTCAAATATATAAAATGTTCCCCTGGACATGAAATTAGACATGAAATGTTCCCTAAGCCCTAGACATGAAATGTTCCCTGTCTTAAACTATTTTAACTATTTTTGAATCATAATTGTTACCTAAATATTAGATATGAAATGTTCAAGTAGTAGATGTGAAGGGGATCTCTTCAATCTTCTCAATATGGTAACATGAAGTGAATCATAAGAATCAAATAGAAGATTGTTTTTTTTCTCACATGGTAATGATCACAATGAAAACCTCTCTTTTCTCTCTCCAAGACATGAAGATGGACTTGATAATGTCATCTTGCCTCTTTTGAGATTATTGTTCTTGTTATTGAAGTTAATGTTCATCATCAAAAGCAAAATGCTAGTGTAATTTGGGACAAAAATAACTTGGGGCTAATAAAATTATAAAAAAGGCATAGAAGTCAACTATTTCCAGGTCTCAAAAGCTCCATAGTTTTTAAATAGGTAATTGTCCTGTCTATTTAAACAAGGTCATTTCAAACTTATAATCATTTACTTAGTTTCTTTTGAACCTTCTACTGAATGTTGAATAATGTAACTTCTGGTTTGTTGAACATGGTTTATTTGTTTATTTGTAATAATTTACATACTTTTCAGGTTAGCTAAAATCCCATGACGATAAGAAGGCACAACTTATAGAATAGGGGAGCTATGCCTACCGTTACTGAGGAACATGAGCGAGTAGGTGCCAATACTGTCATATTTACATATCTCTATGTGTGTGTCAAATGTGCAGACATACTGTGTGTGCAAATATAGAAAGTATAGATTGTGTATCAGTAGTAGGGGACTGCTGTTACCAACTACAGGCTACTAAATGCAGCTACTGTAGAACATCATGCCTTGCTCTACCTTGCACATAGGTGCAGTTCCAGCACTGCACACATAAATAGAATATCCATTTCTGCATAGTAGTCTAATTCCTACACCTAATGCTCTGTGGTAACTTACATACATTGCTGCTTGCTGCTGCTATATATATATGCTGCTAGCCATAGATACTGCTAGATGCTGCTCTGCATCCTGCTGCAGTTTGCATATTGCATGGACTGCTCACAACAGTCTAACTACAGCTGCTACCTGCAGTTCTTTATACTCAGGTAAAACTCTCACTCCTAGGTTCTATCTACTTGTTGTGTCTCCCATTACATCCGGCTACTGCCATCTCGATCGCATGTTTGTTGCAGTTCCTATCAGAAACTTTAGTGTGTGTGCAGAATACTGATACATCCCTGGGACTCAACCCATCCGCTGCTTCCAAGATCTTTTACATACCCAAACTGATACCCGATGTCCACACAGGTTACACCATTTGTTACCCACACTGGTGCACGAAACAGTAGAATAACTGCGAAACACACACAAAGATATATATATATATATATATATATATATATATATATATATATATATATATATATATATATATATATATATATCCAGATTTTATCTAATACTGCCAGGTTCTTAAAGTACACCCAGGTTCTGTAGTAGACAGGAACTCTCCTGCGGAGATACAATTTTTAATATTACATGTCTTCTGTACATCCCCTGCCCCTAGACATTTATACAGCCCCTAATAAGCACCAACCCTTATATGTATATATTTAACAGATATTAGGGTTATAGTTTTAACTTAGTCATTCTAACTATCCTAGGTATTTCATCGAACACTTGATGTCCAATGATTCGTATAGAATCTTTTTTCCAGTAAAAGAAGAGATTATAATTTACCTACTAGAAGTAGTGATGAACTCTACGATGAAGGTGACACGAAGTAGACATCCTCTACTCTCAACAGAACTGGCCTTCTGGATTCTAGGTTGCTGAATTTGATATTCATGGCTTTTGTTATTGTTAATATTTTTAAAAGTTTTAATTTTCAAGGGGTTACACTTCATAATTTGATATTCAGGGATTTTTGCTATTGTTACCAATATTATTTTCCTGAGAAATTATTACCGATAATTGTGCATATAGTCAATATTTTTTCCAAAGCATTACATAGATTATCTATATGTTTCAGATTTTTTGCTTATTTCCCTAATTGTCTGCAGGTTTTGTATGATAAACGGTTTAGCGTGTCCGTTTTACCAATCTTTGGAATCCTTTTTTATTAGATCATATTGAATGTGTGATTACTTGAACAAGTCAATCATCAGATGGTTAAATATCCTTTTTTTTTACTTATTTTTGTGTGTTCATTAATCCAGATCTCATGGCTATTAAGAGGGTGAGAAAGAACAATTAGTAGATAAGGTCAACTTTCGCTTTAGGTCTTAAAAACATTCACGTTTGACTTGTGTGTCCTAATTTTAATAGTTTTCTTTTCTTGTTTTACAGGTTCTATACATGGATAATTCACTTATGTGCGTTCATAAGATGGTCTACATTTTTTTTACTTTGAATGGACTTGTATTTTTGAGAGAATGAGTAAAGATATATAGACTTTTGACATAGACAATATTTTGGACTACAATTATTTTAAATTAAAATTTTACCTTCAGTTGTTTGGTTGTGGATGCATTTCTATATATACGTGATAGTGTTAAAATTTTTACCAAATGGTATTTGTACACGTCTATATTATCTGTGATTGTGGCATATATTTTTAATCAAATTTCGTAACAATTTCCAATATTTAGGAAAATTGTTGGAAAAGTAGTTAAATTTTCGACGTTTGCTAAAATGTTGAAAAATGGTCTATGAACACAGCTCCTGACCTTCTGAAAAATTGTGGCAAAGTGGTTAACATTTTGGTAAAATGTTGGTTAATTTACATCCAAATTAACCATTCCCAATATTTTTTGGTAAAGGTTGGAAACACAAACCCAACATTAAGGAAAAGTTGTAAAACACAATCCAACGTTTTAAGGGAACGTTGGAAACACAAAAGCCAACGTTTGCGGACAAGGTTGACAAAACAAATACTGGCTTTTTATAATGGTTGGAAATTTGTCTATATTCCAATGTGCAAAAAATGTTGGAAATGTGTTACCATTACAAACCAAATACAGACAATTATACATTTAACGAACGTCGGCTAAACCTATGCCAACGCTTATTGCAAACATCGGAAATTGCCACTACGGCAAAGGCGACGTTTGGAAAAAATGTTGAAGTGGATTGGTTAGTGTAATTGATATTAGGATTTATTTAGTTTTAAGTTTGCATTATCTTGGGTTATTGATATTAGGATTTATCTTGTGATTTTGTAGTGTATTGGTTAGTGTAATTGGATTTGGGGGTTGTGACAAGTGTGGACTGTGTGTGGACAATTATATATGTTGGACTGAGATTTGAATCATAAGCAGTCCCATTAGTTTGTACTGTCTTGCTATTTTTTGTTTTAGTCCAATGTTGGTTCCTTCCATAAGGTATTAGCTCTTTGATTGTTCAGTCCAGAAAATACTTCCTCAGTCCTTAGAATCAATCTTCAGTCTTCATTCTAATTGCTTCTCTATTGATACTTGTGAGTACCAGTCCTAACTACCTAATGTTCAGTCACCCATTTGATGTTGACATGCATAATGAATGTATCAGTCCTCCCTGGACTTGTGTTCAGAGGTAACGTGAAGTGTGAGGCTCAAGTCGGACTTGGCATTTTATTTGTTCAGTTTCTTTGATGTATCAGTCCTTATGTTGAGCTCAGTCCCTTGCCTATACATATTGAAATCCTTAGCTCTTACATGTCCATGGGTGATCAGTCATGTTCAGCCATGTTGTGGTATCAGTTAATGGATGTTTATCCCATATCTTTAGTTCAGTCCTTGGACAGTACAGTCCAGTCCCTATGGTTGTTCACTTGGTTATGCATATCCACTAATGATCAGTCAGAGTCATGGTTTCAGTGGTTGATACTGAGATCAATCGCTACCCTTTCATTTAACAGTCCGTCTTTGATTAGCTTACCCTCACATTTGTTCAGTCCCATATTCGAGCATTGTTCAGACCCTCAATCATGTTTCAGTCCACTAAGTGTGGATGCTCTGTTTACTGTTCGTTGGTAATGATCAAGTATTATATTACATCAGTCCCTCTACTAAACCTATGATTACAATCCCTATATGGATGGCAGTCCTTGCATGATGCACATTATCTGAAGTTCAGGTAGTATGGTGACAGTTCATTGGTTATGAGTAGGCTTTAAATCAATCCAGTTCTTGGCAAGTCGATCGATTGATACTCTTTGAATATCATTCCTCATCCTTAATATAGGATCAACCCCTGTTACCTATCTTGTCCAGTCCAAATATGTTGTCCTGTATCACACAAATCCCTGTCCTATTTTCAATTGTACCAGTCCCCAAGATATACATGTTATGTCCATATTCTTTTGTTGGCAGTTTCATATTTTAACATTTGGGACAGTCCAATTCATGTACAGTGCCTTTGATTTCACAGTCATCTCTTGTATAGTATTCAGTCCCAAACTTACCTTGAGTATCTGTCCTTAGTCCAGTGAATGCTTTATATTAGCCACATCTTCCTTAACATAGCAGTCCACCTGCGTTGGCAAGTAACAGTTCAATTTTGAGTATCAGTCTTCCTTCAGGTGCATCAGTCAATCTCAAGTATGTTCCATTCTTCATTACATCTTAGTGTTCAGTCACTATTAGCCCTTTTGTGCAGTCCCTTGCCATACCCATATTATATTTTCAGTCCCATGTAGGAGTCTGTCCTTATATATATATATATATATATATATATATATATATATATATATATATATATATTATTAATATATATATATATATTAACTATAATTATATATATATATATATATAAAAAAAAAAATAATTATATATATATATATATATCTATATATATTATTTTATATATATATATATCTATATATATATTATATATATATATTATATATATATATATATATATAAATATATATATATATATATTAGTTAATATACTCTATAGCTTTAATAGGGTGTGTAGTATATGTATGTATATTTGAATCTATGTTTAAGATATGACCTTGATACCACTTTATTCTAGCTCACTAGAATAGCCTAATTAGTCAAAACCCTATATCTAGACCAATTAGACTAAGGTTGACCCAGAGTTGACCAATTGACCCAATTTAACTAGTATTGACCCAAATTGACTTCCCTGACCTAGAAGTGGCCTAGCAGCATGTAAATATCACATATAAATCAATTGTTTACTCTAGAACACTCTGTAACCTATAATTTTCATAATAGGACTCTGTGACCCCAGTTCGGATACCAATATGCAGTCTTTACTCAGGATATCAGGCGAGTACATTCAATAATTGTTTTCATCATGATAGTATTTATTACCTCTCTAGACTACTTCATTTGATGCTGACACATTGTTAATACGGATTGGTACTATATGGATCTTGTCATGCGATGTTATCCCCTTACGGGTACATCTGGTATTTTATATTCATGTACTTTATCATGTACATCGTTACTCCTTGTATTCGTATTATATTCATGTACTCTCATGTACTTCATGTTCAAACTAACAATATGTATGTAACGTAACGTGATTGGATCCTTGTGTATTGATTGGGGTAGGGGGAGTAGAAGTGGTTATATGATTAAATCCCTCTAGTATAATCATGTATATGTCGATTATGCCTTCACGTATAATTGAGTTGCCGTAGAATAATCATGTACAACCTAAACCAATTACATAACTGTCTTGTGCTCTGAATCACTTATATTCATGTATTCAGTTTCCTTATTCATATTCCTGTATTTCTATTACAGCACGTCATGTATTTTATTCTATTGCTAGTTCTATATTTCTACAGTGCATTGGAATTATTTCAGAGTTATGTACTTCGCTCCAATCCTGACTGGATATGTTAATAAAATTTTATAGAGAACTTAGAGAATTTCTGCACCACTTATTATGGCGCAGACTTAGACGACACTTGCGACCTGGATCATCAAGAGGATCCAGGTAGCTTAGAGGAGACCAGTAGTTCCTAGATTAGACTGCTAGGACTTTTATTTGGATTTGTCTCCAGCTAACTTCTGTTATGTTATTATTTCATACTCTGTGTGTGGTGTTGATAACACTTAAACTTATTTATATTCTGGATTGTATCGCACTTTGATATCTTTCTATCTATTCCATATCGTGTAGCTATTCCTTTATAGTTTTTGTGATTGAGTTATATCTTTCTGAGATTGTCCTCCGTATGGAGAGTATATACTGGACAGTACATTTTTATGTTTAGCTATTATTGAGACCTAGGATAGCGTTCTACCGCCGACTGCGACGTAAGCTGGACGTACCCACGGTCTCGTGCCCTTTCATTGGGTGCGGGCCGTGACAGATTATGAGCTTGAGTGAATGTAACATTGTTCATGTGCCCTTTGTAATTATATTGTATTATCAACCTATACATTTTATGTTATTCAACTTCTTTGGTTGGGACTTCTGTGCAACGATCCCGTCGCAAGCTATTGTAATCGGGCGTTATGGAACCCTCTTTGCGCGAGCACAACCTAGGCTCGTGCTGCATCATGCCCTAGCGAGGACAATCGGTTCTTCGGAACCGGGGCATGACAACGATCCCCAGCGGGCGCACAGAAAGTCATTCTTTAAGCCAAAGGATTCCTTGGACACGAAACCTCCGGGAATCGAAGGCAGGACATCGCCAGATAAGGTGATGGATTGGATTAGGAAAATGGAACGTTCGCATTCATAGGAGTTCCGAGTAGAAAGAAGGTAGCATGTCGCCTACAACTGAAACTGTGAGCAGTCGATTGGTGGGAAGAAAAGATTTCTTGGACCATATTCAAGAAAGCATTTTTAGAACAGTATCTACCTCGAGCCATCAGTCCGAAGATGGCGGACTAATTCATAACATTGAAACAAGTAAGCATGTCAGTTGAGGACTCTGAGTTAGAATTTTCCAAACTCGCTAAGTTTGTTGGCTTGATGATTCCTAATGAGAAGACTTACATGAATCGGTTCATTAGGGTCTGAACAACGACATTCAAAAAGATGTTCTAAATCGGGAGTGTGAGTCGTTACCAAGGCCTTTGAGGCGGCAGTATAGATGAAACAATTCAACTTGAAGAATGCACCAGTAAATTTCAGGCAGGTCACAATCAAT